>VXBT01002380.1:92612-155071 GCA_013400235.1 Oriolus oriolus | reverse complement strand
CTGCTGCTCGTGAGAGTGGAGCCACGCTGGAGAAGTTCACGGAGAACTGTCTCCCGTGGGAGGGACCCCTCGGCCTCAGAGTGAAGGACTCTTCTCCTGGGGCAGTGGAAGAAAATCTTGGTGATGGACTGACCAAAACCCCCCTGCCCTGCCTCCCTGCTCTGTCAGTGGGAAGGAGGGAGGGCCTGGGGGGCAGAAGGTGTTTTAAGGGCTTGTTTTACTTCTCATTATCCTTCTCTGATTCTGTTAGTAGTAAATTTCACTTAGCAATCAAGATTGAGCCTGTTTTGCCCTTGAAATATTTTCTCCCACTCTCTTTATCTCACTCATGAAGTCCCCGTTAACCCTTTTTCCTCTGTTCCCTCCGTTTGCCCAGCTGGGGTGGGGGAGGGTGAGCCAGAGACTCTCGTGGGTGCCTGGCGTTGGGCCAGTGTCAAACCACGACACAAACAAAAAAGCAGCATTCCCTATTCTGAAAGACTAAAGATCCTAGGACAGAATCAGAAAAAAACCCACTCAAACAACAGCTAGGAAATGTGGACACTTTTCAGTCTCAGATTAGAACCTCGAGCAAAAAATACATGTTTTTACAAAACTTCAGGTTTTTGATGTTTCACACATCCTGTACAACTCCATAAGAAAAGAAAGTGATGTGCCACAAAACTGTAACACCTCTGCTCCTTTTTTAATTACTTTCTAGGACTGTAAGTAGAATTTTTGGCAAGGGACAAATTAGAGTTTCAGCGACAGGCAGGAAGGGACCAGTTGAGCTTGTCCTCTCAAATGATAAGATAGGATGTAGAACATGGAGAACAACTGCAGAGAAACCAGGGCTAATCTAAGTAATTATTGGAGCCTTTATATTTAAGAAGGCAAATTCCAGTCCTTGAAAAACAGCAGCAATTGATGGATAAACAAGCTGTAAAAATGAAAATTTAATGGGGTGCAAGAAATTAAGGAATTGGAAGAACAGTTAAAACTTAGGAGTAACATCAAAGATTTCTGGAATGTGTAAAGAATATGAGGTAGAATTTTTGCAAGCAGAAATAAAATAGAGGATGGAGGAATGCAATAAGTTTTTATTAGGAAAGGAACAAAACCATCAAGAATTTACAGCCTCTGACAAAGAAATAGAAAAACTCTAGCACAGATGCAAGAACTGGAGAATAGAATAATGAGGTCTTACAGACTGTAAACTGGTTGGAACAACAACTACAGAGAATTAAGAAAGTGGTAAGAGAATTAAAAGAAAATGAAGAAAGATTACAACAGCACCAGCACAATAACCAGACTGAGATGTCTGCCTTGCAGTTTAAATTGGATGATACAAGGCATGGCTCCCTGCAGAAGGCATCTCTGATCAAGTGGTAAAGGAACTGTTGGAAGGAGAACAGGAAGCACCAGTGACAAAAGAGAGATTGCAGCCTTATTAGAACAAATAGAACAATATAGAGATAATTTGATCAGTAAAAATTAGGAGATATTACAGCTGAAGGGACAGTTAGACATGCAGGAAAACCACGGGACTGCCACCATCACTCAGCTTTGGTCAGAGAATGCACACCTGGAGATGGACCTGGGTGCTGTGGGTTGACCTCTGTCAGCTGCCAGCTCCCTCACTCCCCTCAAAAGGACGGTGGGAGAAAGGAAAACAAAAAAAGTTCTTGGCTCAAGATAAAGATAGAGCACTTACAGCTTACCATCACAGGCAAAACAGACATGGTTTGGGGAAAATTATTTATTAATATTTAAAAGCAGAGTAGGCTGATGATAAACAAAAATAAACCACTTTCCCTGCATCAACTCCTTTTTTTGAGGCTCAGCCAGTGACACTCTTTGATTCCTGACTCCTCTCCCTGCCTTTTTCCCAATTTCAACTGTACTCCTTCCTTCCCAGCTCCTCCAGCTCCTTGCCCCTAGACTCTCCCCACAGAGCCTCTCCCTGCTCTCCCTGCTTCCAGTACCTGCACAGGGACACCCAAACCCCTGATTACAGTGACCCTCCAGCTTTCCTTTTCCAACAAAGAGTTTCAAGAGACAGATTCATGATACAATGTCTGCATCATATTTTCTTTCCTAACCTTTCTCAAGGAATTGGTCATGTCTGTGTCTACCCACTCACTCCACAGAAACAAAACTAATTGCTAAATGTAGGATCTTACCAAAATTCACCTGTTTTTCTCATTGAAGTGTTGGCAGCATTGAAGGGACATTTCCCCCTCTATGAAGAAGGATGAATACTCTCTTCTGAAAGTACACTCAGTGCTGGCACAAGCCTGACAGCTGTAGAGATGGAAATCCCATTTTCTGCTGAAAGAATTCAGCACTAGCAACTACATTGAAATCTCTTAGCAATGTTTTCCTCAATAAGTCCTCAGTCCTTTACAGAAAATCTATGCAGAGAGGTGAAAAGAGTTTTCATTCCCAACTGTATCATGAATCTGTCCCCTCTGCTCAAGCTCTGATCTCATTTTTGAGCTAATCTTAAAAATATTAATAATGTTAGAATTCACAAAACCTTGTGTTTCAGAAATTTTCTCCGAGAAGAAATTATTCACAGAAGGAAAAATAGAATCAGAGCCATACTGAACAACACAGCAGTAGAGACAAATGATGATGTGTCTACCTGAGCTGCCACTGAATTCTGGAAACACCAAGAGTTTGCAGCCACTTATCTTTGCACCAGTAAAGCCTCTAAGTTGTTTGCAAATCTGCTCTTGGTATGGGGGGGCTTATTTCCAAAACAGCTAGAAGTGAAACCCACACTTATCTTCCATCAGGATCCATGAAAAAATACTCTTCATAGAGTCACAGCATCATAGAATAGCCTAGAATGGAAGTGACCTCAAAAGATAATCTAATTCAGCCTTTCATAGGAATGGAAGCCAGGAGGAGACCATCCAGCAGCCTTGTCTAGACCAGCCACATACAGAAATCCTCCAGAGATGGGGACTCTGCAATGACCCAGCCCCTCAAGTTGTTCCAGTGAATGATTATTCACACTGTAAAAACATTTTTTCTTATACAGGGATAAAATCTTTTCTGGTGTAAATTGCCCTTTGTCTTCTCCAGGTGGCTCCTCGTGAAGAGACAGTGTCCTCTTTGTATTTCCCCTGGAATACTTACTGGAATCATGTGATGAGATTCCCCATGAGCCTTCTCTGCTCCGGGGAGACGAAACCTTCAGTCAGAAGAGATTTCCTTCTGTCATTCCTCAGAGGTTGGGTCTTTGGTTATGTCATTCCAGGGCTAGGACCCTGCACTTGTGTTTGTTAAATTTCACACAATTGCTGTTGCCTGCTGTTCCAGCCTGTCCAGGTCTCTCTGTAAGACATCTCTCCCTCCTGACATGTCCACCTCACCACCAGCTTGGGAGTCCTCAGCAAACATGGTGAGGATTCAGTCAGTCGTGTCATCCAGATCATTTATGGATTTGCCATCTACCTTAAAGTCTCACTGGCTCCCTTTAACAGTTTCTCTACTATCCTTAATTTTTGCAGGACTTTCAGTGCCTGAATTCAGTGGATTTTGTAGCTTGCTAATTTGGCTAGCAGAGAATCTTGGAAAATAAAGGATGTTATCTGACACCAGGCTAATCTTGAGATTGTACCATCCTAAGAGGCTTGACCATCAACTAAATTCTGCAGAGTCCTGAAGCAGAGCAACAGGTCAAGAATAATCCAGCATTGTGTCCAAGGAGGGAAGCATTAGAAGCTGAGAAGAGGGGAAAATTTGAATTAATTTTTACTGGCAAGATGATAGAATAGAAATTGTTCAGCCTTGGGAAGAGAAGACTCCAGGACACTCCACTGGAGCCTTCAGTACCTAAAGGGGGCTTATAAGAGTGAGAGATTTTATACAGCAGCAAATAGTGACAGGATATGGGATTTTAAACTAAAGAGGAGAGGTTTAGATTAGGTATTACAAAGAAATTCTTTGCTCAGAAGGTGGTGAGGCCCTGGCACAGGCTTCCAAGAGAAGCTGTGGATGCCCTATCCCTGGAAGTGTCCAAGGCCAGGTTGGATGGGGCTGTGAGCAACCTGGTCTGGTGGAAGGTGTCCCTGCCCATGGCATAGGAGTTGGAAAAAGATGAGATTTAAGGTCCCAAACCCAAACTATTCTATGATTTAGCCTTCTTTCTTTATCCTAAAGATTTAAGTGATTGAACTACCCAGGGCTGCTCTTATCTGAGAATCTTCACACCCAGTCACTTTCCTCAAAAATCCTCTACTACATCAACTTACCCTTTCCACTGCTTTCACAAAGTTTATCTTGTGAGAAGGACATGTGAGTCCTGGAAATACCTAAACCAAAGAGATTACTATAAACTGGTCAACAAAAAAAATTACAAAATAAATTTAAAATCCACAGTTTTCTCAGTATTTGTGATGGGTTTTGGTTGCAGACATCACTCCAAACAGTCACATTATAAACTGACTTCTCATCTGTTGCAAGACATCCTTATAAAGATTTATCATGCATAGCCAAACAGGAACAAGAGATTACTAAACAACAGTTCATTTTTCAGCTGCATTTTATTTGTAATACCTTTTATTGGCAGATGTTATCCCCACAAGTGAATTAATGTTCCACCACAACAAAGTGGACATGGATTGATGGGACAAATTGATTTGTGTTTGTTAATGTACTTTTGCTGCAGCAAGCACATTAAGTAATTAAAGTGCTAAAAGAGATCTTCCCATCCAGACACACAATATACTGAACTCCATTAATGCAAGGACAAAGGACAACTGCTTTTTTCATTGCATCTCGAGCACACCCTGTCTGCAGCATACACACCATATAGCTTAATTGCATCCATAGAATTAAACTATCCAGTTCCAAAACCAGTTAATACAGCAAGGAAACTCTAAAGGATTACGTGTCAAAGAATGAGTAATTATTTTGAGTTGCCAGCATAAGCCATCTTAAAAGGAAGTGATCAAGAGATTGTGTGCAGTCTTCCATTCTGAATATTAGACTTTGGGATATTTTAAGCTAAATACAAAGATATCTGAATAATGAAAGTCAGAGCCACTCTTGAACAAACCTTTCCCATACACAATTATATTTTCTACTGTCACAGCATCTGAGCATTTGTGATTGTAACCTATAAAGAACAATCTTCTGAGATATTATTACTACTCCCATGTTTGCTGATAATAGTTGATGAGCTAAAAAGTTGTTCAAGCCCACCTTGAGTAATTTCCCAAACTCACTGCTCATTCCAACAAATAGCAACAGTCGGATATTTTATTTCAGCTTGGAACTGTTACATTAAAATGCACCTTACAGAAGTGCAATGAAGTGTATCAACAGTATCGCCAAGGGACAGGATTGCTTCAAATGTGGGGCAGGGAAATAGAGCTGAACCACATCCCCTGGACTTTAGGCACTGTCTCCTCTCTGAAAATAATGTGCATTAGGGACACAACAGTGAGAGAATACTGGTGTGGGTTTTTTTCTTCATCTAGCACTGCTGAAGGCTGCTCAGGTGATCGTGATGAGTATCATATAAAAATCTCATACAGAATGTGATTTAACAGAAAGCTTGTCACCTGGTGTGTTTATGTGCATGTTTATGTACATGTTTGTAACTAAAGAGTTTGTAGCTGAGCCTTTGGTAATGTCTATGTTTTATATGCCCATCTTTCCCCTTTCTTTTAAAAGCATATTTCCTGAAGTGAGGCAATTTGACAAGAAAGTCTTGTAGTATTTACAATTAATCCTTGAATGCTTGCAGTTGTTATGAAAACCATGACAAGTTGTACCCCAAAGCTCCAAAAACAATTAAATATGTAACAGTTTAAATAAAAGATTAAAATATTAAATCCAGGTTCCATTCACTTATTAAACTATTCATTGTTGTTAATCAGTGAAAGAGGAGTGGAAAGGAAGTGTGTTCTTTGCAAGCCCTTATTTAACACAAAAGGAAAAAAAAAAGAAGAAGAAAAAGAGAGCCCCAAACCTTTGCCCCTTAACATCTACATACAAGCTCCTCTGAGGAAAGCAAATATCACCCCAGTTCAAGTGACAATTACATTGCTGCTTTGATGACTTTCTGAGTGAATTATGTCAGAAAGTAGCTTTGATCTCACCTCATGTGATTTAAATTTATACACAGCTATACCTGAGATGTTGACTAGAGTTCCTATCTGAGAGAGTTACAGATGGACCCGCTGGGAATCACTCAGCTCTCTGTATATGTAAGTGGAAAGAAGCCTAAGCCCTCAGGCTTGTGAAAGGATTTGTGCGTATGTGCTGCAACATTTTATTACTTAAGAACAAGTGGAGTGACACAGTTTTAAAGCACTGATCTTAACTAGAACAAGCCAGAAACATGGCATCGGCATAGACTGTCAGGGCAATTATTCTAAACAAAAGTGCCAGAAATTAGTGAATGAAAGGTCTGGTAATAACTATGAAATGCTTCAAAAAACCCACTGTGTTCCTTGCATGCAGTTTTTTAGGGAATGGGAATTTATTCTCCAAGTTTTCATGTGAGGGTGATTGTGGTGTTTTTAGCTCTTCTGGCACTTTTCCTCTACAAACTCTGCAAACAGAAACTAATAGGGGCAGTTGAAGCTATCTGTATTTTGGATGTGTCATCACATTGTTACACAGATGGGTTGGAACTAGATGGTGTTTAAGGTCCCTTCCAACCCAAACCATTCTGTGGCTCTGTGGCACTCACTGTGAATATTCCTAGGGAAAGCTTGGAGTGATCACCATCAGCAAATCTTGTCTTCAAATACAGGACAAGCTCTTCAGAAAGCAGCTAGACCTGGTCCTTGCAAAATAAAATCCTTTGATTATACTCAAGCTCTGGCATTTTTTGTCCAGAGTCTGGGGAATCTCTGTCCTTGGAAGTTCTCAAGACTGGACTGGACATGGTCCTGAGTGACTTGGTCTGAATTCAATAATTGGTCCTGCTTTAAGTAGGTATTGGGCTGAAGATCAGGGAAATTCCCTTCCAGCATGAATGTTTCCCTGACTCTAGGATGAGTGTGGCCATGGTCTTCCCCGGCACAGAAACAACAAAGAAGCTGTGCAGCTTCTTGCTGCACTCAGTTTCAGCCCATGCAGCAAACCCTGTTTTAGTGATTTAGCATCAGCATAGTGGTCTCCAGTAATTCACCTGGCAGTTTAGCTTACAGCACAAAACAGGTTTACTTGATTATCATTAAAATGTGATTTTAGCTGAGAAATGAAGTTTGCTAATAAAATTAGGTTCTGCTTTTCAGCTGTATGCAATGCTCCATGCCTTGAGTCTTGATGTCAGTGCGTCCAGTTCCTCAACAAGTGCGTCACATCCTGGAGGAGCTCAATTTTCAATGCTGCTCTTAATGACACAATGATTCTAAGAATTTATGGAGCTTGAGCCATCAATTCATTAAGGAGATAGACCCAGAGGGTAAAACAGTTAGATCCAAGTGCATCAATGAAGATCACATCTACTTCTAAAAGACCTGTGAAGGAAGAGCAACCACTTTTTGTATAAAGTCTATTGGTTCAAGTGGAAATTCATCTCAAAGACATGCATTTAGTCCATTAGATTAATACATTTGCTTAGCAGAACTTAAGGGGGATCAAAGCCACTCTGTGATACTCTAGGGAATGATACTTTAAGGTCTCTGCTTACAGAAATATTTTTATTTTATTAATTGGATTCATAAAAATAGGAAATGCCGTGCCAAATTATAAATCAAGAGCTCTGAAGAAAATCTTACAATAGTCAATTTTTAATGTTATAGGTGATAGAATGAGCTGTCTTCCAGGTCCATGGCTGATGAGCATTAAAAGCTGGCTAAATCCCAGAAGTTTCTTTTTTTTTTTTTTTCTTCTCTTTTTAACTAATTTTATGCCCAAGAATTTAATCTAACATCACAGCTTTCATTTTATTTCCTAGGAGAGTGGATCTCATCTGTTTGCATGACATTCCTCTTGGCAAGCACTGTCTATATGATATATTTTAATGTTTGTCTTCCAGGAGCAAGCAGAATGCCTTCTCTGTCTGTATCCTTACCTTTGATTTATGAATTTTTCTGGTGTTTACAAAGCTTTCTACCTGGATGCGAGAGTAGCTATACCAAACTGTTCTCTCTGTAAGTATCACCACCTTTTATCTTCAAAATGTCTTTCTTAAGTCCCAGTTGTTTATTTTCTGCAGGTGGGGAAAACCTAAGACAACTCTAACAAGACCATGATCAGAAAGAGAGCTAGGATGTGAATGTATTGACTCACTAGAATACTTCTTTTTTTCTCCCTCTGATGTGCCCATGAACAGAGGCCGGTTTGCTGAATGTTGTGCAGTGGGTAGTTTTAAGTAAGTTGTTTTAATGACTAGTTATCATTCTAGCGTTCATGACCAAGGAAGAAACAGTTGCTATCCCGTGTGTGAAGGGTGGCTGAAGTAAACTGAGCACATTCTCTCTCAACATATGACTCAGTCACCTCATGTTGCGTTACATGGGCACCAAATGGGAGCAGAACAAGTGGTGAAGCTGGACCATATGGGTTGAGGAGTGGCAAGACAACATTTGGAGTTCTCAGAAGCTCTCAAATCGCTATAACATTTCTGGGCTCTCCAGCGTGTGTTTGTTCTAAATTGCTGTGTTGTCCAGAATTTTCCCTCTGACATTGCACATGCATGATTTTACCTCTGTATTAATGATTGCTGGGAAATTTATGTGGAAAACAATCATGAACTAGCATGTAAAGCATTATCTCAAGGCCTTGAGTAGTATCCATCCAGGCCCCTTATTTCTGAGTTTGTACTATTTCTGTGGTATTGCCTTGGTTAGCCATCCTCTTAGGAGAGCTGGAGCTGGCCTTTAGCTCCGTTGTCTACAGGTGACCAAGTGACACAGAACAGCTACCTGATGTATTTAGGGTTGGGTAGGCCTGAGTATTGCTTATTTGAAGGAGAAACCAAATTTCCAGGTACAAGAATACTCTACTTTCCACTGACTAATCAATTACCAGTCAGTGGAGTTTGCTGAGATGCTGCTCTTCACCTGCAGAACAGTCTCACCTCTTAGGCCCCACTCCATTTAGTTCAGTGTTTCTCCCCTACCACTGGCACAGGAGATCCCAACTCTCCTCAGCAGACAGAGTGCCTAGAAGTTAAAGACGGCTCTACTCATTAACCAAATGAGAAAATTGTCTTCACCAGCTGTCATGACAATAACCCATCATCCATGATTCTCCTGAAGCTGCCACTTGCTACACTTCAGGACACTGATGTTTAGCTTCCTGCACGCCTGCACTTCAGCTACTTTCATGAGTTTCGATTTGTGCTAAACTAAGTTCAGTCTTGTCAGTTGAGTGCAGTAGGTTCTCAGCTATCACTGCATGACTGTGTAGAGTCCCTGTCTTCTTACTCTTGATGGGTTTTATGCTTTTTTTTTCTTTTTTGACAATATTGGATACTGCCTTAAAGTGAAGGTAATATGTCAGCATGGCAAGAAAAAAGTCAGTTCTGTCAATGCATCTGTTCCAACGGACAGCACTTACTATTCCAAAAAGGCATCACTTCCATCACTTGACTATGCTTATAAGCCCTCTTCCTTGTATTTCCCCCCCTTTTTTTTTTCTTCATTTTTATTAAAGAGAATTCATGCATCAGAAATGAACTAAGTATTTTCAAAATGACATAGATTTGCAGTCCAAAAGTGAGTTGCATTTCATTACAGGTGAGAAATCTGAAGAAATGCATATTTTTGTGAACAAAATAACAAGATTTACTTATGTTCTACACTTTCAAATTGTATTATATATATATATATAATTCTGACACTGTACCTCAAAGACTCTGGGAAATAAGGTCTGAACCTCTGAATACAGTGTGTGTTTTTCAGGTACCCATCTGACAAGAAAGGCACTGATGGATTGCTGAACCCCAGTTTGCTGGGAAAAGGATCTGCCGCATTTTGTCTCTAAAGGAATGACTTCATGGCTAAGTACACTGAAGCCCTGTTGTCCATCTGGTAGTTACCAGGGATGTTTTGCCACATAAAAGCTTAGTCTGTTAAGTCAGAAGATCTTCTTTCCAGCAGCTCTGAATGCTATTGATCCTTGGTCTGATCTTTGTTGGGTTTTGTATGCTCTGAGACCATGGATCTTTTCTCCAGGGCAATGGTGCATTCCTTTTAAAAGCAACTGGACTTCATTTTTCCGCTCATTTTTAATCACCACCACCCCTCACGCACATAAACCACCAGTGTAAGTGTCAGACACTTACAAATTGCATCCCGGAATTTGAGGATTGATAAGGCTGGTAAGCAGCTGATTCAGCTCTGTGATCGGTAACCAGTGACTTACCTTGGCCCTAGTTTTATGATACATCATTTCCAGAATCCTATTCACTATTTCACCTTCTTTGTGCCCTCTATTTCCTCACAAACTCCAAATATTACTCACCCTGTGAGTGCAGTAGTTGTAGGGTTCATTTTTTTTCCTCAGTCAAATAGATTTTGAAAAGCTTTAAGAAAAAAAGGTGCAGAAGGATTGCTTCTGACAGAACCAGACAAATCAATTAATTGATCTCTGGCAGTCAGGGATAATTTTATTTCCTACTCTATTAAGGAAAATCAGAATCAGTTAGCTAATTTCACTAGAGAAAATGTCACCAGTTATTAAGCAGCACATGATGGAAAGAATTAAAGACGGAAAACTCAAAAATGTTTTTCCTTCCAGAAATTGCATTACTTAGTACTCAACCTTTAGAACTCTGGCATCAAGCAGCATTGCAAATCCTTTGTTTTGACCAAAGAGAAGGTTTTCTTCCCCTGCAGCAGAACCTGCAGCATTTAAACTTTGATGTCTGTAAATACTGACAGGGTTATATTTGTGCTCCAGAAGAAGATGAATTTAACAGCAAATGACCAAACTAACTGCAACACATAATTTACTGACTGTTCCTTATATACATTTGCCAAAAACATAAAACCATGACAAATATTCACCAAAAAAAAAAAATCCTGATTTTTGTATAATAACTATTCATACAGGTAAAGAAACATGATTCAAATATCACAAGTTGCAGTTCAAATAGTTTAAGGAGCTTCCATTTCTCCTGGGGAGGTAGAGGTGGCAACTGGCTGTGCATGCATACAGATTTCAAAATAGCATCCAGTAAAATCAAAAATAGAACGGAGCCATTACCGGCAGCCTAACATTTTAAAGAACTTTGACTTTGTGACTTATGGACAGCAGATCATGTCCTTAATCAAGCTTGATTATTAACTATCACCTAATGGTTCCAGAAGGGCTGATTTTCCCAGGATTTTCTTCATAAATCATGTTGATTTATTCATTCCTTTATTTGAATGGAGTGCTCTTCTTGAAAAGACTCACAGCTGGCACAGCCACACTCTCCCAAAGGGTAATTCCCTCAGGAGAGCAGTTAGCCAAGACTAACTGTTTTGGGAAATACTGCCCTTATTTCTGCAGTTACCCAGTTCCAAACCAGAAATTTCAACCCTGTCAGTTAAGCATCCAGGAGCAGGACTATTCTGTATTTCTGGAGTTACATATTCAGGGGTTTTATTATGATTTTTTATTTTGTTTTTGTACCAAAATGTAAAGAGGAAAAGTAGATCATATAAATTATTATTAATACTCTTCTTCTTTTGTTCCTGCTTTTGAGGTTGCAAAAACACACCATGCTGGGTTCCCACAGAAATTAAGATGAATTTCAATTTCTCTGCTTTTCTGAAAGACAACCCTTCATAAATCACCCTTCTGACCTTCAGCAGGACAGAATGATATTGACCCAATTTACAAGTCACTCAGAGAAGAAAAATGTAAGTTAAATAGAAAATACACCTCATTCTTAATTCTACCACACACTCATCTGTAGAGACCATGTAAATGCAGATATCCCAGATGTCTAAAGTCAATATCAACAATGGCAAGATAAAAATGGCAAAATTAAAAGTGTGCCCAAGTTAAAATGATATTTGGCAAGCTCACCTACTCTTTCTCTTCACATATTCACGCTATAGTGAAAGGGCCTGCTTAGCAGAGAAGTCAGCCAGAGGATAGTGATCAGCAAATATGAGACACAAGGATTTTGCTGGTAATGTAAAGGTTAAAACGATGGAAGAAAAGCAAATGTAATATTGTGCAGGATACATAGAAAGAAAAATGACTGCAAACAAATTAATGCAGTATAACCTATAGTATCATGTGTTTGGAATATTAATCAGTAAAGCAAGGTAAGTACCAGTGGGGAAAAAAGCAAAGGTAATTAGGAACTCATTAGTGTGACAGCTGAATATATTATCTGTGTTAGTGCTGGGCTTACCCCCCACACCAGAGATTTGATCTGACTGTCAAAGCCAAGGAAAGCATTTTACAGAAATGATTGAATGCAAAATCAGACCAGTACAAGAAAAAACAGACAGGTCATCAAACTGGAACATGGAAAGATTCCTGGCTAACCTCTGAACGTCCTATTGTCTAAGTCCAAAAAATCAGCCCACAGATGGGTGTGGATTTTCAGTTGTGAGGAAGAACACAGACATTACAATTATCACCAGAAGTCTAGAAAAAAAAAAAAAATCTATAGCTAGGGCTGTCTTCTGTTATCATAAGGACCAGAATGGTCAGGAGACTTTTTTTTTATAGCTCATATAAACCAAACGGCTCAAGCATAGGGGTTTTTTTTTCAGTTTGACACCAGTATTTGACATAGTCAGAATACTTTCTAACATAAAGTTGGTGGATATTCTCTAGGAGAGAGCAACAGAATGACAGATGCCAGCTGTTAATGCCAAACAGAGCTGTGTTTCCTTCATTCAAGTTCCCAGCATTTCTCCCACACAGTTCATCAAAGTAAATCAAATAACAAAATGCCTCTATACTGACAGAGACAGCTCTACCTAATCCATCCCAATACCTGAAACAATTCCCTGGTTTTTGTGAGGCAAATGGTGCTTGAGATAGACAAATCAGCCGTGAACCACCTCTGTGCCAAGCTAAGGCTTGAAAGAGAATATATAGTGTTCTGTAAACATAGTTGTGATAGGTGAAAGAAAACAATATTCCTCTAGACCCACAGTTTTCCATTAAGTATATTCTTTTGATCTATCTGAGTCTCCCCCAAAAGTGCTTCTTTATCTAATTTTTCTTCACTGAAGAACACCTGTGGGGTGCAATATGCAAGCAGAGCAACAACTCACTTCTGGTCAGGCTTCTTCACAGCCACCAGGTTGTTATAAAAACTACTAGGAGGAGGTGCAAAAAAAATAGAGGCAAAAGTTTGACTGGATCAGAGCTTTACATGTTCTTCTAATTTATGGGGATGTGAAAAATGAGTGTGGCCACCAGAAGCAGAGCTTTGGACAAACATAAGTATTCATTTTCCCTTCTGAAATGGTGAGATTCAGCTAAATTTCATTAAAAGAAATTTAGTCATTAGATTTATGGCCCTAAAATGAAAATTTTTGCATTATAATTCAGTGCAGCTATCATTTACCACAGAGACTCAAAACCACTCCAGAAGCATTTAAAGCAGCCATTGTACTTATACCTGAACAGGAGCTTAAAATAATTTGGAGCATTACAACACTGTATTGCAAAAACAAGTCAGTCAGTCTGAGTTTATAGTGAAAGTAATGTACATTGATCTTCCTTGACAGCAATGAAAGCCCAATGACATCCTTCTCTGCCCTGGAGACTGCATGAAATATAACTGCATTTGGCAGAAAAGAACCTGTTTTGCAATTTAACTCTTTTCTGTAAGCTGTTCCTCTGTTTTCAGCTGCAAATTAATGGAAACATCAACTCACCCCCTCTGGAAGAGGTCCACATTATGGAATTTGTGTAGCTCCACAGAAAACTCGACCGTTCCCTGAACCTCAGACATGGTTTTTTCAGGTCATCACCTAAATGACACATATATGAAGACATTATAAACGTTTGCAGTATTTTGCTTAACAAATCCATTAATGGATTATTTCATTTTAGTCAGCATGTTGGGGTTCATGCAAAGCTTGAAATCAACTGATATCAGCTGGAATCTTTCCAATGACATCATTTGGCTCCATCTTCAGGAAAACTCACTAAAAGCCAGATCAAAGCAGTAATTAAGAGAGGTAAAAAGTCTAATTAAACCTGAGGACAGAATGATAATATTATGAAAAGTATAAGAAGCAAAAAGTAAATAACATATTATGTGCAAGAATCTCAAAGCAAATTTTAATTAACTCTCTTGCTGCTCTTGTATGGGAAATTGATTTTTTTTTCTTCTCATTTTATGAAATGGCAGATTTCCAGGGTCAGCACAGCTCATTTCTGTAAAAGCACAGACCAAAAAGACAAGAACCATAGATAGATGAGAGCAGAATTCAGATTTCTCTTGCTTTTAACCCCTTCTATGACTTAAATAAAGTCCCAGAAGGGAAGCTTCTGAGGGAATATGAATAATTTAAAAATTAATGAATGGAAGATATTCTTTTAAAGAAAATGCTGACAGTCATGGCACCTAATAGGCCAGAACAGTCAGATCAAGATTTTGAAGCATTACAGCCATTTACATAAAACATCTCATGTGCTTATTGAACCACAGAATAATTCAGGTTGGAAGGGACCTCAGGAGGTCATGCTTCACTCAAGGAAGTAAGTTTCCAAACCAGCCCTATTTAATACAAAAGTGTAGATCCTTAACATTTCCCTAATTATAGCAGAGGCAAGCCAAGGACTTTTACAGCTTTTGGACAGATTTTCAATTACTTTTTGCCCTTCCCTCCTTTTTTCCCCACTGCAAGTGTATTTTTGGCAATCTGCCAAGACGCCTGGAAATTTTCTGTAGGATCAATGAGAGGATAAAGATTAAATTTTCTTCATTAATACATTCATAAGCAACATTTTAGTTGTCATTTGACAGCAGCCAACTGCAGTCTCTGAGGAAGACCCATGTCAGGGCTCTTAACAATTCCCCTTTCTGAGACATACAGGGCTTTAAGGGGACATGTAGCTCAGATGCAAAGTGAAAAATTTCTCCAGAGGTGCTAATCAATAATTTTCATGGCACTCATACATTCGACTGTGTCCTTTAATGAAGCCAGAGTGAAGAGGATTTTGATACATGAAGTCCTCAGATAAGCATTAGGCTTTAGCTTTCTCAAGGCTCGCTCCTGATTAGCAATTTTCCAACTGACTGGCTTATTACACTGATTATTTTAAACTAAGGTGTTTTTCTGGCTATCCTCTCAAGCGTTACAGTTTTTCAAAAAGATCCCATTCCAGAGTTAAAAGGTTATTAATTTTTTATTCACGATCCTCAAACTTTGGAATGACAAGAATGTGATGTAAAGTATAAGTAATATATGTCTGTAACTGTGAGAAAAAAAAAGAGAATTGCTAAGCTACACATCTGATACGCCTCCGAGGTAAGGAATTCTACATCAGCTTGTGTCAGGCCATGATTTGGGTGTGCTAAAGGTATATTCAAACTTTATTACTTGTCACAGAAACACAGAATCAACCAGACTGGAAAAGACCCTTGAGATCATCAAGTCCAACCTATGAGCTAACACCACCTTGTAAACCAGACCATGGCACTAAGTGCCATGTCCAGTCTTCGCTTAAACACCTTCAGGGGCAGTGACTCCACCACCTCCCTGGCAGCCCATTCCAATGCCCAATCACTCTTCCTGTGAAGAACTTCTTCCTAATATCCAGCCTAAACCTCCCCTGGTGCAGCTTAAGGCTGTGTCCACTTGTCCTGCTGCTGCTGCCTGGGAGAAGAGGCCGACTCCCACCTGCTGCACCCTCCTTTCTGGGAGTTGTAGAGCGATAAGGTCTCCCCTGAGCCTTCTCTTCTCCAGGCTAAATATCCCCAGCTCCCTCAGCTGCTCCTCACTGGGCTTGTGTTCCAGACCCTTCACCATCTCTGTTGCCCTTCTCTGGACCTGCTCTGGATGTTCTCAACATCCTTCCTACACTGAGGGGCCCAGAACAGGAGACAGCGCTCAAGGTTCGGCCTAAGAAGTGCTGAGTACAGGGGAAGAAAAGTAATATTTTTTATTTTCTTTGTCCCCTATTTCAACAGGAATGAAACTATTAATTTGTCCTTCTGCTTTTCTGCACGGATTAAGAAGTTGTATACAGTTTATAAGTCATGAATATCGCATATCCACCAGGTTATGTGTGAGTCTGTGCGTGTGTGTGCGATAGTCTTTCCTGAGTCAAAAAGCAGACTGTGTGGGAAGCTAGTAGGAAACCATGCAAACCACAAAGCAATACTCTGACAAGGCATTTAGTCTTGAGGAGAGTGCTAATTAAAAGAATTGCCTTTGGCAATACATCTGCATGTTAGGCTGAGGCATATTTCCCTAGACCAAAAGCTCAAGATCAAAGGAAACTCCATGCTTTTGAAGACACCAGTTTAAAGAGGAGAGCTGTGAATGGATGGCCAGCCAGTTCAGACCAGTACCAGTATTGTCAGAGATAGAAACGATGACATGAAGTCAAGATTAACTAAGGTATAAGAAAAATTAAACACATGGAAATACACACACAGGTCTTCACTGTATTTGCGCTATGTTTTTCAAGCTTTACACCTCTTCAAAACAAATACAGAAGTTATCCTGAAAACAAAAAACAACAAGCAAATAAAAACTTTTTTCTGTAACTTTATTTCCCTCATTGATGACCAGAATTAAAGTGCAAGCACCTGCTACACCAGTTTGAACTTCCATCCACCCCACCAGCACACCAGAAGATCAGCAGTGGAGCCTCGTACTTCAGGGAACACCTCACAAGTACTAAAAGGGGCCTCTGGTGCACCTTATTTTCATGGCACTTAGCAAGGTTCAAAGAATCCTGCTTAGACATATGGGCATAATTCTCCACTGCAAGAAGCTATGAAATTTGACAAAATAGCTGCAGGCGCCCCTGGTTCAAGAAAATACTAAGTCATTAAATTGATGCACTAATTTTTAACTTCTGTACCGGATGCCTGCTTAAAGGAACCTTATCATAATCCTCCAAAATCCAGGGCTCATGAAGGACCTCTGATCAACCCTTGTGTGGGACAACTTTGGGTTATAAATAGGGGAATAGTTGGTAAAAATAATACTGAAGGTTGCCATGACATCAGCCTTGTAAACACAATAGGGAAAGCTGCCAGTATTGAAGTATCATCAGTTATCTAATAAGCAGTTTAAAGAAAAATACAGGGGTCATTCTTGGGAAGGCTTTAGTACATTTGTATTTCCCAAATGTCTGTTTCTATATCAAACTCCTTGCATTTTTCAGAAGAGACCTGAAGACAACACTAATAAATATGAATGCAAAGCTAATAAAGCAATATGGGAAGTCTTTTGGCCATCTGCTCCTGCAAAAGCAGTGCCCGCGGTCACCCTCGTCACTCCAAAGCACTGGATCGCTTCAGATGGTGCTGCCATTGTCACTGGCTGTGCTGTGCTGTCCTACACTCACCAGTGGCATGAGCCAGGTCATCAGTTTGTCCTTCCAGCTAGAGTTGGTGTCCTAGCAAGAGACAGTCAATTTCAGTTGTCACTTCACTTAGAGCAAGGATGCCCTGACTGAAAATCAGAATCATTTATACAAATAAAGCCTATGAAAATCTATATGTTTAAAAACTGGAGGTTATCTCACTTGCATTTTTAAAGAAAGGCTGGATTTTACTCCCCACACTCCGTTGCTGTCAGTGGAGATGCCTTCTGCATTGGAGACTGTTCAAGGAACGATACTGGCTAAATGCAACCTTTTTGACTTACAATATTTTTACTTAATGACATTTTAGGAATCCAGTCAACTGACCAAGCCCTCTGCCAGGAATTTATTAGTTGATTATGTAACACAGGCCACTGTTAAACACCTGCAAGATAAAAATGAATCTGACAATTCCCCACTGAAATAGCAATCACTGTCACCCCAAACCAAGAGAGCTAAGGAAGGCGAGATGGGGAGAGAGCGCATTGGATAGAAGGACAGGACACTACATAATCTGACAGTCCATGAACCTTCTAGCATTTGCACAATTACATCCAAGCAAAAAATAAACCACATTTTTAAACATAAGCCACTTTTTTTTTAGTGTTTTCACCATTCTTAACCATCTCCATTTCAGAAACTGGGCTTAAACAAGGAAAAAAAAATTATAAAAACACAGAGGACAAAAGAACAAAATGCCATGTGACCAAGGGCAATGACTCATGAACCTATAAGCATTCATTTAGGAGAATACAGATACCTCTCAAGAGACATAGCACGTACTATCTGCAGGATACCGCCACTGTCCTTACTGGTTTTAAAGCATCTTTTATTTTATTGCAATTTTTTTCAGAAGCTGGCATTTGTTTCAAGCTAGGCACTTATATCCATTTATTTATTTATTTATTAAGAATTCCTTGATTAGGTGCATAAAGTCAAAGTGAGATAACTTTATTCTCCTCTCCACTAATGCCTTAACCCACTGCATTTCTAAGTAAGAAAAGTAAGAGGAACACAATACAAGGATGACAGTAAACACACACAAATATGCTCTGAGAGGAGCGGATTAGAAGAAGCAAGCTCAGACCAAATCTCTTTTTCATTGTTGTTTTCCTTTTTAACTGCTCACCTCCATGCAGCTGAACTGGATCACCATTCTTACAACAGCGATTGCATCTCAATAGCCTTGTCTGAGCATACATTAATTTCCTGAGACAAAGCAGCCACAAATGTCAGTAAGTCCTTTCACTACAATAATGTCATTAGTTGTTCTCCACTTTACAGAACCTGCCAGTTTTTTCTTCCAGCACATCAGCAAAATGAGAGAGGTGAGGTCTTCACCTTCAAGGTGATTTCAAAAGTTAGCACCTCATTTTGTTAAAATAAATCAAGCCAGTATTTATCTTCTAAGATTTTGGGTGTCAGTAAGATACTTCCTTTACACTTTAAAAGGAGCCAATCTAGGTACAACACTAAAGATACAAAAAGTGACAAGGTTTGTCAATGGCATCAATAGTCAAGTCCACCACCTGATCACAAGTCCATTTGTATTTTACCTCTCTTCCTAAATGTCCTGATGTGCCACAGACTCACTGAGCTATAAATAGCTCACCCATATGTTCCAAATCCAGATCCACCTGAGCCACTTCAATTCTAGCAGCCTGGTCCACCTGCCCATTGTTTTCAAGTTCTTTAGTGTAACAAGTCTTGGGTACATGAGCATGTACCCTTTGGCCAGTCCATGACCACATCCACATTTCCCAGTCTGAGCCCGTTGCATCATCAGTGCAACCCACTTACTCCATGTAGCATCAGCTGCATGATGCCTGGAGGGGACCCTCCCTTTGAACATCCAGCTGACCCCAGATAACAGATGCCAAAAGAAGCTGTGCTTCAGTACCAGCTGCCTCTGAAGAGGCTCGAATTCCTTCATATGTTGCTAATATTTCTTTCTCAATTGGAGTGTAATAGGCTTCAGATCCCCCACATCCCCCGTTTCTAAACCCTAGAGGCCAGCCTAGAGTCTCTCCAGGCTCTTTTGGCCAGATGTTCCAGATGGAGCCATTACCCTGTCTAGGGTATAAAGCACATTTTTCCATCTTGTCATGTCTGGACTGGTCCACACTATCACCGATTTAGTTTGTTCAAACGTTTGCTGCTGCTCAGCACCACTTTTAAAGTCTTTCTTCTTCCAGGTCACTCAATAGAGAGGGAGACTATAACCAGTAGAGATCAGATTATAACCTGGAACATGCATTCTCCGAAAAACATGACACCTAAGAAACCTTGTGTTTCTGTTTTCTTAGTTGTTATTTTATTGATCACAGCCCTTGAGATATGATCATATCTACCTTGCCATTTTAGTCCTCAAAATTGAATTTCCTGTGCAGGTCCATTTACTGTACTTTGTTTTATAGCAGAAACAGCTTTCAAAATAATTTGGATTATTCTTCTCTTCTCAAACACTTTCCTCTGCTGTGTTGCCCCACAAAATGATGTCACCAATGTACTGTCAGGAACATACACCTTGTTCCAGTGCAGTCTGTATCAATCCACGACAAATGGTAGGAATATGTTTCCACCCTTGGACAGTCAAGTCCAGGTGTAGTGAATATGCCTCCATGTAAAACAAACTGTGTCCTGCACCAAGGAGTCTCAGTTGTCATCTTCTCTGAGTTTTCTGGCCTGTTCCTCGATAGTTGGTGCCTTCCCAGCTCATTGTCACCTGGCTGTGGGTGTATAATGTCAGTGCATCTCATGAAAAATTTCACCACATGGACTGTGTGCACCAGGTTTCACCCTGGTCTCTGGATATCAGACCATTATAGATCACCAACCAGCACAGCTGATTTCCTCACATCCTGGATATCTCCCTCCATATGTGCCCATTTCCTTTGAGACTTCACAAGGCTTTCCTTGAGGAAAACTGTCCCTGCCAAAGACTGAGGCTCCTGCCTTTTTTTCAGTTCATTTGTCAGTGGTCTTATCCTTAGAAAGGGATCCTAGCTGTCAGGCTTTCTTACCCAGTAACTCCTGACCACTGGCCCCAATATCTCAGCACTGGAGCAAGCAGCTGAGAATTAGCTCGCCTGGTTCTCAGCAAAAATCTTTTTACATTTCTTGCAGCTCACTTAGGCATAGGGATCTGGTGATTTCTGTCTCATTTACGATTTCAGTGTCCTCCTCCTCCTGTTTTTGTGATTGCTGTGCTGCAGAACAGGCTGCTTCTCTCTTAGGAGAAGCTTCTTCACCGCTTGCTAAACCAGCTTAGTGACTTCTGCTTCAATGTTTCTTTTTGTTGTGGAAGCTACTGATGTAGTGTCTCATTTAGCTACAGTGTCAGTTGATTTTCTTTCCCTTTTTGCTCCCTGAGGCTGCTGCATGATACCAAGCAGTGTTTGGCAGATAGCGGCCAAGGCCCAGTACAGAGCAGCAAATTGTGTCTCTTTGGAAGAGGCACAGGAGTTTTTTCAAGCATTCCACTTTCAGCATCCTGAGTTGTTCAGGAATGAAGCTCCAGATCACTGGAAGTGAGAAGTTTTCTAGAGACCCACCTATATTCTTCCACATGCTGTGCCACTCATGTCCTCCTGGAGCCTGGGTCACATTCTTAAATTGCGTGTTTACCTTGGACAAAACCAAAGTGATATTTCTAAGCAATAGAAGTATCATAACCACCCAAGGATCTTCAAGGTACTTAGAAGTTATTGTAAGGAGTAATAAAACATCATGCAAGAGAAGGTGCCATTCTGTATGTCCTCCACAAAAAATAAATCCTCTCAGGAAGAAGTATAATTGTTAATTGTCTCCATAAGAGGGTACCAGAAGTACAAACATGGCTTCAGGTCAGAATCCAGATACCAGATTGAACTCAAGATCAGTGTTTTAGTAACAAACCTCCCAGGCAAAACATCACTAATCACTACAGAGCACAGCAAACTGCAAAGCCAACACCAATCTTTAAAAGGTAATGCAAAAAAAAAAAAAAAAAAAAAAAGGGGACAANCAAAAAAAAAAAAAAAGAGCATGGTGCAGATCACAGCAACTAATATCAATAACAGATTAATCAATATTGTGACCCACAAATGTTAACATATAAATAATTTCTCATATTCTCTGATCAATCGATCATCTCAAACTCTTCAAGCTCAGAAGGTGCTAAAAAGAAGTGTTGTAGTTCAACCCCAGCTGGCAACTAAGAAACACACAACTCATTCACTTAACCCCAGCAGGATGTGGGGAAGAGAACTGGAAAGGTAAAAGTAAGGAAACTTGTGGGTTGAGACAAGAATGGTTTAATAATTGAAATATAATATTAGTAAAAACCATTAATAATAGTAATAAGAGTACTGAAAAGGAAAAATTAAAAGCAAAAAAGAGAGAAATAAAACCCAAGAAAGAAAAATTACGCAAAATAAAAACAATTGCTCACCACCAATCAACCAATGTCCAGCCAGCCTCTGAGCAGCAGCCCCAGGACATCTTTCCCCCTAGTTTATCTGCTGAGGAGGATGAAATATAGTCTGGAATATCCCTCTAATCAGCTGAGGTCAGCTGTCCTGGCTGTGTCCCTTCCCAACTCCTTGTGCATCCCCAGCCTCCTCACTGGTGGGGTGGTGTAAAAGGCAGAAAAGTCCTCTGTGTAAGCTCTGCTCAGCAGCAAAGAAAACATCCCTGTGTTATCAACACTGTTTCCAGCAGAAATCCAACACAGCCCCACACCAGCTACTGTGAAGAAAATTAACTCTCTCCCAGCTAAAACCAGCACAGGAGGCACTGTACACACACAGTTAGGCTCTGCAGAGTGTTTTCCAGCCTGAATGGTTCTATCATTTTATGACGTAAAACTTGGGTCAATGCATGTTTGTGATTTTCTGTTTGTTCTAAGATGTATTACAATTAAGACATCAGTCTCAAGTCTTCTCCGGAAATCAAGTTATTTTCCACCATGAGAAACCTTCTAATGCTCTCTTAGGCATGGAAGTTTCAGGGATTGCTTTGTAAGATCTCCAATCTTTACAACCACCTAACATTACCCAGCACAATTTACAGACTGAGATAGCATCACAGATAATCCCTTGCAGCGCTTTTGATAAGGTGTTTCGGTTTCCAGTCTGCTGTAATCCTTTGCATATTTTCTCCAATATGGAAGCCAAAGTAAAGATTTGTGATACAAGTAAAAACAAATAAAAGGCACATAATCTTACTCAGTCACGTCTGTGAAACATGCTTTATATCCAGTGCATAAGAATTTAGCCTGGTTTAAAATTATAAAGACAAATTCAGTTTTTATACTCTAAAGAGCTAACTCAGTTTGGATGCAAACTCTGAAAATAATCTTCCAATATTACAAAAAAAAAAAGAGTTTGCTGTTTAATATTCTCAGGAAAATCAATATTCAAAAGTCTGTCAGATGCATGAAGAAAATTTTCACAGAGTGCAACACGATGAATCACTTTTCCCAAAGTTCGCTGATTGCTACCACTGAAATGTAATGAGTTAGAGACACAGAGACAAATATCAAATGATCCCTTAAAAAAATTACTCACAGCCCAGTGAGTATTCAGAGTGGAGCAAATAAGAAAGGATCTGGGTTATTTTATGAGGTTTTTTTTTTTGCATTTACAAACTCCAGTGTGATTTGTCTTTTACCATTACAGCTGGAATTCACAAAGTATCAGCAATACCCGTTCAACCTCCAGCTACAAAATTAGTGTTAAGATTAAAACCACTCGAACCCCACAGCTGAGAACTTGCACTCTACATCAATAGCTTCAAATGTATGGACCACGTGGGTAACTAAAGGATCCAAAGAAAATCACTCAGGAAGACAAGTCAACAACTTACAAACTTACATCAATTGCTTTCACATTCTGTTTGTGAGACCGATCTACTCCAGAGATTTTGTACAGGTCACCAGGTCCAAGAATGCTGAGAAGAAGGTCTAGATTACACCTTCCATAAACTGGTCACTTCGAGGGTATTTAGATAAAGGAATAAATCTACTAAGGGAAAAACCCAGAAATACCAGGTTGTGCCAGAGGATTTTTAGGGCAGAACTGAAGAGGGACAGAATAAATGTCAGGTGCCAGTAGGCTGCTCTTATGAGGTATAAAGCCTTTGAGCCGTTACACAGGATTAAATGTGAACACAGCTGTGCAAATTTAGGTCAGATCATTTAAAAAAAAAAAAAAAGAACGAAGAGCAACCTCGATTTGTCCTCTGTTAGCACGTGCCTGTCAGGACACCAGTGCTGAGTTCAGCTCAGCAAAAATCACTCTCTGCTTACACCAGTTAATAAAACCTGCTGTTGGTATTGTGCAAAAAATGAACCAGCAGGGGAAATTCAGACAGCAGAGGAGGGAGAGCAAAACAGAAGGAAAAAGGAGATAATACAAACTTTTCCCTGGACTAGCTTCCCACTGCTTCATAATCCTCTCTTCTTCATGCCTTCCCTACCTGTTCCTTCTCTGACTTACACTCCTTCTTTATGACCTTCAAAAGAAAAAGATGTTTTAAAATTTTATGCACAACTGAGAGCTAAAATTTCAGACTCCTCAGAACATCATCGTCTTCAATCTTCAGAAGTTTTTGTGTCTTATTCCCACTGTTCACCTGAGTCTTTTTTTTTTTGATATTCCTTTTGTCAGTCTTAGAAACACAAAATTCATCAAAAGGCTGCAAGTTTTTGAAGCCTATTTAGGACATTCAGACAGAATTATCCATCGTTCTCACATTTGACTGTGCTCCTCTTCCCAGTAAAGGCAGATATATTCTTCTCAGTCTGGGGTCTTTTGTTGGTTTCATATAGGAAATTAGGGCTCTTTAGGGAACTGACCTTATTTTATTTTCATGTACTCACAGAAGAGCCCCACATTTTATTTTTATAATTATTTTTTTAAAGTTCTACTCCGGTTCATACCTGACTGAAGTCAAAAGTGCATGGACATAGGTCTATGTTAAGTCTTTGGGAGTTTATCAAAATGTTTGGCCACATTCAAAATTTCAGCAGCAGCTAAAGGTCAATTCTGTCTGTCTTCTGAATTCTGAATTTTACAGCAACCTGACCAAGATCCTCCTTGTAAAGAGTCCTGTATCAGGTTCTGTAGGGCTGCAAAGGAGACATAAGAAGATGAATGAGATGCATCCCCTTGCAAAATACAATGGGGCTGCCTGAGGCATGAGTAAAGGAGTTCTCTGCTTTGGAGCACAAACTGTTGTGTCAATAGAGACATCACCAAAGAATCCAGACAGGAAACAGAGGGCCTTGAACATCAGCCCGATGCTACAAACTAGTCACAGCTAATAAACTAGTGGCAGTTATGACAGAGAAAGCCTACTGAGTTATATGTTTTCCTGGCACTGTTCTGACTGCATTTCCATTTCTGGTCATGAAAAATTTCACGGCACTGTCTAACTATGCTGTAAACTCAACTGTCCTTGTCAGACCTTGAATGCTTAGTTTGCATTTTCCATGATCAAATTCACTGCAGAGTTTCTTGGACAAGTTATAGTCTCCTTCAGATGTTCTGAGGACATTCTAAGTGAGGACATACTTCACATTAATTGCACTGATTTTCCTTGTTTGTGAGAAATTTAAAGCACAGGCTCTTGCCCATGAGATTCATCTCACTAACTAGAAATGTCTTCATACATATGAGGTGTTCAGAGTCGCACCACAGTCAGTATGGATATAGAAAATGCCTTCAACAGGATTCATATGATCATTGCTGGGTTCCAAGGGAGCTGAAGGCAACTTTCTCAGGTGTAGACATATGAGCCAAGTCCACATCTAGTTAGAAGAATGTCATTCATAGCAAAATTCTACATATAATCAGGATTTTGAATGTGTCTGCAGAATTACTCATGGAAAGGGTAAGAGAGATAGATTGTGTGTGTCTCCATGTATACATTTATACCTTATGTTGGACTTGATGATCTTGGAGGTCTTTCTAACCTTAATGACTCCATGATTCTTGTACATGTTTGAAAAGGAAAAAGAAAAAAAAAAAAGGCAAATCCTCAAAACCTGACGATACAGCATTTTTCCTTTCTTTGCCTGAAAACATTTTGCCTTTTATCATACATATGTAGACATCCAGCTGGAATCAAAAGTCAGATTATCACTGGATGGAAAGGTGCTCAGCACTCAGAAGACAGGAAATGTCAAAGATAAGACCGGCCACAGAGTCTCCATTATCTCCTTACTTAAAGCACGTGGATCATGTTACGGTCAGACACGGATCAAAATCACTTCTGCCTCTTGCAGTGTTCAGGACACACAAAGTCTGGGAATTAATCTGGACATTACAGATGAGGTTTTTTGGCTTTTCAGACTTCAAAAGACATCTTATAAGGGAGATAAGAGACTATGAAAAAGAGATGACTGCTGATCCAAGAAAATATGTGCATATTTAACAAGTCAGGTTCTCTGTTGTCTTGTTCTCTTGATACAAGTTTTGAGCAAGTTAAATGCTCTTAATGCAGCCTTTTTATTCAATAAAATTATCTGAACTTACTAGAACGGAGACACTGTCAGCAGATGTTAAGATTTCATGTGGAGTCAGTGGAGCTATTGATGCTTGTAAGGAGCTACTGAATTGAGTGACTGGGCCAAAAGAGACCAGCACAAGAGCTGTCCTACCCTGACACACAGAACAAGAGCAGAATTCAGAGCACTGGAAATTTGACAAGCAGTTGTGGTTCAATTACCACCACCAGAAATGCTTAAAGGCTGGGACAGGGCAGGAAAATGTCTGTGGAAGTTTTCAAGGCCAGTTTGGATGGGGCTTAGAGCAACCTAGTCTAGTGGAAGGTGTCCCTGCCCACGGCACAGGGTTGAGACAAGATGATCTTTAAGGTGCCTTTCAATGCAAATCTTTCTATAATGCTATGATTCTAAGAAGATAAGGATGTTGGTGAGGGAACTTGACACAGAGAGGTGGTCAGAGAAGCATCAGCATCAGGGTCTTGGTATTACTGGAAGAGGGAATATTTACGATGCTGAAATTTATACAATATGGATTTACTTTAAAGCTCACAGAAAAATAAAAAGTTAAAAACAATTTTTTCATCACCATCCTCAGTTGTAAAATATTTAACAAATTGCACAGAAACTTTGAATCAGACATTTATTAGAAGGGCCATTGACTACTATAGTAAGTAAAGAATCTGCAGACCATTTTCCGTCATAACAGCTCTTTGGATAGGCAGTAACTATTAAACTGGGATGTGATAAGGGAGGAACAGGTGCTGTTTCAGAGCAGCATGATTTAAGTACAGGCAATAAAGTATGCAGAGCCATAATCAGAATTTTGACTTGTTTTAAGTGCTTGGGGCCATGTTGATATAAATAACTGCACCAGGTTTTCCTACAGAGCAAAAGCTAAATTAAGTGGTTTACAAACAGAGGAAAAGGCTGACTTATTTGTCATGGCACTGCTTGATCTGTGACAAAAATAGAAAGGGCCAACTGCGCCACTGCTAGACATGAAGCCAACACAACAGGGCCTGAGGTACAGCTGCTGAATATAGCGAGGCCAGCAGAGTCTATCAAAACAACAGGAAACATATTTCTCTCTCAAACTCAGCCCAGCATCTTGGCAAACTCCTCCAGAAGGTTTTGTGCAGCAAGAAAGTTTGCCTCACAGAAGGGCTGTAATTTTTCCTGAATGCCATGGCTCTTATTCCAGCTGCAGAGCAGCTGTCCCTCAAGCTGTGTCTCATGCTACAAGGATGCTGCTCAGCCATCTCAGGGAGCTAAGGTCCCTTCTCAAATGAGTAAAGGCTGACAGGAATCATGGTGAGCTTTTGGGGTTCAGTTGGACATGGAGATGGATTTCATTTTAGAGTATTGGGGGCACTGGCAACCCATTAATGGTTGAAAGTTCCTGATTCTCCACAGCATCTAAGTGTTAGCTTTGGTGTTGTCTTTAACACAGGTACTTGAGTTGTAAAACAAACAGTGTCTGAAGAAGAAAGTGAGACTCTAACATGATAAAGATATCCAGCTTGGGGTTTTTCCCCTGAAATAATCTTTACTAGTGCCCAAATACTGCCAGCCAAGTAATCCTGGGCAACACAGACAGGGAGCTTTCTAGAAAGGCAGCCTCTGAGGCACCAGTACCACCATCCTGCTACATCACCTCCATGTCTCTCGAAGCTCTGCTTTCCTGGCAGTGACAGTAATCAAACTGGTTGTCCATGGCACACTGCAGGTGTACATAAATGTCCTGGGTTGCAGTGTATTCTATTACCATCTTCATGAGCCGCTGAAATCAGGTGGGGCAGTGTTCCCTGCCTCCTCCCTCTGGACTATCTCCTGTTCATGGGCCCATCAGTGCCTTGCGCATGGCTCACATTCCCGTTGTGAGAGGCTCCGCCCAGGAGAGGAACTGAGCGTTCCCATCTGTACATACTCGGAGGTTTGGAACAGCACTGACAGCCTTTCCACTGGATCCCCAGAGGACAGGAGCCACAGGACAGCCACCACTGGACCTTCTGAGGAAGGCCAGACCCTTCTACAGGATCGCTACTTCAACAGAACCACATCCATCACTCCAGGAGGACTGCAGCCACCATTTTATCGGACTGCTACTGCCACCCTGACCAACAGGGTGTCAGGTTGTATCCTGACTCTGTCAGTTTAAACCAGTGTTTTCTGCCTTTATTTTTAATTTTCCTGTTAAATTGTTATTCTGACTTGGTGTCTCCCACTGGTTTGTTTTCAAACCAGCACAATAAACCAGCAATGAACTGCAGTTTTCTGATGTAGCCAGTAAAAGAAACTTCATGTGGACATTCATATAAGAAACCCCACCAGGCATAGAAATCTGGAGACTTTCTGAGGACAGAGCTGTACTGATATCACATCTTCATAACATTGCAGTAAAATTCTTCCTCTTAGATCCACTCCTATTTCCTTTCTAATTTTTTTGTCAGACTGTTACTCCTGAAAAACAAAATAAAGAAGGGGTAACTTTACCACCTGTTTTATTGTTGGTTTGGGTTTGGGGTTTTTTAACTTCCTTTGTCAAAGCTCTGTGCCCACAGGGACACTCTATGCCTTATTGGAGAAATACTTCGAAAAACTACAGGAAATTTAATTTTAGTTCTTGGTCACTGCAACATAGCAGTATTGAGTGTGGTTTTGGTACTGAGCTATTTAAATTCTGGCAGCGATGGCTACTTTTACTAGTCTGTACAACTTAAAATTAGTGATCTTGGAGCTCTATTTAATTTCTTTTTGGTTTAGGTAATGCAGACACACAATTTCAATCAGCAGTTCAGACTGTGAACACACCAAATACTGCAATTCTGTAAAAACCCCAACACTTTCCATATAAATATTTATATTCAAATAAACATAACATGAGAAAAGATTCTAGGAAACCATCACATGAAAACTCTTCCCAAGGCAAAATACTGCAAATTTGAAAGTTGTGGAGTAATTCTCCCAGTTATTTGCCTTTCCCACACTAAAATCCTGTTTTGTTATTTCAGGATGAAGAAAGGTTATCAGCTAACTTTCTCATGTCTTTAGAATATTAGATGTGCATTCAAAATACGCTATATGAAGGCATCCAGATATTTAATAAAGTTTCAGAAAAAATCAGATGGAAAAATCAATGCTGCCTGAGAAAAATGAAATTAAACTGTTTTCTGTTAGACCTTTCTATATTGTGTGGTATAATCTCGGCAAAATGAAGTAATGAACCCAACGAAGCCAGCAAAGGTGTAATTTTGTCAATTTTGCTCCCATTTCACTAATACACTGCATATCCAGGAACAAGAATATCTTGAGGAAAATATATATCACACCAATATCTTGTACAACACTAATTACACAATCTCACACCAAGCTGCTGAGCTAAAAACCCAACCAAAACAGCTTGTGGTGCTCCTGACCAGGAATTCTCTAAGAACATAACACCTAGTCAGAAGCAGAGAGGTTGTCTATGAGCAGAGGAAATTTCATCACTAAAGCTGAATCTGGGACAGCATTTTGGATGAAACACTTACTCACAGAAGGAATCTTTTGCAAACAAGGCTGACATGCAGCCCAAATTTTTAGTTTTATGCCAAACAGTGCTATTCAGATTTCCACCGGCACATGGGAACTTACCAGATCATTTGCTTCTTACCAGCTTGAAATAAAATGTCATTTTGAAAATTATTGACAGCATTTCCTTATTAACTGAATTATCTATAGAGGACTAGCCTCCACACCTAATGTTGCTAAATTTTTGAGTTCCTTGTATTTACATATCTCACAGGGAACATCCATGGTCTCTTAAGAATGAAGACTCAGCTTAGGAGAGGCACTAATTAACTAACAAATGAAGACTCAGCTCAATCATCTATATTAAAACAAGCAGAGGGTTTTTCCTCCATCTCCAAACAGGACAGTGAGGTGTGAACTTGAAGTCAAGTGAATGTAGTTAACCAGAAAGCTGTAACAAAAATAGATACATCAGCATCTAAATTAGAGTCCCTGTCGTGTGAATATCCCTGTTCAGAGAATGTTTATTTGGTACAAATATCTGCTCTGTTCCTGGGGGATTTTCACAGCCTAATTCTTGGCAACAGATTAATCATTCCTGGTGTCCCACAATCAAATTCTTAACCCTCATTGGTTCTGGTTCTTGTATTAGAAATACAATCAATACAGAGAGCATCAGGAGCACTTACAGAGCACTCATTGCTATGTGCAGCCTCACAAACCCCAACAAATGTCTCAGATTCCTTATGGCCTCATTTTAACTCTGCTGGAGAGGGTCTAGCCAATTTTAAAATTCTGTATGACTTTTGTCAGAGGCATAATTTTATTTCTGGAGTTCACAGTAGAAGTGATGATGGGCCTGCAGAGCTAAAACCGGCTGAAACTACCTTTGTGTTTGCAACTCACTTTGAGTTTCAGACACTAGCTTGCTGTGCAAGCAAACATTTCAGATTTGATCTGAAAATCAACAAAACACGAGGAACAGAGGACCTCCAGGGTCTTTTTATTGCCTTTTTAAAAGCAGTGGCATTTTACCTCTCATTTTGCCCCCTGAGAATGTTTATATCTATGTAAGATACTTTGGGAAAAGGGTAATTTAGGACATCTTGCACACTCAAATGCCAGAGTGTCAAACTATTAGAATTTTCACCCATAACACCAGATATGAAATTATTAAAGCTCTATTTTCAACAGCAATTAAGCAGCTAAGGAGAAATTCCAATCCCTAAACATAGAGATCTAGTGTCATTTTATACACCCTAAGATATAAAATAAGACAATTATTCCCAACTGTCAGTTTACCCACAACGTGGGAGAGTCTTGCTTTCTTTGGAAGCAGCAGCTAAATATCAGATGAGGCATCTTAAAGCCTCTCAAATGACAACACACATTTATGATCTGGCAACTGAGTGTTCCCTCAAATCTGCAAGCAAACAAAGCCTAGAAAGTGATTGAACTTAGCCTGAAACAGCCCCCTAAGTGAACTAATTCAGCCTCTACTGACTGCATCTATTTCAGAAGTAATGGAACACTTGGATGACTACACACAGTGCCTTAACAACAGAATGGAGGTGCCTCAATGTGGAAATTCATCCCATTCTCAAACTGAAACCTATCTCACGTATTTTAGGTACATACATTGACTATTTCTACAAATTGGCTACTTGTCTACAAAAGGGGAAAAAAAAAAAAGGAGGCACCTTTAGAAAGAGATTCTCCTGACCCATTTCTCTACATCCATTTTGCACTGCAATGAGTCACACCACTTGTTTCCACAAGCAGGAGAATCTCAGTGCTTATCTCTGATGTAGCTTCTTAAGGAGAGATGAGAAATCCCACTTCTGGAAAATGGATATTGATCAAGAGGTAGATACCTGCCTCTCAGAAGTACCACCAGACATCCACACCTATTTTCAGGCACTTAAGACTAATTTGGAACTCTAAGTTTTAAATTCCTAGATTACACTGCTCTCCAAAACACAACTCAAGACAATCCCCTTAAAGGACTTGGAATTTCAAAATATATACTTATCAGACAAAAAACTATTGCTAGGAATCTAAATGCAACTTCGACCTACAGATTCTATACCTCAAACACAAAAATAAATTACAAGATTTAAAAATTGATCCAAGATTTTACGTAGGGATTTTCATGTGTGAACATCATACTAATCACTCTTAGAGGTTTAAATGAAATTTTTATCATATTTATATTTTCCCAATTTCTAATGACTGAATGGAAAAGAGAGGTAAGATTAAATAATATCAGAAAAGCACCCAGATGCAATAGGAATTATGCTATGAAACTAAGTCCTGTCCACTCACAGGTCGAAGTTCCCTTCACCCGACTCCCCATTGCATTTTTTTGCTTATAATTTTCCGATGCCACATAGTGTCTTTCAAACCAATTTCTAGTTTTGATGCTATAAAATATCTGCTTTCTTCAGTTGATAGAAAGTAATCAGATATATGTATACTGGAGAGCACTTTGGTGCTCCTCTGGGTTAAAGAAATGTGAATGATTGTTGGAACAAAGTAGCAAAGCAGCAAGTCACATCTTCCCCAGGAGTGATGGTCTGTCATTCTGGGCAAGAAAATATAGAGGCTTATTTTCTCCTACTCATGTTATCATCAGCAGCATCAGTTTTCAGTGCCTCACACAAGATCCTTTTTTTGTAAAAGAAAAAAATAGATTGAAATCTGAAAATAATAGTGTGATATCAATGGGAAACTCTCAACACATCTTTGGAGTTTTAATCACAATCGTGAACCTGATGTATTGAAGAAACATTCATCCTGAATTTCTGATTTCATCCTCCTATTAGCAGCCAGACATCCATGAAATGTAATTCTCACACAGCGCTGAAGATGAGGAAAACAGACAGAACACACAACTGTGGCAGGCACATGATTTCATTGGGCCATAAATAGCAAGTTGTGAAATGTTCTGTTCTTCTGCATTTGAATAAATATCGCTGTGAAGCAGATGAAGACAGGAGACCCAAGTATTTACACTCGTGTCACGAGGGAAACGCAGTCGTGTTTCCACCCTGATAGCAGAGACAGATGATGGCAGAGCAGTTCATGAGTGTTTCATGGTTTATAACAGCTGAGCACCACACAGCCTCCCAGGCAAGAAAATCAGATTTGGGCCAGGATTGGCATTTCACCTGGTCTAGAATCTCACTCTGATTCTGCAAAGGAGAGTCAGCGTTGACTGGGGCAGGGTCCTGTTTGCAGGGCTCAGCTCCCGCAGGATGAATGCGTTTTAGGCTGCTCCAGCACTCTTTACTTCGTGTTTATATGCAGAAATGGGCCATCTGTGTGTCTTCTGAGATAAAATTTTGGCAGCAAAGACAACATCACACACTGAGTAATAGCCCAGTGATTCCTGGAATATACTGACTGCAGTAAAAGTAAGGATGTTGGGTAAAATTCTGGTTGTACTGGTGTCAACAGAACAGCTTTGTGAATGTTGAACAGCTATTTGGGGATATCAGAAAAATGAGAAAATAGAAACCACTGTATCTGTTTTCGTATTCAAAGTTGCATCTGAGGTCATTGTTAAGACTTTATTAACACTATGTACACTGGAGAGACCAGAACACTATTATTATTTTCATGATCTAGATTATCGCAGAAATTTGCTGTTGAACATCTGAAACATTAAGGGAACTTTGATACTATCCCTGTGAAATAAAAGCAACTTCAGGACTGTAGAAATAGAATCCTTGCAGGATAAACACATTTAACATTGTACACCCTTGGCACAATGTAGGCTTTCACATTTACCCCTCTTTCCAGTTGTCTCTCCCTTAGATAGAACTATTTTCAATAACTTACATGCTAATTGCAATTTTTTTGTTTGTTTTTCAGGATAGAAAGCTTGTTTCTATTTGCATGGTCAAAGTAAGGATATACTAAGACATATGATATGATTCTGCTGAAACCTACTCATTGCACATAATCTTATTTCATGCCCATTCTAAGCCAGAAAAAAAAAGTCTGTGTCTGCAAAAGTAAAAAAAAACTTCAATTCTGCATCTCACTTATGAAACATTACAAATTTGGCCATCAATAAAACTTTCTCCAGAAAAGGTTTTCCCTCTCATCCAAACCAGCAAAATGGCTATTTTCAAATTTTTTTGCATATAACTACATGTCACTATTAAGATCAGGAGATACAAATGACTCTGAAAAATTACAAAGAGCGTTCTCACGAACCTGTCAAGCTGAATGGGTTTGTGGGCTGATCCTGTACAAAGCACATTAATTATCAAACAGCATGGAAGCTGAGCAACATGGCATCTGGAATATTTCTCATCAGTCAGGTGTTCAGGCAGTGAATATCGGTGCAGTTTGACTGAGAGCAAGGGGGTTGGTACCTACTTATACCAGTGGAGGATGTTTCCCACTACATGTTTAAAATACCTTGTCCTTTTCTGTTCTTGTATAATAAGCCATTATTTCTTCAGCCAAGGCTTCTGAAAAACATGATTTCTGTGTCAGAGGAGTAAAAATACCCCTGACACATGCAGATCTCATTTAGAAAAGCATCGGAAGATTCACAGTTTGAGCTGGAATTTATTATTGATCCTTTCAGCTCGATGCCAGTTTGAAATTGTGCTCTAAAATAATACACTTTCCTTAGTCAAATCCTTACAGCAGCATAAAGAAAAATATAAAACCACATAATTTTTAAATTAACCACTCTTTTTTAAAGTATGTTATGGATCCACCATTAGACATATAGATGAAAAAATGGGTTGGAATTTGTATTGGATAAGAATTTGCAAAACATGCATTTTCTTCTTTTTAGTTTGTATTTGTCTGAAAAAAAATTAATTTCTGTCTTGAGAGTACCAGGCTGCCACTGGAGACCAAATGTAATAAGGCCTGTAGAGACAGAGTAACAATATGTGATGAATCCTTGAAACTTGACAAAACAGTTTCAAATCTGAAGCAAAGATGATTTACTTGTGGAGAAAAATTGACATGATTTAACTTCTATTCCATTCAGATTGATGTGAATAGAAACTTCTGCACGAAAACTAAACTTCAGTTTGTTTTGTATGGATTCTTTTTTTTTTTTTTTTTTTTTTTTGGCATAACAAAATGCTCAAATTTCTTAAACATTTAAAATCCAGAAGCCCAAAATTGCTTGGGTATTTATAGCCTACTCTGCTAAAATGAAGCTCAGGAACGAGTCTGCTTGCTTGCTTCCTTCCACTGCATCCAGTGCCCTGCCTCAGGTTTTACCATCAGAGCTCTCTTAGTACCTGCAATTCAATATGGGGTTCCACAATTTTGGCTGTGCTGAGCACCTATGTTGCCATTTCTCAGTGGAATGGGAGAGGGCAACTTCAAAACATGCAACCTTCTGATGATGTCCCTTGATTGTCCTAGTCTAAAAAGCATCTTCTGGACATGCTAGAGCACATGAAAAAGAGCAAACTACACCCCAAATACAGTATCTAGGCAGGATTTCACCCCAAATCCAAAATGCTGGTCCCAAAGTCTGGAAAGGGAGAGGGTTTGGGGACTGAAGGAAACACCCTAAGGACCAGTGTGGAGATACGTGGCTTAAACAGAGTCAACACTCATTTACTACTATATGTCCTAACCTTATGCCTTGCCTGGCAGCTCCTAAATTTAAATTCATCCTTTTGGCTCTGACAGTTTAGCAGTCCTTGTCTGTCACTCTCAGCCCTTAAACAGAAGCTTGCCTGCTGGAGCACAGGCTGCAGAAGATATGTGCGCTACGAGTTTCAAACACGCTTCTTTAGCAGCAAAATCACTTTCATCAATATCTTGTCTAATAAACAGAACTCTGAAGTGAACCACAGATGCCTCCCAGCCTTACTCTCCTTGGCTGGTGGGGAAAAGCTTCCCACAGAGGGACAGAGGAGATGTGAGCATGACTGTGTCTTCAACCCTCAGATATTTCACTACAACCATTCACCTCTCAGAGGCCTCCTCATCTGAAACTCCACCACTTTAGAAGCCAACAAATATTCTTACTGGTGCCCTTTATTTATAAATTTTCTAAAATTTGGGTGTTTTGAAAGAAAAACAACAAATGTGAAGAGAGTAGGACTTTCCTGGGGAGTATAATTTTTGGCAGCAGGCACAGTTAGGAAGCTGCAGCTGCAAGTTCCAGTCTTTGTACACCTCATTTACGACACAGCCTTTCTCTGGAATAATCCTTTTAGTGATGTTACAGCTGTTAGGGTTGTAATTCTACAGAACCAGAACATCACAGACTCCCTCTGAAATCACCAGCCATTTCAGAGGTATAAAAGAACACATTGGATTGCAGTGGGAATTCAGTACACTAGAAAGCTTGTGAGGAAGCCTGCTTTTTAACGAGTATGTGTTCAAAGAGTCTGATTTTACAAGGCTAGTTTGTGAACTGCTGGCTAAGCAGCCAGGTGGTGCAGCTGATTCCAGATATAGCAGGTCTTAAAAATTACAACAGCACTGTATAAAAATAAGATGGGAAGAGTATAAACTCTGAAGAGGAGAAAAATTAGTTTCCATGCTTCAGATAATTTTGGAGGTTGGTTAAAAGGACTCTGGAATCTGTCAGTAGCAACTGACCGTGTGTGGCCTCTTCTGAGCAAATTTATGAACGTTCATGCATAAAGACTCTCATAGAACCACAGAATTCTAGAATATCCTGACTTGGAAGGGACCCACAAAGATCATTGTGTCCAGCTCCCAACCTTACACAGGACAGCCCTAAGAATCCCACCCTGTGCCCGAGAGCATTGTCCAAATGCTTCTTGAGCTCTGCCTGGTTGGTGCTGTGCCCACTGCTCTGGGGAGCCTGTTCCAGTGCCCGACCACCCTCTAGGGGAAGAAACTTTTCCTAATATCCAACCTAAACCTCCCTGGACACAACTTCAGGCCATTCCCTCAGGTCCTGTCACTGTCATCACAGATAAGAGATCAGTGCCTGCCCCTCCTCTTCCCCTCATAAGGAAGTTGTAACTGCAATGAGGTCTCCCTTCAGTCTCCTCTTCTCCAGGCTGAACAAGCCAAGTGACCTCAGCCACTTCTCACTTTACAGCATTAGTTTTGTAAACCACTGAGGATTTTGAGGATATTTTTTTCCCTTGAGCATTTTTCCTCATCTACTGACACAGAAATTGTGCTTCTACAGAAAAGTTCATGTGAGCTTGACTTGACTTTTACTTAAATCAAGGGCAGGTTGAACATTAAACACAGCTTGTATTTTGACAAGAGAGCATGTCAAACCAGGTGTCAGCAGAAGGGAAAATCCTCTTTTACCCATAAGGAAGATATGATAGAGAAGCCAATATACAGCTGGGAAGTACATACCAGGCAGAGGATGATACTACAGCGATAACAACAACAATAACAAAGTACAATAATCTTTTAGAATCTAAAGGTAAGTACATTTCAAAGAGCCATTTAGTGGATTATCCTAAAATCCTCACTATCAGCATGTAGGTCAGCTAATCCAGAGTTGGGGAAAGTCCCCAGGCACAAAAAGAAAAAGAAGTACCAAAATAAATGGAAAGAAAAAAAAAAAAAAGAGAGTAACAGAGAGCTGTAGAGGCCCAGTACATAAGCACACACAGGGACATGTATCACCTCTCTGCCCACAGAGCAAAACAGCTTCACCTCTGATCTTATTTGAACCACCAAAAGCAAATCTGATCTCAGAAGCATTCTGCAGTAGGAGCCTAAAGATGATAATTGAAAGTTTATTACTTAATGCTTGGCAAAGCTATTTCCCATGGCAATTTGATAAATACCTTGACTTTTCTGCCCGTCATAACCTCAGACATTTATTGCCTCATTTGCTATAACAAACGTTCAGTTATCTCCCGACTACCCAGCTTACATTTAACAGATCATGCAGAGGGAATGTTGCCACCGTAGAAAAAAGCCCAGATGAGACTGGAATTTCAAGTGGCAGGAGAGACATCAGCTTTTTGGAGAACTGCAACCCATCTTACACTAGAAAAGCTGCTGAGTTGAAGCAGAAGTCCTGCTTAAACACGCTGGGAGGAGCAGAGGGTCCTTTCTGCTGGTGGAGTCTCTCCTTGCTCTTTCCAAGTTGTAGGGAGAGCAGAGACCCACATCTCCACACAATGCCACAGGGCTGCCGGAAAAAATCATCATGGGTCACCTCACTGGGACTGTTCACATTAAGTATTTATTGCTTTATTTACTGCAAGTCCTTGCTTAGGCAAGGTCATCTTAGACAGAGGGCTTTGCAATAAAAAAATTATTGGGGTGGGGGAAACCAGTCTCAGAGTAGATAATATGCCTCTAGAGCAGTGGGGTTTTTATGGCCAAAAGGAGAAACAGAATGTGGGCTGACATTGCCGCCAGTCTGAGTTCTCTCTGCTGCGATGACCTAATGAATTGATTGCTTGGAAGCATAGGGCTGTGGAGCAAGACAGGATTCTCCTCCCCTCTGTGGGGCACTGGGGCCAGCATGTTCCCAGCCAGAAATGGAAAATATGTATTTTGAAGTTGAAGGCATCTTGGAGATGAGATAGAAAAATATCCTGATGCTTCCTTGAGAATTATGGGGAAAGCATTGCCATTAGCAAAGAGATCCAGCTTCAGTGAGGTTGTACCTCACTCATTGCAACTCACTCCAATCACCAGGTATTTGGGATCACCAGGTGGATTGTGACACCTGCCAAGGCACAGCCTGCCCTTCTCGCAGTGTCTGCACACACAGGTGGTGATTGTGGGGCAAATCTGTCCCAAGACACCTCTCAGTGACAATAAGTGACACCTGTGGCACCCTTGCAAGTAGCACCCACAGCTCTAACATCCTCCACATCTGGAGAGGTTTTATCTTTTATATAAGGAAGTGAAATGGAACAAATTCCATAGCTGATGAAAAGAGAAATGGAATTTTCCGACAGAAAGCAGATAATGCTCATAAAATCATCAAGGTTAGAAAAGACCTCCAAGATCATCACGTCCAGCCTTCAACCAACTACCACCATGCCCACTAAACCATATTGCAAAGTGCCAGGTCCACTCATTCTTTGAGCACTTCCCAAGATGATGACACCACCTCTTCCCTGGGTATCCTGTTCCAATGTTTAACAATTCTTTCAGGGAAAAAATTTTTCCTAATATCCAAACTGAACCTCCCCTGGTGCAACGTGAGATCATTTCCCTTTGTCCTATCACTAGTTGCATGTGAGAAGAGGGAAAACATACATGGAAGATGATTGCAGTAGAAAATTTCAGGCCTGTTGTTTTCAGAGCTCGCCTTGGTGCTTGGGTACTTCCAGCACCTGAGGAAAGATCAAAGGACCTCAAAGAAACCAATGGATTGTAATTTCCCATGGAGCCAGTATTAGAAGTTTATTCTTTGGGTCTGCATTTCTCTGATATTATTCTAATTAGCTGCATTATGATGGGGGTGCCTGGAGGCTCAATTATTTCAGTTCACCAGGGATGCCTGCTGTATTAATTTTTAAACAATACATTTTAAATATTTACTGAAGTTGTTAAGAGCCTGCAATAAGATGCCAAAGCTGTCCTTAACAACAAAAGGATTCAACTGTTTTCTAAAAAGTTCTGCTTGTTTTATCATTCAGCCAAAATTCAAAACTTAAGGGGAAATATTAATCTGTCTTTGTAATAACTCTCCAGCCTGAAAGAATTTGTGATGTTGGGTTTTTTTCATTTCTTTTATCTGTACATTTCACCTGGAGACATTTCTGGTGAGAGAATTCATTCTTTTAGTGATAAACTCCACACCCTGAATTAACAGACAGGAGAGGAAAAAGTAAAAAAAAAAAAGGTAAAATGGTGAAAATGTGATTAATTTCCAAATATTTTGTTCTTTTCTTGAAATTCCAGATCTCAGATGCAACTGGATATAGGAATGTTCATCTTCTGGTACATAAAGGCAAAACAGGAGGAAAAAATAGATTTGTAAGTTTTAAAGGTTATGTGAAACACAAAATTATTTAATTCTAAAGTTTAAAACCAAGTAACAGAAGTGTTTATATACTCCTAGTTATATATTTTGATCAAAGACTTGAATTGGTGTTCAAAGAAGCTGTGGGATCTCCGTCCATGGAGTTACTTGAAGATCACCTGGAAAAGTCCCTGAGCAATCTGACCTAATTTTGCAGGTGGCTTTGTTCTAAGCAGGAGGTTTTAGGTGACTTTTAGAAGTTATCTTAAATCAGTCTATGTTTCTGGGTCTATAAATGATAAAGTATCTTGGAAGACCTTTGGTGAAATTACAAAGCATGGTGCACATCTCCAAGAAGGAAACCCATTTGGTCAGTCCCTTCTGCAGGTCCAAATTTCTCTGTGGATTTCAAGATGCAGAGAAAGCCACATATGCAAGGACATGGCTGAATGGGGACCCCAAGCACTCCCCACAGCCATGTTCTTCATTAACTAGATCCCACAAAAGCAATATTAGGTCATTCTTCAGAGAGAAAGTTGGATTTTGAATCAAAATCAATGGCGAATTTAGGAGATTCCTGCGGCAGACTTTCCCTGGAACAATCTTGGACAAGGTTTTTCTTCTTTTTTGAGAGGTACAGAGTATTTGTTTTTGTTTCTGCTTTTTAAAAGAAATTGTTTTGCCACTGCTGATGTGTTTCAGTAGGTGTCAGTTCTACTGTTTATTTCCCCCTCTCAAATAAAAATTTAATCACAATCACCACTTACTTGCAATATTACTACCTTTCATGGTAAAAGAAGCATTTTTCCAGTAGGAAAATATTTCTTGACAATTTTTTCCTCCAGCTTGATCTGTAATATTTATTCAGCAAATTTGTGGTGGGTTGACCTTGGCTGGATGCAGGGGCACATCAAAGCCAGCCTGTCACTTCCCTCCTTGGCTGGACAGAGCAGGAAGAAATTAAGATGGAAGGCTCATGGGTTGAGATAAGGACAGAGAGAGATCACTCACCAGTGACCATCTCAGGCAAAACAGATTCTACTTGGGAAAAAATTTAATTCGTTACAAATCAAATCAGAGTAGGATAATAAGAAAAAACCTAAATGTTAAAACAGCTTTGCCCCCACCCTTCCTTTCTTCCCGGGTTCAACTTTACTTCCAATTTCTCAGCGATGCAGGGGGATGGGGAATGGGAATTGTGGTCAGTTCATTGCATGCTGTTTCGGCCGCTCCTTCCTCCTCAGTGCGAGCACTCCTCACACTCTTCCCCAGCTACGTGGGGTCCCTCCCAGCAGAGACATCCTTCATGACCTTCTCCACCCTGAGTCCTTTCCACATCTTTTGTGAACTGCTGCAGTGTGGATCCCCCATGGGGTCACAAGTTCTGGCAGCAAACCTGCTCCAGCACAGGCTCTCCATGGGCTCACAGCCTCCTTTGGACATGTCCACCTGCTCTGGAGTGGGGTCTCCCATGGGCTGCAGGTGCATCTCTGCTCCTTCCCTGTGGCTCCCCATGGGCTTCAGGGGCACAGCTGCCTCGCCATGTCAGCACCACGGGCTGCACAGGAACCTCTGCTCCAGCACCTGAAGCACCTCCTCCCCTTCCTCCCCTGACCCTGATGTTTTCAGATCTGTTGTTCTCACATATTATTATTGCTCCTCTCTCTGGATGCAGTTGCATAGGGTTTTTTTCTCCACTTAAATACATTATGCCAGAGGTGCTTCCACCATCACTGGTGGACTCGGCCTTGGCCAGATGTGGGTCCATCTTGGAGCTGCCAGGGACTGGCTCTGTCAGACATGGAGGAAGCTTCTGGCAGCTTCTCACAGAGGCCACCCCTGTAGCTCCCTGCTACCAAAACCTTACCATGCAAACCCAGTACAGCGTTCTATTGCCTGCTCAGTATCTGCAATATCATTGTACAATGGGCACTTAATGAAAATGAAAATAAACTAAGAACAAAATCCTCATCTGGTCTGAAGCAGTGGAGATGAAATCAATAGATTTATGCTCAGTTACATATAAGAAGGACCAAACCTGCAATGCAATGTACAAGATTTCTAGCAACCCCTCAAAACCAGACACTTTCCATTAAAGAATTCACATCTTAACCATTCACAGGAAAGTCTTCTTATTCTCTAACTCAGCTCTACAGTGTCATTTCTCACTTGTTTCCCTATCTGCTTATCTAAGTATTTCCGTTCATATGCTTTTTTAATATCAACATCCCCAAGCTAATTTAGTGGGCTTTCTTGGTGCACAGATGAAGAATTACATGGGTTTGGTAGGACTGAACATTCAACAGTTGAAGTGACTCTTCATGGTGCTCTGTGTTATTTTGATTGTTGTGGGCAAATCCAAAGACCTGCACCGGCTGCTGGAAGCAGTCCAGTATGGGTCCAGTACAGTTTTAGTCTAACTAAGGTGTTGCTCAGAACACAGGATTTATACAGAAAGCAGGTTAAATCCTTGACTTAAGAGTTCTGTCACTTTTTTCTGCGATAAGGAACTTCTCTACAACAATTTTCTCTGCTCACTGAGAATTCTGCATAAATAACAGGGAATCATCTTATATATGAGAAAAAGTTGGTAACATCAGCCAAAATATTTAGTTTAGATGACAATAGGCATAAAATGCAGCAAAGGAAATTATGATCAGAGGTAAGGGATATATTTATTCTGGGTGACTTCACTTCGGTAATGTGCCCAGAGAGTTGATGGAATCTCAATCCCTAGAGATATTTTAAAACTCTTCAGGACATGGGCCTGTGAAACTGAGTATATCTTCAAAGGTCCCCTTGATTTGGGCATGGGATGGACCAGTTCTCCAGGTGTGCTCTCCAACTCGAATTAGTAATGATATGATGAAGTTTTGCAGTCCTTTGAAGCCATGACATGCTGACAGACAGCTAAATCTAGTCATGGTGCCTGACTGTAAATCTGCAGCATAAGGATGATCCCCTCCCAAGAGGCACAGCTAAATCAGGGCATTTAAAACTGCACATCTGTGTTGTTACAACAGGAAGAATAAAAGGGGAAAGGGTATTTGTGCCGTGTTTGCTGGCATATGTAGAGAAATGTCATCGACTGTAGAGAAACTCACCAACTGTGGAGAAATTCCACAGCAGAGCTATTGTGGCCCTTTCTGTGGGAGCAGGAATATTTCAGAGCAAAATTAAATTAATAACTCATCAGTCATAACTGTAAGAAAAAAATTAGCAAGTGTTACACAAAGGCTATCAGGTCCACCTCCCCAACGCCCTTTCTTTATACTCCAGGACTCTGCAACATCCCAAACACAACCTGAGAACCCTCAGACAAGCAAGACGGGCTGTAAGCACTGTCTCAAGAGGGAAGTAGGTGGAAGCACTGCAGCTTTTTGAGCTTTCACAGCAGGGCCCTGGCAAACACCTACACAGAGCTGCTCCCAACTGCGAGACTCACAGCTGGTACAGACCCACCTGAATCTCTCAATGCTCCTCAGCCCTGCAGGTCTGGGTGCAGGAGGGGAAATAAAGCAGTGCCCAGAGAGTGCCCAGGATGGAGATGACCCTCCACTACAACAAGCACGGGGGTCTTTGGCCCGGGAGATCCAGGGGTCAGGCTGTAAAGGTGATGGAGTGCAGGATGCACAATCCATGGTACACATCTTCTTCCTTGCCTCATTTGCCCGTGCCAGCCATGTTGCAAAGTTAGGGGCAAAGAGCAGGAGGGGAAGAAATGAGACTGAAAGTCCTCATGTCGTTGGTGCAGGGCTGACTAAAGGAAAAGACTGTTGCAAAATAAAATCCATTGCTGCTTATACACTGCAGCAATATGTAGTCGAATTAATAGACTGGGTCAGCCCTGAAAAAAATCTTCTTCACAGTATTCTAGCACTTTCTGTATTTACATTTTGAGCCTAATTTAAAGAATATTGAGAGAAGGTGAAGCCTGAAAATACTGACTAGTACCTTTCATTTCCTTATTTGACAGAATTTTGCTTTGAATTGGAGGAATGCATTATCTCTGGAATAAAAACTTAGATTAAATATGTTAATTGTAAATTTACTATTTTCTGTACTGCTAACATCTATAGGCTGGCCTTTGCAGCAGAAAGATCAGCACCTTTCTCCTGGGTTCTCCTCAAAATTTGTGTTGTGAAAGAGATGAACAAAGAGTCTAAAGAAGGATGAATAAGAAGACTGGAAGGTGACATAAGTTTCCGGGCTGGTTAATATAAAGATCAACCTACATGAAAATGTTGTTCTTTTTGGCACCCTATCCTTCACCACTCTTACTGCATGTAGGAATAGATATAAAATATATCTCAATATATTAAAAATACTAGCTGAAATTTTTGTTATCTTCTCCAGGGAAGTTTTAATAGAAACAAGATCTCTATTTCATATAAAATAATAAATTTAGAGAGGTTGCAAGATACATTGTCCCAACTGCACTGTCATTAATGTTTAATTTTTGAAATACAAAACAGGAAAATTTTATTCAATCAATAAAAAGCCAGTCTAAAACTTAAAGCCCTCTACAACCCTGGCAGACTTCTCTCCTGGGAGAAAGGAGATTAATTTCTGTTCCACGTAGCCTTCTCTAGCGATCAAACCACCTGAGCAGAAAATTTAAAATTCCCAAAATCTCATGGATGGCACTTGAGCTTTGATGTTACTTAACTCTAAATGCGAGGGGAGGCGTGGGGGCTGCAGCTGTAAGAGCACTGCAGGCGGAGCAGAGTTTTTCTGTCTCTTTGCTCACCTCTCCTTTAAAGAGCTTCTGAACACCTGCAGCTCACATTAACTGCAATTTGTGGAAGCCAAACCAGTCTGGAAATCAGCCCCAGTGCCCACACGACAGCGTGCATTAAAAAGAAGCACTCTGGTACTTCAACATCAGCAAGTCACTAATAATCAAAATAACTAATAATTACTGAAAACCACCTGTATACAGCCTGCCTGAAAGGCTTCTATGGCTGAAATAACAAGCAAGCAAATGCCTCACTCTTTCAACATCTAATTTAGCTTAATATGCTATCTGCACATCTGCTTTTTCAAAAAGCTATTAAACAAATTGTATTGTAGCACATCCTTTACATTTTTTTGAAACAACCCGCCAATTCAGAACTTACTCGCATTCCTCTGTATAATTTTTGTGCCAGGAATAGACTGAAATACCGATAAAGCCATTTTAGGAGCTATTCACTGTTGCTAAGAGGACATCAACACAACTGTTAGCCAGCACCAGTCATGGTAGAGAATAAGAGGATAATGTTTCAGTGGGTTTTTTCGTCTAGCTTCATAGTCTAAATCAAAGGAACAATAGAAGCTATTTTCTTTTGTTGTTAAAATCTCCCATTAGTAGTTCGGTGTTATTTAGTCTGTTGAACTGGCATTTGTTCTAAACAAATCCACCAATGAGCTGTTTTAGTGCAGTCAATAAATCACCATTAGTCTCATTTAGGAAATAAAATATGATTTTGAAAACGCAGCACGAGCACTGATGTTCATTATAACGGGCATGCAGCCACCTACGTAACAAATGTGGGATCACATCAGCTCCAACATACACAAGATCACTGTGTCTGCAGAGGAGCAGGATGGTGCATAAATTTCTGTTCCAACTCGTGTGTACCTGCACATGGCAAATGTTGGAAATTTCATAACGTAGATTTACTAGTTGCACGTATCCCCAGCTGCCAAGGTCACTTAGCAATGCATTTTGGTGCTGCTCTAATGAGATCTTCAGAACTTTAGATTTGTACAGTAACGTGTTTGTTCATTTTACCTGAGTTGAAAGCGTCTGTGGCATTGTCAGGAGGCAGAAACTCCCCCAGGATTTTCAAGCATACTGGCACTTTCCTATCAACACTAACCATCAGAAATTAAAATGATGAGTGCTGTAGAATGCAGAGCAAAATGTTGAACTTGACTTTTCTTGCATAAAGCAAATAGCATGGGGCTCATCTCTTTTAATATAGTCATGATCTATGATATAAAACCTTACTTCTTAGTAGATTACTTATCTAGGTGTGCAACATTTATTTAAAATTAGGTGGGGTTTTTTTTAGAAAAAGGTAAAGACAAAGAGATATTTATTTCTTTTATTAAAAGTGAGGAGTGAAGAAGGCTAAAGGAGAAACTGAAAAGGCATAATGTGTCACCTGACATGTGGATGATTCTCCCATCTGTGAACTCAGACACAGATAGCCCAGGGAGGTGTTGGAGTCTCACTCTCTGGAGACATTCCAAACCCACCTGGATGTGTTCCTGTGTCACCTGCTTCAGGTGGCCCTGTCTTGGCAGGGGGGTTGGACTGGATGATCTCCAGAGGCCCCTTCCAACCCTAGAAATTCTGTTATTCTGTGATCTATAACCTATATGACTACATACTACCTGTATGACTACAAACAGGATTATAGGAACATCTTTTTGTTTCCTTGTTGTGAAGTGCTGGCTCTACTGTTATGGTTTTTTCCTTATTGTTTAGTTGCCATGTGAAGATCTAAAAAGATCTGGTTTAATGGGAGACAAACAAAAAGCTTAAAAAAGGAAAGAAAAGACAATATTTCTATGACCAACATCATGTGTGGGAAAAAGTATTGTTAATTTTGGAAGTTTGTAATAAAAGCATTCCATTTTTCAGTCCTATTTTTTCTTTCCTATTTCTGCATGAAAGATTAAAATAAACAACCACTTCCCTAATTAGAAATCAAAAATATTAAAAAATATATGTGAAAGTAATACATTACAGAATCAAACTTTGAGAAATGGATTTTTCTTCCCTTCTTGACTTTCAGCTCAGAGCACTTTTATACTTTTCTTACCAGCATAGCAGAAATATTCTCAGGAAAATGGATGATTTCAGAGAGCAGGGACAGTTCCAGGACAAGAGAGACAGAAGGCTGCACACACAGCCTTGACAAACTGGTATTGCAGAATAAAGGCACCACATGAAAAATGAGGAGTTTAAAGGAATTGACTCAAGTCCCTTCAACCTTTCCCTTACATATGAATACTATATTTTAAATGACAGGAAAATTGCTAGCTATCCACTTTAAAACCCTCAGACCAACAAGCCACGATAGCAGACAACAGGAAATGGGAATATTGGCCCAGCCTGAGCTGCAGGAACAAGATCTGAAAGATATCCTTTTTTGACTCTGACACACATGAAAATTGACCTTAGGAGCTGTGCTTTATTGGCCTGCACACAAATGGCACAAATGGGTGAGAAGGATTCTGAACAGGAGGAGAAATGGGTTGTTGTTTCCCCCTTTCTCCATGCTAAAATTCTCCCTCCACCCCTTGGTTTGATGAGAAAGAGAGAAAGAAATAGAAAAAGGAAAAGGAAAAAAAAAGAAAAAAGAAAAAAGAAGAAAAAAGAAAAAAGAAGAAAAAAGAAAAAAGAAGAAAAAAGAAAAAAGAAGAAAAAAGAAAAAAGAAGAAAAAAGAAAAAAGAAGAAAAAAGAAAAAAGAAGAAAAAAGAAAAAAGAAGAAAAAAGAAAAAAGAAGAAAAAAGAAAAAAGAAAGAAAAAAGAAAAAAAAAGAAAAAAAGAAAAAGGAAAAAGAAAGAAGAAAAAGAAAAAAGAAAAATAGAAAAGGAGAAGAAAAAGATTCTACCTTTTCAGTGGCATTTGTTATGTGAGAAATCAGTATTCAGCCATGGACTGCATCTGATCTGCAATCTCAGACCCAATAATTCACTCTTGATGCTTCAAACAGGATTTTAGTAAAGGAAGGCCAAGCTTAGCCCTGGCACTGTGTCAACCTGGAATGCCAATATGGTGATGTGAATTCAGGCATCTAACCAGCAAAGATGGGAGATGAAACATCAGGGAGCTTGTCTTGAATTTGAAGTACCCAATATAAATCTGTTTTAGATAAATTCATAATTAAATTCTTAATCTTTCCATACACAGTCAACACCTGAAAGCAACAAAGCAACTCTCATCCCGTGCTTCCTGGGATTTTCACACTAAAATACATAAAGTTCTTATATTTTGAAACATATAAAGTTCCAGCTGTGTGGAGTGAGTGGATTATTACACTTCAATGCAGCAAGAAATGCACACAGGAGGGATCTACATGCTGCACTTTGTAAAGTCAACGTCTTCATTCCTCTCTGCCTGTCAACAGCCCAGAACGTTCTAAAGGTGGCTAAATGTTTTAATAGGAAAGGATGTTTGCTTCTTCAGTCCTCAGGAGGGAGAAGGAATAGCTGGGTGTTTAAAAATTGAAAGTAAGATGTGAAGATATATTAGAATTTAAAGATTTCCTTAGTCAACAGACCACAGGCACGGGAATACGAGACATGCTGTGGCTGAGGATGAGGCTTATTCAAGATATGTTGCAGACTAAAGCAAGAAATGCAGAATCACAGAATGGTTGGAAAGGACCTTCAAGCTCATCTTGTTCCAACCTCCTGCCATGGGCAGGGACACCTTTCACCAGATCACATTACTCAAAGCCCCATCCAACCTGTCCTTGAACACTTCCAGAGATGGGTCAGCCACAGCTTCTCACACCATATTCCTACCAACACATGTGCATGCAACCAAAGTACAACTGCACAAAATTGTACACCTATGTTGATTTATGTAATGTGAGTGTGGGAGAATTCTATATGTCATTTCCATGCTTGTTGCTTTGATGATGGTATCTAATGGCAAAACCTAAATGTTTTGAAGACCATATCCCTCTTGTTTATGAGCATGGCTAGCAATCCCCATGACAGAACTGATTATATTGGGGTTTTGTTCCACAGCTGAGCCACAGTGTCTGAAAATATCCCAAGTGCTTTCCCAAAGCATTGAGAGATGGTGAATGAAGACTTGTACAAACATGACAAATGTATGTCAGCACTGAAAAGCAGACCCTGCAGTTTTAAGAATTTTTTTGTCATTTGTGCTGAAAATGTTTCAAACTGCAGCCAGTTGTTAGGCTGTTGTCTCATCTCTCACTTCACCAAGCTTTGGCACTTGCCACTGAGGGAGCAGCCCTTTAAATTGTGGCTCATATCCAACCCCTTAAAAGGGCATCCTCAAGTTTAATGACCCTGACAAAAATGAACAATATTGAAACAAGTTATAGAAGAAAAATCCGTTAGAAATCAAAGTACATCTCTACTAAAGCCTGGGCTCCTGCAGCAAGCCTTGTCAGTACCAGACTCTCTGCCTTTCTCTATAAGAATTATTCAAAACCAGCATAAATCTCACAAATGTGATTATTGTTCCGAAATCACAGGGAATATTTCTTGCTTTGGACTTTTTTTGTTTAAAAATGTTTCATTTAAGTAGCCCTTAATAGGCATTCATGTCGCTATTTGAATTAGAGAGCATTAAAAGCAAATATTTCTTACAGACAGAAGAGAGACTTATATCAACCTTTTGCTGCCTGTGGAAGGTCAATGCGGAATTCCACTGAAAAATTCCTCTTACAGTCATAAGAGCTTTTATTATGTAGAGTTCAAACAGATAGGAAGAGCTGTCCAACAAACTATGTTTTTCATCATCATTAGCTGATCTCCAAGGTGTCGTGTGGTTGTCTGATGCTACTGAAATCTAAAAGGTTTCAGATATTCTTGGACAGAGGATATAAAGCATATGCATGGGGTTGGTTGACAGATGTCTCTGAAGATACATATTTCACTGTTCTATATAATTTGGAGTTTCTAGGGTTTATGTACAGAAATACCACATTTTCATAATTCATCTGAGAAGAAATTAAATTAATATCTGTTCATTGCCTGTGGGTATAGAGGGGCTTTTCATTTGGCTTGGGGTAACTGCTCAAAGAATTAAATAGCCACATTGCCAACCAAATGAAACTACATAAAGGTTTTAATCCCCTATGAATTCTAAAAGAATTCCCCTATTATGAGTTCTGCCTGTTTTCCTCAGTCACTTCAGCCAGGGTAATTGGTCAAGAGACAGAGACTCACTATAACCATCATTTTTATTTACTAAACATCAGTGGATATTCTAGTCACTAAATATTTTGATGAAATTGCCTGTCCAGTTAGCTCTTGGATCTTTCCACTATTTGTCTCTTGGCTGGATCCAGAGCAACCATGACGAGCTCTTCCAATCTGTGCTTGCAGGGGTCCCTGCATCCTTTCCAAAACTTCCATTTCAGTCTCACTCCTGCATAGATATTCCTTCAATACAAAATAGCCTGGCACCCTGCTTCTGTCTCAAGGTGGAAGAATGATTTCATGTATACTGGGCAACCTTGTGATTTTGTTGTGATCTGCATTTGTTTCTGTGTTGGGACACCTTTTAGTTTCTTTGTGTTTTTACTCCCTTTATGGAATAACAAAACCAAACCCACCCCAAATCCACCGAATCAATACCACTCACTTGACCCAAGGGCTACAACTAAAGCTCACATCCCAGCAAATTACTTCACATACTGTTTTTCTCATGCTATTTTAAATATTTCCTTCTTCCTTCAGCACACCAGGCAATTTGTACTTCAGCAGCTTGCAGATACTGAACTGGTTTCCATAAAGGCTCACCAAGCATTCCTACTTCATGCCACAGTGGTCTTTTTCAGCTCATATTTAACAAGAAAGCTTTGGAACTGGCAAAGAGGAAACCTGGCTGATGATCTTGAGCAGTGGTTATGAACCCACATTTATCCTTACTGCAGTCTCACAATTTTTGTCTGGACCTGAAATCTCTCCTTGAATACTTTTGAAACTTTTTTTGCATAGCACTGATTACAGGTGGAAAAGAGGAGTCTTTTCAAATCTTTAGTGCTTTGATCAAGAATTATCTCTTTTCTAAGCCTTCACAGAATCACAGAATATTCTGAGTTGGAAGGGACCCACACAGATCTTTGAGTCCAACTCCTGGCCCTAAATAGGAGATCTCAACAATCCCACCCTGTGCCTGAGAGAATTGTCCAAATGTTTTTTGAACTTCAGCAGGCTTGGTGCTGTGACCACTTGCCTGGGAGCCTGTTCCAGTGCCCAACCACCCTCTGGCTGAAGAACCTTTTCTTTATATCCAACCTAAACCGGCCCTGACACAACTTCAGGCCATTCCCTTGCATCCTGTCACTGGTCACCAGAGAGAGGAGATCAGTGCCTGCCCCTCTGTCTTCTCCTGTGAGGAAGCTGTAGACTGACAGGAAGCTGCATTCCCCCTTCATGAAATATATACAAAATATTGCACACAGCATGACTTTTTTGGGAAACATCCTGGAGTTGGTCAGTTTATCACTTCAAAGGCAGATCTACGCTGGGATCTTAACACTAACTTTTGCTACAGTTGCAGTTTTTAAATAGATTCTGCCTGACAGCACAGCCAAAGAGCAAGAGATTTAACACAAACAAACAAAACAAAACCAAACAACTATATTAAAGAATGAAAAACCATTTTAAAAGTTAAATGTGTTAAATTTTAATGAAGAATGATCAGCACAGAATGGCTTAATTTTGCACTGGGTCATATCTATACAGCCTGACTAGATCTGGTAGGAAGGGACAAAAATCAGAACTTTATTTTTTGAAAGGCAGGGACCTGAGTGCCTTATGAAGAAGGCAGGTTCCCCCAGGGCCAGTGGCTCTGAGACGATAAACAATGAGTTTGAGCAGCAGTAGTTTCAATGAAAAGTCACAAACTCCATTCCCATTAAGTGTTTTCAGCTATAAAAAATCTATCAGCCTCTCAGAAAAAACAAAAAACCTGAATGTGTACATGCAGCACTGTGTTTGTAGTGATCTTTACATGTAACAGATGTAAAAACAGAGATGAGATGACCACTGGTCACATCATGGTGTGAAGATCACATGGACTGCCCAGAAAAGGTTTTTGGGAGCGAACATGGAAGACACACTCAAAAACCACACTGAGACCAAGCACACGGGCTGACACCAAGCACACCAGGCAATGATGGAGGACATTGAAAGAACTACTTTGTGTGGGATTCAGCTCCATATTCATACTTATGAATTTAGGTGACTCTGTCTGCACTTAGGTACTTTCCCCTTTGCAGCCAACAGAACTGATGGAGACTGGAGCGTTTCCAGTGCACTGTAAAACGGGAAAATCAGAATTGCAGTCAGTCAGCTGAGTAGTCTGTTTCGAAGTCTCTCATTATTTCCAAGAAGTTTAAAAGTTTTGAAATTCTTTTATAATCCCTTAATTTCTCCAGTAACTTCTTTGAAGCCAGAATAAAGTCTGCCAGTGGTAGTCTCTGAGCTTCAGTGAGGAATTAATACTTACTTTCTTCTCATCAATATTGTCAGTCTCCCTAAAACAAAGTGCCACAGAATACAAAAACACTTATTAAAGCCTGGATCTTTATATTAATATGTGAAAAATTTTGTCATTAAAAAAAAAATTATTAATTTTTTCTCAAATGCAAACATCAGATCCAACAAAAAAGTTACCAGGTGAAGTGCTTTTAAAGTTATATAAACATATACACATAAAAAAATCATATTTGTTAACTTAGCTGACCCTAATATGGTAATTAACATAGAATTAATCTCTCTCGAGGAGATATAAAACATCTGAAATCAAGACAATCTGGAATCCAGCCCAGCAAAGGGGTTATATAAAAAGGATGTACTGAACCATTTAGTCAACAACACTGCACTAATCTTTTGAAAGGAGATTCTAAATGCTAAATTTTAAAGTGATAGAATAAATAAAACCTTCATGACTTTATTCCTAACCCCATGAAGCTGAATATTAATTACATCTTCAGAATGAGGTAATTTCATAGGCATAAACATGGCTCACAGGTTAACCATCCTTTTTGCTAGAGGGTTTTGTCAGCTGGGAATATTAATTCATTTAAAGAAAAAAAAAAACAAAAACAAAAAATTAAGATCAAAAAACCCAGACACATGCTGTCAGTTTTATTGCAATGGCAAGGGACAAATCTGGCACGAACATTTACTGGCCAAATCACTGACTCAGTCTCTCTAGCAAAAAAAACCCTCCAGCTAAAGCCTGAAGAACAGGAACATGCTATTAAAAAAGGGATTTGTAACCTGGTTTTAAAAATAAAAACAGCACAAATGATCCAAGGAAGGGAAATAAATTCACCAAGAAATGAGAGCAGTGAACAAAAGGATGGTTAAGAAAATAAAGAGTCCTCTTCAGGAGGTCCCACAGCTTCACACAGAAAACCCACGATCTCAAAAGCAATGAAAACTAACCAGGTATTTGCTATTCTCTAACCTCCATAACCTCCAGGCATTTTTCTGTCAGGGAAGAGGACCTATCCATTGCTCCTTTGCAAACTTTGAATCTTCAGTTTCTTTGAGGCTCCCAGAATGTTGAAACATGATCCTGACATGAGCATGAATAAACTATGAAAGAAAAACAAAGCTGAATCTGAAAGTGTCATGATACAGGATTATACCACCAAGAAGAATAAAATTGTGTGAGCAGCATCAAATGGACAAGGCACCATCCAAATGCATTTGCCTTAGGAACCTTTGGAACTCAAAGCTGTGGTTCACACAACATATTGGCAATAAACAAAACAAAACAAAACATAACCAAGAAAAAAAGAGAGGGCAATTTTCAAACAAGAATGTGTTGTTTTTCTCCTAGTGTCTTGAAGGTCAAACAAACATAAAGGCAGCATATTTCTTTCAAGAGATGTATGGTTGCATAATTCACAACTGATGATTTCTAATGCCCTCACTTTATTAAGCCAAATCAGCCTGGACCTGTTGGACAGCTCAGCAAAGAAGCATAAAAAACCTACTGGACAGAGAAGCTGACTTTTCATGCCAACAGTCTAAACATAATTCCATAACTGCTCACAAAGACTAAACACATACCTGAATCCCCAAAAAGACTAAGCAAAGTTATCAAAGGAACTCCTAAAGATACCTAAATATGACAAATACATTTAATATGTTGCACCTGGATTTAAAAACTGGTAGACACTGTAAGGAGAACACAAAAACTGAAGCTTTATTAGGGACTGAACAGTTCCCGTGTCATTCCTTTTCTTCTTTGCCCTCAGCAAGCAACCCCTCCCTTTGCCTCTTTGTACAGCCTTGGCACTAGGGGTCCATCATTCCCAATGTTTAGCTCTCGAGGCTCAGACCGCTGAACATATTTAGTCTTATAAATAGAAAAAACATTTGCGTCAGCCACTACACTATGTTAATTCCGTAAATTGCCATATTTTCATTACTCGTTATAAAACATCCCTTTATCCCCCTTCTCCCCCCCACCCCCCATCAGGGAATGATCTCTTGTGTAAAGGAGATAAATGTGGTTAAATGTTTAATTAATCTTCACATTAGATCATAGTTTCTTACAGGAAAATACTTAAATTTGTAAACGGTAAGGAAAGAATATCAATGAAATGGAAGCTCCCCTTTCTCAAAAAAAAAAAAGTTCAGATCTTCTGTCCAATTATAGTCCCACCAATTGCAATACTTCAAATATTATTCATTTCATCCACATTGGAACAGGTTTCCCAGAGGAATGGATGTCCCATCTCTGAAAGTGTCCAAGGCCAGGTGGGATTGGGCTTGGAGCAACCTGGTTTAGTGGAAGGTGTCCCTGCCCATGGCACTGGGGCTGGAGATAAACGGCTTTTAAGCTCCATTCCAAATCAAACCATTCTATGATTCTATGATATCATTTCCTTTCCCGTTTTTCAGGAGAAGCTTGCAGAAATTATAATCCTCTGCCTCTCAAGTCACACTCCCACTACAGTGGATTCCCATATGAACAAAAGAATCTTTGTTTCCATAACAGGACAAACTTCCTTTTCTTCTTCCTGTTCTCCCCATACATTCTGCCACAATACAGGAATTTTACTACAGCACTGAATAGCCTTTGCAATAAACAAATTCATAATGGGTGGCTTCAGGGCCCTCACTTAGCAAAGCTTCCTTTGAATTATATATATATAGGTCATATATATTACTATGTATACACATATATAAAATATGTAGTCTTATAAGCAATATGGTTATTTTCACTTACTGGAGAACCAGATAATCAAATAACTATCATCATATTTCACAGCGGAACGAGGCAGCAATTAATTTGTTAATAATTGTGCAGTGCTTTGAAAAGGTAAAGAGCTCAAAGTGCTGGGTACTATAATTAAGAAATTGCTAAATGTTGATAAACAGAAAACCAAAATTTCATATTTGAAACTGCTACAGAGCTATTCACCCTCCATCTGTGGATACTGTTCTTGCAGCAGCTACTGAATGCACACAGCAGTATGCATGAGAAGGCTTCATTCTGAAAAACAAGCAGGTGAAACGCTGGTCTTACTCAAGGCAATAAACACATTGCCCTGACATCAGAGGGTCTCTGTCTTCAGAATATACCAGCTACTAGGAAGAAAATTACTCCATCCCGGCAGAAATAAGGATAGAGGCTAGCTTTTATGTCGCACGCAGACACGAAGGAACACACAGAGCCAGTTCAGGTGAAAGAGAAAAATGAGCAGAGCTCCGGCCCCGAAGGGCCGCTTCTTTATTTTATACACTTTTAGAAAACCTCATGGATTGGAGGGTGACATTACCACCCCTCAACCACATAGGTCAAAGGAGAAATCCATCAAACTTCTCCGCCTTAGGAGAAAGAATGAAAACATCTCAGGCCGGTTAGAATAACATGGCTTATGTTTACAGAAAGTGCATGAGAATTCTAACTACAGAATTAAAAACATTGAAGAACTGTGAAAAGCAAGGCAACACTTTTACAGTGAATTTTTTCAAGTTTAGGCACCAATAGATAATTTTAAGTAAGCAGTTTGCTTTAGTTTTTGTTCTATTACCTCAAGATGCCACTTTGCACACAGTGATTGACTGCAATCATTGGCTATGTACAGAGAGGCTCATAGAGTGGTTTGGTTTGGAATGGACCTTAAAGACCATCCAGTTCTGAAACCTCTGCCATGGCAGCAAACACCTTCCACTAGACAAGGTTGCTCCAAGCCTCATCCAACCTGGCCTTGAACATTTCCAGGGATGGGGCAGCCACAGCTTCTCTGGGCAACCTGCACCAGTGCCTCACCACCCTCACAGTGAAGAATGTCTTCCCAATATCTAATCCAAAGCTCCTCCATTTCAGTTTGAAGCCATTGCCCCTTGGCCTATCATGACATGTTCTTGTAAAATGTCCCTCTCCATGGGCTTCAGCAACTTTGTATGGGAAAGGCAGGTATGAAAAAGGGTTCTCTGCTTGGAGATCAGCTTCAATAGCTTAAAATAGCCAGAACTAGTGGAAACTCTTTAAAATTTCATCATGTTCATTGGAATATACTCATATTTCAAATCAGGATGAATTTTTGCTTCAAAGCACAAATTTTTGCTTTGTCTCATATTCACTAATATCATTAGAGTCTCTTTGGCAATCAATTTACCACAAAGTTCTGTCACCTCGTTCTGCATCGATCTATGGAGGACAGTGACCTGCAGCAACGTGTGACTTGGGAAAGGATCAGCCTGGTTTACCACAGTGGTTAACTATTTGCACCACCAACAGAGGAAGAACAGCATTGTGGTAGCTCAAACACTGTAAAAAAATGTGTGAGGGAATTATTTACTGTTCTCTACTAGAAATCATTAAGAAATCAGCCTGTTCTTTACCTTGAACCAGAGAGTTCAACTGATATGCTGTCTCTCTAGAAAAGGAATTAAGTAAAAACACCCTTCCACTAATGAAAAAATACCAAATTAAAGGCAGTATGATTTGCCTTCTATGTTCTCTTTCAGTTCCATGTGCAAAAACTGGTCTCAGTGATTGCATACAGAGGATTTATATAGTGAACCTGCTTGAAACACCTATAAAAACAAAATCTGCTTTTCCAGACAAAAATTGATGCTGAGGTCAAGGTGGATGCACAGCAGCTCAAGTCCATTTGCCATCTAACCTGATTTTGAAGGCACAACAACCAGGGTAGAGAGAGTACAGGTTAATAGTGCAAACTCATGCCTAAATCCATACAAACAAAGCTTCAGGTGATTAGACTTTTCTACCCACATCATCTTCCAGATCACTCTGCTTTGTTTTGTGGTATGTCTTCATGTTGTCTGTCAAACCTGGAGCTGGCACCACTGGATTGATTGCTCCCAAAACATGTTTCCTCACATTTCTAGCAAAATTAAACAAATTCAAGCAGCAGCTCAATTTGCTTTGAAAAATATATACAGATCTACTACTTTATTTGATTTTGTGGTAGTAGTCAAAAGGTCTGCAGACTCTCCCCAATCACGCAAATAAATCATTGAGCTGAAAAACAGCATTTGAGGCATTATGGTTTAACAGTCACTTCTGGAAGTAGAAGCATGGGGAGCACAGCCACAGAGCCTGGGGAGATGGAAAGCTAAGACTCTCCAAGGCTCAATACAACAGTAGGGAGCTTGCTGCATAAAGAAGAAACTTCCAGCTTGCATGCAGTTAGATAGGCAAAAAATAGAACTCGCTTGCTTAGCACAAGCCTCTTTTATGGTGGGAGAAAGCAACTAACAACTAGGAAAATTAAATTAAATTAAATTAAATTAAATTAAATTAAATTAAATTAAATTAAATTAAATTAATCAATCCTTTGTCCAAAGAGATTTGGCCACGTGAGGCTGAAGAAACACTCTGAAATGCAAAAAAAAAATTTCACTATTCCGCAATTTTTGTCAGCTATCATGATAAAATGGACTATCCTGAGCAGAGTGAGACAAGGTAGTGTCTCAAAATAACACAACTCAAACTGACACCATGGTGTCTTTGGAGATATTGGGTGGAAAGGCCCTGATTCTGCAGGAAAACAGCAAAATGGAGAAGTCACTCCTTACGATGCGAATGTCCAGATAAAACAGAAGAAACTGGGTTATGAATGCTCCCCACAGTGTTTTGAAGACATTCGAAGTATAGAGAACAATCAGTGGGTTTGTTTGTTTGTTTAATCAGTCTTATACTACTGGAGGTATCTTATGTTTCTTTTTCAGGTTTGCTCTGGAAGTTTCTTGTCTCAGTGCACTACAAAGGCAGGAGACTGTTTTAAAGCTACATATGTTCATGTTATAGTTCCAAGACAGAATTATCATCATCAACTTCACTTGATAAAGGTTGCTATCAGTTCTTAACCAGTCTAATTAAGGCTGCTTTTTCCTGACTGGAAAGATCACAGTAAAAAAATAAACTTCTAGCACCTACGCCTCATCTCCCAGTTTTTTGTATAGTTTTGAGAAGCACACAATGCTGTGTAGCACTTCATGTATTTGGAAAACTTGGAGACATTGCAGGGGAAATATTGGTTGAGGCACAATAAAAGATTATAAACTATCTACCTGGGTATGGCTATCACTATCAAAAAAAAAGAAATTTAATGTGGGTTTGTGGATTCAAGGTGACTCCTCCCTATAGATTCCCTTTTATAAAATATAGCCAGGTACTGTATCCATCTCTTTTCCTCTGAAACTCTTACCAGCCCATCTCTAGCCATTCAGTGACCTGCAGATGAAGGAATAAACAGATCCAAGACAGTGAATAACTGATCTCTCTTCTCCATTTGACACCAATCATAGTAATGAGACCTTCCTTGGAAAATAAACAAGTGACAAAATTAGTCTGCTATCTGGAGTCTCTTATATTCCTCATTTCAAGCAACATCAATCACCCGCATCCCACGTTATTTCCACTCAAGCACGGCATCCTTCTTACTGCTACCACAGAGCATTAGTTCTGTGAGAAATGCCAAATCACATAAGCAAAGTGGAACAGAATATTGTTTACAACACTATATGGAATCCCACAATGTTTTATATTTTCTGCCTAAATTATATATATATACATGTTTCCACTTCACATTTGAGCCTTGGCAGGCTCAGAATGATGCTTACTAGCTCAGTTAAGGCATCAGTTCACACTCTTACAAAATGTTAATGTAACTCCCTAGTGAACCAGTCAGATGCTGGAAAATAGCTTCCAGATCACAACAGCACAAGCCAGGGAATGCAGCACGCTTTATAAAAGCTGACTATTAAAGGATATAAGAGAAGAAAGGGAAGGAAAGGAAAGATGTAATCTGGAACTTCAGGGGACCGCACACCATTTATCTATCACCGTCTCCTGGCCGGCTTGCTGGCTGATGACAAGAGCTACAGATGGAAAAGGTGGGAGGGAGTTAAATGGAAAGCTGTCCAGCTTTTCAGACTGTCAACAGCTCTTCTCTGTTATTTTTTGTGAAGTTTTTTTTCAATTCCCCTGGGGAGAATTGTTCATAGCTTTAATTACTCTCAATTACTAAGAAGGAACATTGAAACAGAAAACAAAGACACAGCAGTTCTTCTCTGCTCCTGAATTTTGTAAGGATCATGTCACCAACTCCCACCAGCTTCACAGGGACCCTCAGAACAATTGCAACAGGTCAGCACAATTTAGGAACAGGCTCTTTCAGGGTCTGGCTGTCTGAAGCTCAATTATGAGCCAGAGTGACTCATCTTTTACCGAGATCCACACAGTTCCAAACTGATACCTGTCACTCTGAGCTTGACCAGTCATGTTTTGTCTAGTGATCTTTTCTCCCAGATTGAAACTCAACAATTCCCTCAGAACAGCCTGTACAACTGGAAAAATATCACTAGAGCTAGATTTAAAATATGACATTGTTTTTCTTCCTTACCCTTTCTCTTCCTCTCTTCCAAAGCCTGCTCTGTGTAAAGCGAACTGAAGAGAGTAATAAAGTTTGACAGAGATCTGAAGCCTAAATAATATCTCACCAAGGCATAAAGTCTCCCGAGCCTTTTGTAATAAATAAATGGCATACTGTAAAACACAAATGAGCATCACTGTGCCTGGGATTTCATTGTCCTGATGGGGAACCTGTGCCTGGCACAGGGCCAGCCATGTAATTCAATACTGAGACAGAGCACGCAAATGGACCTCAGAAGGAGGATCAATTTTAATGTAATCCCATCTACTAATCAAAAGAGACTGAGGGATTAACATTCACTAGGAAATGTCTGCTCAAAGTTGTCATAGCTCGTTGATAAAGATAGCTTTATTTTAATTAAGATACAAAATGCCAATTCCAGGTCTAATTTTAGCTGCAAACAATCAGTTATTGATGATGTGCCTGGCTGAATTGTTTTAACCTCTCTAGAATATTGTTTTTTAAACTAGATCAGTCAGCGTGGATTGTTTTTTCATACTGCAAGGAGACCACATTCTCGTACTATCTTCATCCTCCCGGTGTGAGTTGCCCCCAGTTTCCTGTTTTCCCAATATTCATTGCTGGCTCCATGCTAAACCTGACTCATGACTCTCCATCCACCCCTGTCTATCCACCTGCAAGGTTGTATCCCATTTTGTCTAGCCTATGACATGCTGAAAGCAGCAAGTTGATCTGCATGCCTCAAAAGGCAAGATGATGTCTCAAAAACTCAAGTAAGACATGCCAAAAATAGTTATCTCCTGCATTATCTCGTCAGAGAGAGCAGAAAACACCATGCCTGGTCTAGGCTTGGTGAGTTTTCCAAAACAAGCAGCACTGACTTGCTTGTATCAGCAATAATGCGGTCAAACGGTCCAGGGCAGTGACCATCCCCCTGCACTGGGCACTGGCAAGGCCACACCTTGAATCCTGCATTCAGTTTCAGACCCCTTGTGACAAGAAGGACATTGAGGGGTAGAGCATGTCCAGAGAAGGGAATGGAGCACAAGTCTGGTGAGGAGCAACTGAAGGAGCTGGAGGCGTTTAGTTTGGGAAAGGAGACTCAGGGGTCTTATCATTCAGGACCTTATCACTCTTTACACCTACCTGAAAGGAGGGTGTAGCCAGGTGGGGGTTGCTTTCTTTTCCCAAGTAACAAGTGATAGGATGAGAGGAAATGACCCCAGGTTGTGCCAGGTTCAGATTAGATGGGATATTAGAAGAAATGTCTTCATGCAAAGGGTGGTCAGACACTGGAACCGGCTGGCCAGGGAAGTGGTAGAGTCACCATCTCTGAAGGCATTCAGTAACTGAATGGATGTGGCACTTGGAGACATGGTTCAGTGGTGGACTTGGCAGTGCTGGGTTGGTGGTTGGACACAATGATCTTGGAGGTCCTTTCCAACCAGAATGATTCTGTGACTTTGCAACTCTAAGACTACATTCAGTGACAAAGCATAAGATTTACATCTTCTGTGCCCTGTGCCACCCCTCTAACCCCTGCATCCATTTTCAGTATTGCCAGCTGTAAACACCAATCCTGTAAATCATTTGGGCTGTGCTCATCTTTCAAAAACACCAGTCACACAAACAGCCATTTTCAGTGGAACATGGGGAACTGACACTTGCTTTTGTGACCCACAAGAAGCTTCACCCATCAGCAGGGCCAGTGCCTGCAGAAGATGTTGTCCACACAGGTGGTACTTCCTGCTCCATCTCAGAAAGCAACAAGAGGCCAAGGCTCATCTTCACAGGGCTGAAAAACCCTTTCTGGCCCAGTGCTCTAACACACAAGCAGCAGTTGGACTGAAAAACAGTACATGGAAAGGCAGGGGGTTTGGCTGCTGTGGAGCACACAAAATCCTTTCTCCAGTTTCCCTCGTTCTGGGTTTTCCTCACTCAAAGCTGCACAGTTTTGCTGCAAATCAGACACAACAAGCTCTGGCCTCTGCAAGATCTTGGTGGCGAATGAGAAACTTCTGACATAATTTCACCAAATCTTTGGCACAAACCCAGGTTCAGAATTGAATTTTGCATCTGGAGCCTCTGTAACAGGCCACACATGCAGACAGTTTTGTAGACTCATAGAAATCATAGAATGGCTTTGAGTTGAAAGGTTCTGTTAAGACCATCCAGTTTCTACTCCCCTGCCATGAGCAGGGACACTTTCCACCAGGCCAGGTTGCTCAGAGCCTCATCCAACCTGGCCCTGAACACTTTGAGGGATGGGATATCTGCAGCTTCTCTGGGAAACCTGTGCCAGTGACTCACCACCCTCACAGTGAAGAATTTCTTCCTAACATCTAAACTCTCCTCTTTTAGTTTAAAACTGTTACTCCTAGTAACAGATAGTCCTGTCACTATCTGCTCATGTTCCATCATATTGATCTTAAAGATTGAAGCTTGAGTGTGTTTTCTGATTCAACTCGAATCCCAGCACATTCCTTTTCCTAATGTTGGTGTTGGAGGAGCTATATACAAGCAGTCAGATGAAGAAGCAGAGACTAAATCCGACACGGCATCTCACAGCCTGACCAATCCTCTGCTGATCTCCCACTTCCTTCATTCAGACAGAATGGTTTCAAGGTGTGATTTAACTTGAAAGCTCAGGCTTTACCTCTTTGACAAGCACTCTGTTGCCTTCATCTTACTGCTGCAGAGCTGTCAGTCGTAACTTACCCTGGATCATATCCCAGGCCTGTGGATAGCTCTTTGTTCCTACCTTGCCAGTACAAAGTACAGGGCCTCTTCCCCTCCCACCCACTCATTTGCAGTCAGCTGGTGCAACTGTGACTCATCCCATTCTAGTACAGACTTCAGAAACCTGTTCAAGGCATTTAATAGCTCATCTCACAGTAGCTGTAGCCTGCATAATTAGTTGTGACCATTTAGAGAGGAACAATTTTAAATATTGCCATTTCCTCTCACTTCTTTCCCTGGCTTGGAAGAGGATGGGGTCTTCCCAAAAGACAGCTGGCAGCAGAGGTAAGAACATGTTCCTGCCTGGCAAAATTGGTCCCCACCTCAGTACAGAATCAATCAAAATCATAGAATGGGTCAGGTTGGAAGGAACCACAGTGGGATCATCTGGTCAAACCTCTCTGCTCCAGCAGGGCCATCCCAGAGCACAGGACTGTGTCCAGACAGTGCTGGAATATCTCCCATGAGGGAGACTCCACACCATCTCTGGGCAATCTGTTCAGTGCTCGATCATTGCACAGGAAAGAAATTATTCCTCATGTCCAGGAACTTCCCGGGCATCAGTTCCTGCCCGTTCCTCTTGTCCCATTGCTGGGCACACAGAGCAGAGCCTGGTCCATGCTCTGAGCCCTCCCTGCAGACACTGACAAACAGGGATGAGGACCCCTCTCAGTTGTCTCTTCTTGAGGCTGAACAGCCCCAGCTCCCTCAGCCTTT
>VXBT01002380.1:0-91826 GCA_013400235.1 Oriolus oriolus | reverse complement strand
GTTGAAAGGTTCTGTTAAGACCATCCAGTTTCTACTCCCCTGCCATGAGCAGGGACACTTTCCACCAGGCCAGGTTGCTCAGAGCCTCATCCAACCTGGCCCTGAACACTTTGAGGGATGGGATATCTGCAGCTTCTCTGGGAAACCTGTGCCAGTGACTCACCACCCTCACAGTGAAGAATTTCTTCCTAACATCTAAACTCTCCTCTTTTAGTTTAAAACTGTTACTCCTAGTAACAGATAGTCCTGTCACTATCTGCTCATGTTCCATCATATTGATCTTAAAGATTGAAGCTTGAGTGTGTTTTCTGATTCAACTCGAATCCCAGCACATTCCTTTTCCTAATGTTGGTGTTGGAGGAGCTATATACAAGCAGTCAGATGAAGAAGCAGAGACTAAATCCGACACGGCATCTCACAGCCTGACCAATCCTCTGCTGATCTCCCACTTCCTTCATTCAGACAGAATGGTTTCAAGGTGTGATTTAACTTGAAAGCTCAGGCTTTACCTCTTTGACAAGCACTCTGTTGCCTTCATCTTACTGCTGCAGAGCTGTCAGTCGTAACTTACCCTGGATCATATCCCAGGCCTGTGGATAGCTCTTTGTTCCTACCTTGCCAGTACAAAGTACAGGGCCTCTTCCCCTCCCACCCACTCATTTGCAGTCAGCTGGTGCAACTGTGACTCATCCCATTCTAGTACAGACTTCAGAAACCTGTTCAAGGCATTTAATAGCTCATCTCACAGTAGCTGTAGCCTGCATAATTAGTTGTGACCATTTAGAGAGGAACAATTTTAAATATTGCCATTTCCTCTCACTTCTTTCCCTGGCTTGGAAGAGGATGGGGTCTTCCCAAAAGACAGCTGGCAGCAGAGGTAAGAACATGTTCCTGCCTGGCAAAATTGGTCCCCACCTCAGTACAGAATCAATCAAAATCATAGAATGGGTCAGGTTGGAAGGAACCACAGTGGGATCATCTGGTCAAACCTCTCTGCTCCAGCAGGGCCATCCCAGAGCACAGGACTGTGTCCAGACAGTGCTGGAATATCTCCCATGAGGGAGACTCCACACCATCTCTGGGCAATCTGTTCAGTGCTCGATCATTGCACAGGAAAGAAATTATTCCTCATGTCCAGGAACTTCCCGGGCATCAGTTCCTGCCCGTTCCTCTTGTCCCATTGCTGGGCACACAGAGCAGAGCCTGGTCCATGCTCTGAGCCCTCCCTGCAGACACTGACAAACAGGGATGAGGTCCCCTCTCAGTTGTCTCTTCTTGAGGCTGAACAGCCCCAGCTCCCTCAGCCTTTCCTCGTATGATTTGCTCCAGTCCCTTCATTACCTCCACTGGACCTGCTCCAGGAGCTCCATGTCTCTCCTGTCCTGTGGAGCCCAGAACTGGACACAGAACCCCGGATGCCCCTCACTAGGGCTGTGTAGAGGGGCAGGATCACCTCCCTTGACCTGCTGGCAGTGAATGCCCTTCCTAATGCACCCCAGGATCCCACTGGCCTTCTTAGCCACAAGGGCACTGCTGGCTCCAGCGGGTCTGGATGGTTAGAATGCTACAGGAGAAGAGAGAGCGATGGAGAAAAGCCGCCTTCCTAAGGAAAGATGATGAGGTTTTGGAGAAACACAGATTGGTTATAGGCTGGAAGGTAAGGGAATAAAGGTGTGGAGAGGGAAGGCAGTGAATGAAAAGAGGAACATGGACAATCCAGCTTCTTTTTCCAGAAAAGACAGCAGTCTCAAGCACACCTAAGATGAAGGAGCTGCAGATTTCAGTAAAGATATGATATTTCTGCATCACTTCAGACTTGTTCGGCACTCAGAGCTGAACACGCTCACAGAGACAGACACATCAACCAACAGAGGGAAGGAGCTGAGCCTCTTATGACACAAAGAAGCACAAGGATAGACCAACCTCAAGAACATCCTTCCCGAACTGAACAAAAGGGGAGAAGGAGATTTAATTTTGAAAGAGAAGAACTACCCTCCAAAACCAGACCCAGGTCACTACAGCTTTCTGTTCTTGGCTAATGGGAAGAAGGGCAAAAGAAAAGGCAAATCCCTGGGAGCATTACCTGGCAGTCAGCACGGTGGTTTGCTGGGACCGACACCAAGTTGTAACAGAAATGTGGCACGTTCCCATGCAGGGACAGCAGAGACAAGGACAGAGCAGACGAGTGCAAGACAGCAGGAGGCAATGGTCAGCACATGTCCAGGAAATTGGAGGTGGGCAGGACAAACCTCCTGAAGCCCCACTGAGGTCAGGACGTGTTCCAGTCAGGAATTATGCCTGGGCACATGAACACAAAGCAGCAATGGCACAACACAGTTTCAGGGAGTGGCTATGAAACAATTTCCCTTGTTTCTGCAGCAGTCTGTTCATGGGACCTGGGGATAAGAACTGGCCCAAGCAGTAGGAGAAGTCCATTATATCGAGAGGTACTTTACACAACTCTGCCTCCATTTTACATGTGACCTAGGGGGAGGCCATGGAAGATGCTGGCAAAGAGGGGAAAAAGGGAGGACAAGCTGTGAAGAGGTGTTTCTAAGCTGAAAGAAAAAAAGAGGAAAATGCCCACTGGAACTTTGCTACCTTTAGCCTTCCTGTTCTAAACCTGCCATCCTGAACACCACAGCTTTCAACAATTACCTTTTGCAATCCCAGCTACACGATGATGGAAAATATTAAATCGTATTATGACACAATGGGGGTTTTTCTTGAGAGGGATACTGAATGTTTTAACCTACTGTGGCAATGCAGATGGGTCTCCTTTGAGCCCTGAAGAAGAGATTGCTAATAATTGATTTATTATAGGACAATTTTGCCATGCAGACAGAAGAGAAAAAATTGTTTCCAGTTTTGTTTTCCATTGTCACAAGTATCTTATTTTTCTGTGCATATACTGAGCCCTGGCATTCTGCAGTACCTTTGTATTTCCTCCCCTCCATTTTTCACATAGAGTTCAACATTCTTATTTCTTACATATTGAATAAATGGAACTTTAATTTTTACCAAAAAAAACCCAAAGCCTAAAAAAATCCTAAGGAAGTTAATTAACAGGTTGGGTTGAGTATTTCTTTTTTTTTCCTAATCTTGCATAACACAGTATGCAGCACCAAACCCAGGCTTTCTGAATGCTTTTAGCGAGGAAGGCACTGTGACATTTAAAAAGCAAAGCAGAATACAGATCATGTTCTATGTACCGAAGCCTAGTGCTACATGCACTATGACCCAAGAATTTCAGTACTTACAGAAACAAACATAAAAAAAAAAAAAAACACTAGAAATATCTCTACATATGGATAGGGGCTCATGACCCAAGAAATAGATGCTGGAGTTCACCTTTTCACTTCAGAATACTGGAGACAAATGCCACATTGCAGTACCGAAGATAGAAGTTGCAATGAAAAGGTGAAAATCATTCTGAAATTACAGATTAGACAAACTGCATCTATGGGACAAGCTGGAAAGATACACACTGGATGAGTGGTCTGCAAGATGGGAAGGAAATCAGCTAAAAGGCTGCACTCAGAGAGGGGTGATCAGAGTGAGTCCAGCTCTGGTCCCCACAGCTCAAGAAAGACACACAAAAACTGGAGAGGCTCCAAAGAAGTGCCATGACCTGACCTCTGAGGAATGACAGAAAGAGATCTCTCCCCTGGAGAAGAGAAGCCTGAGGGGGAATCTCATCACATTATTCCAGTAACTATTCCTGAGTAACCACAAAGAGGACAGATTGTCTCTACATGAGGAACCACATGGAGAAGGAAAGGGGAAATGGTTACAATTTACACCAGAAGAGGTTTCATCCCTGTATAAGAGAAAGTTTTTACAGTGAGAATAATCATTCCCTGGAACAGCCTCTGCATGGTCATGGCAGAGTCCTCATCTCTGGATGTTTTTCAGATGTGACTGGGCAGGTTGCTACGTGATCCCCTCCTGGCTCCCCTTCCCACAAAAGGCTGGGCTGAATGAACTTTGGACATCTCTTCCAATCTGGGCCATTCTAGGATAATGGAAAGTTATAAAATGTATTTCCCACCAGGAAATATATGTTTTGTTATAATTTCCCTCAGATATTGCTTGATGAAAAAATGAATCAGGTGGGAATCTTTCCATTTTTCTCAACCTCTGTGACCTCAGCCTCTGTTTAAAACCTGATTTCAAATTCATCCTCTCATCCTCTAACCACAAATGGAGCACTTTTCCCTTTCTTCTCCATTTTTTTTTTTTAAATTTTACTCTTGAATTTTTTCCTAGTTTTTGGGGGGTTTATTTAGGTTTAGTTTGATTTGGTTTAGTTTTTTGCAAGCTACATGGTTTAAAAGTGGGGGCTTTTTTTAATCTACATTCAAAGTAATGCCTTTGACTTTCACAGAATGCTATCTTTCTCCTATATTTAGGAAAATAAAAGAGACAAATGTAAATGTTTTCACCTTCTGTTATTCTAGGTACTCAGCAGTTAGTTCTGCAGAGCACAACTGCACCCAGCTTGTCACATAAGACTACCTTGCTGATATCAAAACCAGCAGTGAAAAACTTTCCCATCCAATTGGAAGTTTTTCCATTACCTTCGCAGAAACTGAGAACATGAGTACCTCACCCTTCAGCTAAGCATTTCCTTACATCTCAGCTGAAATAACATACTCATTTCTCTCAAATCCAGAGCAGAGAAACCAGAATGAATTCTGGTCACCTGCTCCTGCAGCCTCCTGTTTGTGATATGGACCCTTGGGAGACAATGGCCAAATTAGAATGCAGCACTTCAGGAGAGGCCATGCTTCTGGTGAGACATGGCAATGTTTTGGAGAACACACCCATGGGACCTGTAGCAAGAAATTTTCAGGCTGTGAGTGGGTGGGTGTTTGTGTTCAGACTCCAAATGAAAGCCCTATATTTCCCACAAAACTTTTTGACAGAAATAAAAATATTTTGATGGATCAGAAACACTGCGTCTCAGTGAATTAACCCATTTTTTTAAAGATTTCTTTTTAATGTAAATGGCTTCTTTTTCTAAAACAATTGCCTTTTGATATTTTAAAAAAAAGTGTTTCAAGAAAAACCAAAACAAACCCTGAACTTTCCAACTGGATCTGTTAATTTCCAGATTCTTCCCTAAACAAATTCTAGATCAATACTTCCCACAGGTTCATGTTAATTAAAGTGAAAACAGTTTAAATTGCCAAATATTTCACTGTAAGGAAAACAAAAAAGCATGAATAATTTTTCTATTCACAAATAATCTTCATCTCAGTACTTATACACCAAATATTCTATTCATTCACAGTAGATTTTATTTCCTAAGGTACCCATACACATAGAAAGGTTTTCTGAAGGCTTTCTTTCCTCTCAAGTAGTCAGAATTTATTTTTAAGCCAGCAAGGGCTATGAATCATTTAAGTTAATTCTTTCCATTGTACATTACTTTGTATTCATCAAGAGAGAATTTAATCTTCTTTCAGACAGCTTTGTTAAGGTGCCACAAGTCTCACCTAAGCATAATAATTCTGCATTTCCTACCATCTTTATTACTTTGTTGATCGTTAAATCAATGATCTGAAAAAAAAGGATGCATTCAACACTGATTTGGGGCTTACAGTGGATGTGCTGAGACTTGACAAAGATTCATAAACAAAACAAGATAAATATTGCCCTTAAAATAAAAAGGGAGGAGTTTGTCTTCTGCCTCAGCAGTTCCAGTGCTACAGACTGGAGCAGAAAAATGTTTAAATGAATAGTTGAGGTTCCTGGTGATAACCCAGCCTCTTGACCTGAAGATCCTGAGCAGCCTGGTCTAGTGGAAGGTGTTGGTGGGGTTGGAATGAAATGATCTTTACAATCCCTTCCAGTTCAAACTATTCTAGGATTCTGTGGTTGATCCTACCAGAGCAACCACAGAAACCAAGTGAACAGCAGTCACTGGGCAGTGCATTGCACAGTGGTGGAGAGAGAAGGAAAAACCATTCAAGGCATCTTCTTAACATATTGTCAGCAATGTTTGAGGACAAAGGAGTGAAAATTTTCAGAACAAGTTTCCAGAACACATCATCCACTACAGAGAGGAACAACTGGATGATGAGCAGCACCCTCACAGTCATGCAGCAGGAGTGTCTAATCACAGGCTGGAGAAAGGTCACAGATTTTATAACAGCTACAGCCACTTATGTCAGCATCTGCAGCATCAAAGCATCTCAGCACCCCTCTGCACCACCAGCCACAGGCAGTGAGGGCAGCACAGGCTGGGCTGGCACAGCACATTCCCAGCTGGAGAGCGGCTGCCGTGAGAGGTGCTGGGGTGTGGCACTCAGGAGCTGGAGAGAGAGGCACAGTGACCATGTCTTACAGACATCATCCAGGATGGCAGGCCTGTGTGTGGAGTGGAGGAAGACAGCCATGGGCCAGGGATTTTGTTTACTCCATAGATTCTTCCTTTTTTTCTTTTTTCCTCAATTGTACACACTTCAGGCTTTAGGCATTCACCTGGCATCATACTGCTGCTCTCCTTGACTTCAGCAAGAGTTAGAAAGACTTGCAGTGCATGAGGCAGGGTAAATCTGCAACCACATTGGAAGTTCAGGCGCTACACTAACAAAAGGAAAATTCTGGGAGAGTCCTCACAGAGACAGTGATGGCTAAGCCTCACAGAAGCACAGAACCATAGAATGTCCTGAGTTGAAAGAGACCCACAAGGATAATAGAGGCCAGCTCCTGGCCCTGCACAGGACATCCCAAGAATCCCACCATGTACCTGAGAGTGTTTTCCAAACACTTTTTGAAGTCTGTCAGGTTTGGTGCTGTGACCACTTCCCTGGTGAGCCTGTTCCAGTGCCCAACCACCCTCTGGGTGAAAAGTCTTTTCCTAAAATCCAAACTAACCTCCCCTGACAGCTTCATGCTGTTCTCTTGAGCCTTATTACTGGTCACCAGAGAGAAGAGATCAGTGCTTGCCCCTGGTCTTTCCCTCATGAGGAAGGTGTGGACTGCAATGAGGTCTCCCCTCAGCCTCCTCTTCTTCAGCTTGAACAAGCCAAGTGATCTCAGCCACTCCTTGAGTGGCTTCCCCTCCAGGCCCTTCACCATCTCCATGGCCTTCCTTTGGACACTTTCCAATAGCTCTATATCCTTACATCCCCAGCCTCACTTATTGCCACTCTAACAGCAGTTGTAGGAATTAGACCTTCAGGTGCAATTCTTTTCACAAGGTTGTTGATTTACTAAGTACCAGAAATACTCTGTCCATCTGGAAATCAGCTTCCAACTCCGCTTCTTTCCCCACACAGAATAAGCTGTTGAGGTACAAATAAGAACTGCTGGTGAATAATGGAAATTTCCTCCACTAAATGTCTTTTGTTTTAGTTTTTTTCTCTTAATGTGCTGCCTCTGCACATTAACCTCTGCAAATACCAGAAGTGTGTCTATTTCTTTAAGAGGATCTGTGTGTTCCCATAAATGCACCCACACAAAGCACTAAATTACTCTTCCAAACAAAGGGTACTGCATCTCTGAACCACTGCAGAGGTGTGCATGAGCTGTCTCTGAACCAGCTCTCGCAGGGGCAAGGAACAGATGCTGCTCTCCTTGGGCTAAAGCACCCTTCCCAGCAGCTGTGCATCCCAGTGATGTCCTGCTGCAGCTGGGCACCGGGATAAGCAAGTTACAGTGCCTCTGTTATCCAAGCTGGCTCACGGATCTCTGCATTTTTAAAGTTCAAATGCTGTTTCTGAACAGGCTATATTTTTGCCAAATATGCTATTTATTCCCTGATTATATCTCAGAACCAAAATCCTTCAGTATTCATAATGTGAAGTAATGCTAGAAGATTGCTTCACCATTTTTTCCCTTTGCTAGTCCAGCAACCAGCCAGGAGTCCAGAGTGGGACATGATAGCAGATCGCAGGAAAGGTGGTCTTGCCGTGCAAAATGCCACAACAGACTGGAAACCTGAATCCCTTCTGCAAAAAAAAGATCACTATGCCATAAAGACAAGTGTGGAGGGTGTCTGGAAAAGAGGGATAAGGCTCAGGATGTCCATCCCCTGTTCCATATTTTGACAATAAATAAGTTTACACTCAGTAAAAGGACAGACATCTACAGTGTAAATGGCTGTTCCTCAATTATTTGTCCAGGCTCCTGTTCAGACAGTAAAGACAAAGCTTGAGCATGATTTTTCTGTCCTATAGCATGCATTTTAAAAGAGTTATCTGGGTAGTGCCTTAGAAATATCTATTTCTCTGCCCTGTCCACAAAAAGAAAGCTGGTGGTTACTTTGCATGAAGCTGACTCTACTAAAGTAAAGTGAAATAAATTCCATTCATGATCAGGATCTCAGACAAAATGCATTCTTAGGCCTGCACATTATCATAGAAGAATTATCAATGTCATTTCAGCATGGGGATCCTTGTGTAAAAAGTTGAGGGGGGACGAGCAACCTTCATTGCGGTTCAAACTACTCCAAGATTATGTGAGTGGTCCCCAAAATTAAGGGGGATGGTGAGGGGCATGGCATTCATCCTCTGATGGTCTGGCTTCACAAACTAAAGTCTCACAGAATGAGCTAGAGCCAATATCCCTCCAACTTTGTGCCTGTGCAGCCATCAGAGGAAATATTCTCACCCAATGCAAGCCTGCATTCCGCAGTGGGAGCAAACGGAGGTGCATCCCCTCCAGACAGTTTAACTCCAAAGGTGGGATGAAGGAAGAAAAGAGGACTTCTGATAAGAACATTATCCCCATCACAAATGCAGCATGGTTGAATAACCATCTTTGATTATGAGATGTATTGGAATGGACAGTGTTTATCATCAAGATGCTCTTCAGCACTCACACAGTATAGCTGGTGGTATATACAGATTTCAGATCATGTATCTCTCTTAAGACTAAGAAATACTGTTCTTTCTAGCCAGAATAGGCTACAGGCATTCTGCTGCCAACCACAACACATAAAAGAACTTACAAAATTACAGTCACACACTAAGGCATATGTCTCACATTTAACTTAATGTTTATCTTGTCAGGAAATTCAGCTAGACCATGCCAACATTTTGTTTCATTCATGCTGTCTTCAAAATCATCTGCTGTTGAGGGAGGAAAAGGAAGGGGAGAGAAAAGAAAATGCAATAGAATCATCCAAATATATATATAAAAAGGAACAAAGTTCAAAATAATCTCACAAATAAGGTTCAAACCCAAAAGCATCATACAAAGGACTCCATAGTAACAGCATTCACCTTTGCTTTACTTTACATGGATTGAAGTTGCCATCCTCAATTTCATCTGGAAAACAAACCATGATTCTAAAATTCTAAGTTCTAAAATGTGCCCTTTGCACATCTACAACAGGAAGTGGACTCCTTGATTTCTGATAAGCCTTATTCTGCTGAAAGGTTTCATGGCTTTTGGTGCTGCGGAAGTCAGCTTCACACACTACAGACCTGGAATCAGCCACTCCTGAAGAACATACTCATAACAAAAATCAATTGGAACAAAAAAAATAAAGCAAAAGAGTGAAATGGCATCTACATATTTCAAAATTACCTAAAATATCTTTATTTCCCTCCTATTAGGAAAAAATATTTCCTTACTTAAAATACAGCTTACACAACTAAATAATTCATCATGATGAATTATTTAGAGATATGTGGACTTAATATGTTTACAAGTCCCAAGCTGTTTTACAAAAGAGGAAACATTTATATAATTGGCCCTCAAACTCTTTTTAAAATGATCTTGTGATGCGAGGTTTCTGATTATCAGTGGCACTGGTCCTGAAAGCAAAGCTTTTATAAACAGAGCATTTGGTGGGAAGATGGGAGCACTGGGAAATGACTAAGTAAAGTGATCTTTTCTCAGTAATTGGTGATTATTGCTGCTGAACACGATGATTCTTCCAAACACCACCCTGTAAGCCTTGAGTTATCTCAGGTATGGTAAAAGGTCTCCAAACCAGATATAATTAAACCACTGACCTGAGGCATTATCTCCCAGCACAGTCATCTACCATGTACAGACACAGGGCAAGCCAGACCCACTTCGCTGTGAACATCAGCACTTTCCCCCTGGCAACGTGTATTCCACAAGTCCCCAGAGGAAGCCACTTATGCTGAGGAATAAACCTGCCCTTGACAGCCCAAGAAGGCTTTTGATAAGTTCATTTTCACCTCTGTCATGCTCTGCACACCACTCTCCTCTCAGAGTCTCTGGCAGTTTCCCCTGGATATCTCCACGGTCAGAAGTCCTCATGGAAACGCTCTTTGCACGTGCTGCCAGACCTCCCATCTCTCTCTCAAAATCCTCTCTGAAAGTTCCTGATGACCTTGGACGTGACAATTCAGAAAATTTGAGGCCACTCACTTTCTGTTATAGATGGGTAAAAAGCTGGACTAGATAAAACCCTAAGAAGGCTGGTCTGATCCCACAGGTGACCCTGATTTTAGTGAGTGATTGGAATAGATGTTCCTTCCAACCAGAATTATCCTAAGAAACTTCTGGGAACAAAAATAGCTTTTTGCTATCCGCTTCATCAGAGAGTAGCAGTCCCAGAAAGAAGCTAAGACTGGCTAAAAAGACAAGCAAGGAAGCTCATCATTCCTGGTGCTCCCTTTATTAAGGTAACCTCTACCCAGAGCAGTGCGCACAAGAAACACCTATCCCAAGAGAAATAACCTCTGTGCTTTGCCTGCTCTGTCTTCAGCTGAACCCTCAAACTCCAAAGAGTCCCAGAGGAGACACAAAAGAGATTGATGTCCTTGGATCTCCTGGTTGTAATACAGCCNTTTGCTGGGCAGAGCTGTGCTAATTTACTACCAGTGGAAATGACTGGCAAACTGCAAGCAACTTAGTTTTGCTTTTGGATTTGCTCTATTAAAAAAAAAAAAAAAACAAACCCAAACCCCCCCCCCCCAAAAAAAAAAAAAAACAACAAAAAAGAAAACCAAACAAAACCAACAACAACAAAAAGAAAAAACACAAAGAAAAAAACACCTCAGGTGCATTGAGGAAAGGGCTTACCTCTATGTTGGATCTTACAAAACCAGTTCTGTTAGCTGACATTTCTTCATGCAATATCCTGACACGCCCTGCTCTGAGGGAAGCACCTGTGCTTGTACAGGAAGCAGGCACCTGACTTTGGGAGGGGAAGCAAGGCAGGAGTGATGCTGCAGCCCCTGTATTCCTCCTGCCTGCAGGTGTGGTGACCAAAGCAGCTGCAGCCATATCCTATGCCAGCCACAGGTCTCTCTGTATTCAAACAAGTGAAGGAGTCACACCACAGCTGGCTTTTATTACACATAATGCACGAATTTCAAATAAGAGCATTCAGGCCCTTGCTTCTTGTCTTCACTCTCTCAGCACTTTGTGTTTGTATCCTGTATCTGGAGACAACGTCTCATCATTTGTGCCCAGCACAGTCAATTAACTCCCTTTTCACTGAGTACTTTTCCTCATCTCAGCAGGGCTGGGTGAGAGGTTGGACTTGATTATCTTAAAGGTCTTTTCCAACTTTAATTGTTCTATGATTCATCTACAAGGCATTCCTCACCTTTGATCTGCCATCTGACAGTGCAGCAGATATCCATGTTGCACTGATACCCTGATTCTGGTATTAGATGTGTCCTGATTTCATCTAACCAATCTATTTCAGGGTACCCTATCCCCACTACATCTGGGCCACTTTTAGCTTATTGTCATGGAGATTTTGAAGCTCATAGCAGAAAAACAAGTACATGCTGAACTGAATTTCACCCTTGTAGAGCCCGAGTGGAGAGGCTGGGTAAACCCTGGGAGGCTGCAGGAAAAAATTATATAAATCTCTTTGACCACATTGTGCAGCAATAACTCCAAGGCTCATAATTCAGCAGCAATCTTGACATCTGCTGTTTGTCCCCAAGCAGGAGCAGGGAGCAGAGGAAGAGAGTAGCCATGGTTACATCTCGGTCGCTGCTGCCGGTCACTCCCGTGTCGCTGGGTGATTCCATGATCACAAAGTCCCACCCTGGGACAAACTGGCTTAAGAGTCATCTAAAGCAGCCTGTTTCACCCTATACAGTCCGTTTACGACTCTGGATAATGATTAACTATCCAAGGATATTAATTAACTTGCTCTGAGGGGCCTTGCACGCCTCAGGTAGCGTTAGGCAGTCACACACACGAATCACCACAGAGCACTGCTGATCCAGCAGCTGCCAAAAACAAAGGGAAGCCATTCCCCCACTGCCAGAGCCCAGAGCGTGTTCAGCATGTGCTGCTGTAGGCAAGAGGGTTATGCTGGTGTGTATTTTTAGTTCAACTGGCAGCGACTATTTCTGCACTCCGATGTCTGATGCTGAGCTATCCCACCTTCTGTTTCTTGATCAGGGTATTATTATTAGCTGCACCAAACCAATGAGCTCCTCAGCACGGCAAGTTTAATAAAGCACTAATGTCACCCACTACCAACACCAGGCACCTAAAGAAAACAAGGCCTAATTTACAGTGCTACTAAAAATTAGCAAGAGTCTGCTGATCATTCCTCACTAGCTTTTTCACTGTTTTTTTTTTTCTTTTTTCCCAATAATCTTTCTTCTCTCTTCAGACAAAAGAATTGAAGCAATCCAAAAGAATTGAAGCAATCCAAACGAATTGATGCAATCCAAAATCTATTCCTCCCTTCCCCACCACAAAAGAACAAACACATCTAAGGGCTTTTCACGTAACCTTCTGGAATTATTATTCATCTCCACTTCATCCATTCATCCATATGGACTTCTTTCAAAAAAGAGTAGCCTTGCTGACATAATGTCTCTCTGCCTTGTCCCTCTTCTGCCTCTCAATGCCCCTGACTTTGCTGCTTGGTTCCCCAAGCAAAGACGAGGAATGTTCAGGTGGTTGTGACATCCCAGGCTAAAACAGCAGCTTGACTTTGATCCATCCATGGCAGCCAACAAAAGCTTTTCGACCGAGAGGGTTCAGGCTTCCACGCCTTTCTCAAACAACAATCTCTTCACAGCCTTGTGCATTATCTTTCCTTCTGAAAAGACTTTTGTGCACGGAGATGACTCCTGCTGCTCCTGAGGTCAGTGGCAAACATCCCACAGCCTCCAGTGGTGCAAGGGATGGGTGGCTGCAGAGCAAAGCACTCTAGAACATCACACAATGCGACTTTATTTCCTCTAACATCTACCCTGGCAAACTGCACCCTCACACAGCTCAGCCTAAACACAGCTGCAAAGGGAGAGGGAAACAGAGAGAAAACAGTGAGGTGCGAACAGAAAAGAGTTTTCAGCTGAGATTTTAAACCAAGACAGGCAGGAAAAGAAAACAGTGCTGTGCTACTGCAGGGTGTAGAGCAGGTTTATGCAGGGCAGCGTACTCTGTGAGCTCCTGTAAGAAGAGTCACTTGCAGCAGCAGACACTGCTCAGCTCCAGTGAAATCCATCTGCCTTGTCCCACAGAGATACTCATGTCCTATGACGTGGGATAGTTCGGCCCTAATAGAGCAGAAGAGCTGTGCAGATGTGAGCCAGTACCTGCAGCACTCAGGTGCTCAATCACACAGAGGGGGAGCAGTTGCTACAGGTACTGGCAGACTGCCAGCTCAAAACCTGTAGCCCAGAGTCCTCTGCAGAAACTAAAATACCGGTAAAAACCCAAATTTTTTTAGAGCACACAAATCCAGAAAAGTGGCATACAAAGGGATGCAATCTTCCAAAAGTGGGTGTTGCCCCATGCTGTCCCATCACCTCTGAAACAAATGGGAGACTTTTTCATGCAAATAAAATCATTGGTTTCATGCAGACACCTCAAAGCTGACACTTACAAGCCAAGGGCCTATTTAGCAAGACTATGAGGTTACATCATCTATAGGCATCATCTCCCCGCAATCAGGTCAAGTCAAAGCCATTGAGCAGAACAAGAGGCTATGAGTGGAAAGGAGGAGATAATTTAACAGAGATGGAAGTTTTCTTACTGAAACACCCCTATTGTCTAGGATTCAGTGGATGGAAATGTTGGTCCTCTTGCTCTGTTCTTTAAGAAATCATTCTCATACAATAGGATTGCTTTTCCTACTGCCACAATGGTTTTGGGAGTATGGGTTGACAAACTGATAGAGATACAAGCAACATTTCACTCAAGGCACATCCTCCAAGTAATACTCATTCTTTAGGGCCATTAAAAGGTAATAGGACTGTGCTTGCCAGCCTGAGAAACAAATGCAAAGTTAGCAATGAGAGAAACCAAAATTACGCATTAGAAGTTGGTGCAAAGCCGGATTCCTTCCCCGTCATGCAGATATGCACAGGAATACAACAGGGGAGATTTTTTTGCCCAACTAGCTGGACCAAGAAAGAGCCTGGTCCTCCCCAGGCTGCTAAATGGTGGCATCAGGGTCTTAATAGCACAGGTGGTCCCTACCAAGCCAAGTTACAATAAGAAAGTCCCACTTGCCACTGTGCTGAATTCTGTGAATCCTCAAAAGCCACACTGTGGCCAGAGTTTGAAGTTTCCATGCAAATAACACAAACATCAATTTACTGTCACACCACTGCTATGCATTTTCAGTACAAGTCTGTTGTTTAATATCTGCAGTTTCACCTCTAAATTCCAACAGGGTGCACCAGGTCTTACCTACCCATGACAACACCACATAGATAAGAACAAATAAAAAGAAATTATGATGAATGTAACTACTAGATATACATGTTATATATAGAAACTAGATATACTACTATAAAATCAAGAATTTGGTAGGTATATTTACCAGGAAAAGGTCAAACTACAACTTAAGTTCTCTTATCCCCATGATCTGAAGGATGAGAAAACACAACAGGTAGGAAGAGCATTTCAGGATATTGCATTTACCTAGAGTGCCTCATGTAAAGTAAGAAAAGTAAACTTTGTGGGTCCCTCTGTGAGCACTGAAAATGATCTTAGTACTGAAACATACACAGGTCAGAGGTGTGGGGGCTACAGAAACAAAGAGTCCACACCAAGGCATGTCTGGACCCGAGAGAGAAGCAGAAATGCCATGAGATTTCTGGTGGACTTGTAGGAGGACCAGAGAGAGCACCCACCCCCCTCAAAGCTATTCTCTTTCAATATGGGACAGCACATGGATGTCAGCAGCATCTGAGTGTACAAAAGAAAGAAATTCTTCCTTTTACACTTTGTTTGGATGCTCCATCTGCGGCAGTGGAACAGGGAAGAAATAAAACTGCTGAATAACAGAGTCTTAACATTGCAGGCACTAATAATAGGATTAGAGAGAGAGTAAAATCATATCCTCTTGGATTTGGAACATTTGGAGGAAGCCAGCTTCTGACTCACTCTCCCAACAAGTTGAGATCAGGCATGTCACGGTGCTGACCTTCTGAAGGAGGACTCAGATCAGCCCAGCAGCCACAACTGCTCAGGTGGCTTCAGCCCATTCCCTCCTGGAGCAGTGTTAGCAGAGGTCATGCTACACCACAGGCCTGAGGTTCTTGTAGCATGTCAGGCACTGCCAGCGTGCAAGGGAGGGAACTGGGTACAGGGGAGACCACAAGAAATATACACAAAGTGAGACTCCTGCACCATTTGTGCTCGTGGACGCACCTCTGTCAGAGCTGTGCTGGGGGGAAGCACACTCAGACTGTCTCACCAGTGGGGGAAGAAGGCTTCAAACCATGAGCAAGGAAGCGGATGGACCCCAGGGGTTACAGAGAAAAGAGACTCAAAGCTTACAGCACCTGAGCCAACAGACCAGGAAGGAATTATAACCTTCCCAAGTGCTGATGGGGTATCTGCTCAGCAGACACAAAGGTTCCCATTGCATCATCACGGGTATCGTTCAGACTAAGAGAACCTGCCAAGACCAGTCTGACTCTGCAAGAAGATGAAAATTGGCAAAATAGGGTTATTTCTGTATCAATTATGGATTGGGTACATAATTTTAAGGGAACCAAACAGACAGAGAAGTGTCCAGTTTCTAATGTAAAGATCTCATTGTCTCCCTCCTCACTGGGAAAACTTTTCCATGGTTAAGTGTCTGTCTCATTAAACAGTGAAACCAGCCAATCACAATAGCATGTAAAAGGAAAAAAAACTTAATATTGCAAGAGGGAAAATAACACTGATTATTGAATACAATAATAAACATAGGCTCAAAATAAAATGAATAGCATTGTTAAACTAAAGGCAAGGTACAACATTCTTCAAATCATCTCTTGCTTCTGGTTACTACAAAGCAGGATCTGGAAAAAAGCATTTTCTTTATTAAAAAAAAAAAACAAACAACAATAAAAAAGCCCCAATACAACAACAACAACAAAACCTCAAAATCCTGGCTGCAGCATTTCCAAAATTCCTGCCTCAACCTGTTGGCAAATGCTGACTTTAGAACAGCAACTACTGTATAAGTCTTCTTTTGTTCTGAGCTCTGAGAGCCACAGTGGGTGACTAATGAAAATAAGGAGCGAGATTTTAAAAGATGCTTAGTTATATCATGAGATATGAATTTTTTCCCCTTAGAATGATGCTGTGAGCCATAAGTGAGCATTGAGGGAGCAGCTCTTAACAGCTGTGCACAAAACAAAAGAAAGACTGTGTTCCCTTCCATTACTAAACTAATAAAATGTAATAGAAAAAGCCATAAGGCAAAATGAAAAAATCTCTCCTAAGCTTCCCAGGTTAAGCAATGGAAAGAGCTGCAAGAGTGGGGGACACTGAGCATTAAATACTGGATATCTGAGGTGGGGAAGATCCTTGCTGTTTCCACTGATATCAGCCTCAGTGCCCTGACTTTCCATGAACAGCCCTCCATAGAGGGTTTTTATGGCCAAGCAGTGCTCATGAAAACATCAATCTTCCCTGCCTTACCCAGAGTCCTTTCTAACAGAAGTTTTCAGCCCTGTAGCAATCAAAAGTCCATGTATGAATTCTGGCTTCTCCATAATCACCTGCCCACTGCTAGCAGCGCAGTGGGACTGTGTAGGAATACTTGCAGGGTGTTAATGTGTAATACCCAGAGCCCTCTGACCTTCAATCATCTGCTTGTGCTGATGAGAGGGTCACTGCTCTGCGCCTCACTGAGCTGCCCCTGGATTAGGCACTTTACAGCTCTGCAACACATGTAAACAGGATTGTGGCTCTGTTACTGGAGTCTCAGTGTCAGACACATGATCAGGTTTGTGCTCTTTTCACAGGCATTTTGAGAGGCACTTTTATTCCCTCTGTCTTATTACAAAGAAGTCTCAAGATTTAAATATTCTCTAGATTTGAAGCAAACACCAAATCTCATGCAGAAATACACCATGCAATGTGCCCAGTCTCTTAAGGACTGTAGTCCTAGAGTGCTTTAGTTTAATTAATGTAAGTATCCAAAATCATCCTCTTCAGTTAAACTTGGTGTCTGTGAGCACTGTTATTACCATGGATCAAAGAGCCCCTTGTCAAGAAGACCTGTTGTGATGAGGTCAAGCTCCTCAAGAAATTATTTTTCAAATTGAAGCACTGATTCCAAATAGCTGCCTATATTTTCCTTTTCTATCCCTTACCTTATCAATTTCCCTTGGGATGGAACATAGTTCCCAGTTAATTTTTACAGCACTTCTGCATAAGAACTGGACATGAGGTCCTGCCTACCTGAATTCCTTGTTCTGCAGGAGGAGAATGTTTATAAACATAGGGAAAAGGTGGGCGCAATTCTGCCATCTGTTCTGTACCTATAAACTTAAATTATATTCCAGCTCCTGCTGATTTTAGGAGGATCTACAGATGTAGCAAAATGCAGGATTGGGACCAAAAAACATGCTGATTTTCAAATCAGGTTGAACATGAGAGACAGGTGCGTCTTAACCTTTACTACACATACAAGGATATACAGACATACATAAATATACACACACATATATATATATACACACAAGTATACCAGTACTTGTGCTGGGTCATACTTAGACCATCCCCATGTTATAATTAGGAAGCATTTCCAGCTACGCAGACAGGGATGATTTGGGGAGGACGATAGACACCAGACAGAAAGAACAGGGTTTTAGAGAAGGAGACAGAGACAGCAGCAGCGTCAGATCCCTTTCTCCTTACAGCTGACAATAACAAACAAACAAATAAAAATAGTTCTGTGGAAGTGGAAAGAGCTCTCTGCAGTCATTACATAGCAAACACTCACAGCTTAAACACTTGGCTTAAACTTCTTATCGTCCCCCTCTTTGTGCTCCTCAGACATACACACTCATCCACATCTATTTGCCTGCACAAGGACACTCCACAGCTTTGTACCTCATTATAAAATGACAAGGACTGTCCTCAGGTGCTTTTGGATCAGAACTATTCTTCCTACCTTTTGAAATGTACCCAGTACATGCTTTCTCACAACACATGAAGCGAGCATCTTTGACCGTGTGGCCGTCAGCCTCACATCTTGAAGATAATTTTTTTTTTTTGCTTCTTAGGAGGCGTAAAGGTTTAAGAGCAGTATTTTTGCAATTCTGTACATACATATATTCTCAGGTATGACTGCATTGATACTGTAATAATTTAGTCTGGTTTTAAAGCACTTACGGTAAATCTGACAGTTGTGGACTACAGTGAGGTTTCTAGTCTGGACTATTCATACACCTCTCTGCTTTACAGCTCTCAGCTGAATATGATGAGAGGGATTTATTTGTAGAGTGGGTAGAGACAGAAGTGCGTTGTCGCATAATTTTTTTCTTTAAGGGTTATTAATTACCATGTCAACCTTTGCTCCGCTTCTGCTGCCCACTTTTATTTTAGAAGCACAGCCGTTCCCCACTCTGATCTCATCGGGCCCCCCCACCATCCCATTTTCTAACAACCTTTTAGAAGATTATTTATCATTCCTTATGTATCTGGGTGGAGGAGAGAGAGAGGGATGGTATGGCAGAGATGGGGAACATGAGCCGGAAAACATGCTTGTCTGGAATTGTCATCACACTGCTGTTGGAAGGAGCGAGCCGGAAAACTCGCAGCCAACACTCGCACGCAAACACACGCCAGGCACACAGCACATCGATCCCAGGGAGTTTGTGAGCAGCCCCACAGCTCTTACCTGGGTTGTCTGGGATCCCTCTGCAGTGCAGCTCCCTCAGCTCCCTCTGCCCTATTCCCCCCGGGAGCAGTGGGGCCGGGGCTGTGACCGGGTGCCGGTGCGGGTAGGGGTTGGCAGCAGCTGGCTGCAGCCTCGGCTGCCGGGCTCTGGCTCCTGCCAGGGCTGCTGCTGCTGCTGCTGCTCCTGATGATGCCGAGGAGGAGGAGAGCCGAGTGAGGAGGAGGAGGATGCTGGCGGTGATGCTGTTGCCATGGTTACCCAACTCGGCGGCAGCACCGCTCAGAGCAACAGCTGCCCCAGCACCCAGATCTGCTCGAACCCATGGCTGCCAAGCAGCCCTCGATGGACAGGCACAGGGATGTCACCCCAGAGCCCCTCTCCAGAGGGAAAGTGGCAGCCGGGAGGATGGAGGTCACTCCTTGGCACGGTTTTGGGGCTCTGGGAAAACAGATGGAGTGATGCATCCGAAATGTTTGCATTCTGCACTTGTCGGCAAAGAGCTCGCTGCCCTGCAAAGGTCAAACACCAGCTTCCAGGAGGGAGAAATTTCCTTTTTTAGGGGGTTCTTGCATTTTTATAACGAACTGAACGAAACAGCAAAGCTGAGGAGGGGAATGACTTTCAAAGTGGCTGCTGTGACGCAATTTTAAACTTTTTCTTTTTCAAACTAAAGGCCTACCCTCTGCCTTTAAATTGGGACTTAAAAGTGGGATTTTACTGTCTTACTGTGTAAAGGTTTTTTTGCATAGAAAAATCTCCCTAGAAGTGAGTTCCTTGTGTGAGAGAGAACTGCTCTAACCACTAAACAGTGAGAAAAAATCCTTCCAGAAAGGAACCCACTTACACAGCACAGGACACTGATTCTCTCATGCATGAAGCAAACAAGCTGAACTTCACCTTTGTCTAATGATCTGAAAATAAGAAAGGAAAAAGACCTCAGATGAATGGGCTGCCACATGATCAAAATATGCAGTATTAACTGAGAGAAACATGTGAAATCAAGGCATTCAGCTGCCGATTTTCTATCAAAGAGGCATGTTGTGATGCTCTCATTTTGCACTGGAACATCACAAGACACAACAAGGTCACAACAATCAAATGTCACTTCCATCCCAAAATGTCAGTGCAAAGCTACGTAATGCTCACAAGCCATGACAGTTTTTTCAGGAGCCGGTACTGTTTGCAGGACATTGGGAAATCCTGTCTAAAAAACACTGAAGAAAAAAAGAAAAATCACTGGTGGAAACTTTCTAAAGGTATTTGCTTCCTGCTGCCAGATCTCTCCATGCAACCTGAATGCTGCAGATGGTATGAATCTATGAGCTCGAGACACCAAGAAAATGCCCTGGATGGTATTTCCTATTAAAATATCAAACCTGGGTAAGTGGTTATACAAGATGGGAGCGTACAAGAAAGATGGAGAGGGATTTTTTTACAAGAACAGATAGTGACAGGACAAGGAGGAATGGCTTCAAACTGAAAGAGAGTGGATTTGGATTAGATACTAGGGAAAAGTTTTTTACTGTGAAGGTGGTGAGGCCCTGGAACAGACAGCCCAGAGAAGCTGTGGGTGCACCAGCCCCAGAAGTGTTCGAGTCCAGGCTGAATGGAGCTTGGAGCAACCTGGTTCAGTGGAACATGTTCATGTCCCTAGAAGGGAGGGTGGAATGAAATGTTCTTTAAGGCCTCATCAAACTCAAAAATTTCTATGATTCCATGACGTGCTGTTGGCAGCATTTCTCAAGATATTCTAGAAGACAGTGTCTCTACACCATGTTCATTTGCAGAGTCATAATCTGGTTCATATAAAATCATTTTATATATAAATCTCAGGACTGTGGGAGAACCTGGAACTACCTGACAGAGGAGGAAAAAGTCCCAGCCAGCATACATTGTCAGACCTTCTTGGAGTAGCTCCTGATTTCACAGCTTCCATGTATCTTTTAAACCATTATCCCAGAAGAATTTTTAATTAATCTTTTAGGCAACAATTTTGATGCCTGCTCAGAGATTATATGGAGTAGCTGACTCAAAGGGAATTTCTAGCACTCTAAAAAGAAATAAGAAATATGTTATCTATTTTAATCTTTAAAAATGTAATGCATGTAAAATTAGACAGGACCCTGAAACCCTTCTTAAGAGCTAAAAAATATTTGCTGCATGTGTGGCCCAGGAGATTCCCTGCTGTAATTTTGAATGCAGGGCAAGAAGATCTCATTGCAGTAATGATGGCGAGCACATCTAAATCACCCACTCCATGATTAACCAGCTGACAGCAAAACCCATGGTTATTCTGAATAGATCACTGAGACCACAGACAGATCTTATTTCTGCTACATCAGGATGTGTACTGCAAAATCTACCTGCTGAGGTGTGTGTAACCGATTTGCAAGATTGTATTTTCCAACTTTGCTTATTGAGGCTATTTTTTGAAAGCTGCAGCTCTGATTTCAAGAAGACACATAAGAACAGCACGAGAGAGGTGGCCTCTAGCTTCAGGTTCTTTTGGTTCAGCATGGCTGTGTTTCACCACTGAGGAATTGCCCACCTTAATTCTCTTGTTGTTGCTAATCTGCAACACTGAGGAAAAATCCACCTTGAAGGAGATGCAGAATCCACTAAAACAAACGGCTTTGATACCTCTCTGTCTGTACCCTGCAGAGTAGGCATCTTCAGCTTTGCCAAGTGAGGACAAAGCAGATATAAAGGTCTAACAAAGCACAGAAAAAAAAAAGTTAAAAAAAAAAGAAAGGTAAAATAGTTTCATTTTCCCTCAGCCACACAAGAAGGTCCTGCGTGGTGGGATCAATGACTTGCATCATTCACTAGGGAGATAAGGGGTGTTACAGCATGTAAAGCATGCTGATTTCATAAGTAGATATGATTCAATAAAGAAAGGACTCGTCACAGATGTATTTGACAGAGCTGAGAGGAAAGGCTGCGTTTTTAAGCACAGCATTTGTTTTTAAGGGTAGAACCTATGCCATACCTTGTAGACCTGCTAAGGAATTACAGACCCCTCTGGGCATCTCAGATGGTGCTGGGCACCTACGTTTAGTCACGTCTAGATTAACTTCTTGCTTTAAATACTAAAGACAGGCAAATCAACTTATACTAACACAGATTTCTAAAACAAATCAGTTAAATTCTCCCTTGTGCCTCTTTTTCTCTCCCTGTTGTTAGGAAAACACGAGGGCTGACTTACTTAGCTGTATTTATCTACAACATCCTGAGGCAAAGGCAAATCCCATCCCTAACTCCAGTTTGGAAGAACTACCCCACCAAATCAGCCATCTGAGCTCTGATGCCTGTCAACAAAGTTTTAAACCAAAACATACCTTCTGGAAATGTTTCTGAACTGTGGCCTTATCCTCACAGCAGACTGAGGTTTCTGCAGTGAGGATGCCCCAGTACCTGTTTAGCTGCTGGATATTCACAGACTGGCTGCAATCCCTGTGGCACAGACATCCTTGGACGTGCTTGGTGTCCTATATCCCATCATAGGCAGAAAAATTTATATTCTGGATTCTTTGTGTGGAGCCTTTGGGTTATTTAATAATAACCTGAAACAGATATTCCCATTAGGTATCAGGATAATTAATAGATGTTCAGTGGAGCAGTCCATGCTGCAGGGCACACACTGGGCTGGTAAACATTTCTACAGGTTGTAGACTCCACTTCAGTCTGTTACTCTACACTAGTAGAGCTGGAGTGTAACTGTAATTGTACAAACTCTGATAAGAGCAGGGTTAAATAAAAAAATTCTTAAAATACTGAAATAAGCTTAGAACTACAAACTTCTTACTGCCTGTTCATGCCTGACCAGTTTGGTGACCTATGACAGGGCTGCAGTGTTGGTGGATGGGCCAGAGCAACTCACATCGTTTACCTGGACTTCTGCAAAGCTTTTGACACTGTCCCACACGACATCCTTGTCTCCAAACTGGAGTGACATGGATGGATGGATGGAGGGATGGATGGATGGATGGATGGATGGATGGATGGATGGATGGATGGATGGATGGATAAAGAACTGGCTGGATGGTGCACACAATGAGTTGTGGCCAACAGCGAATTGTCCACGTGGAAACCAGTGATGATGGGGTCCCTCAGGGGTCAGTACTGGGGCTGATGACACGGATGGTGGGATTGAGGCACCCTCAGCAGATTCACTGACAACACTGAGGGGTGTGGTGCAGTCACAGGCTGGAGGGAAGGGATGGATCCAGAGGCACCTGGACAGGCTGGAGAGATGGGACTGTGCAAACCTCATGAAGTTCAACAAAGCAAAGTGCAAGGTCCTACACCCAGGTCATGACAACCCCAGGCACACCGACAGGTTGGGCGGGGAAGTGATTCAGAGCAGCCCTGAGGAGAAGGAGTCGGGGGTGATGGTTGATGAAAAACCAACAGAATCCTGGGCTGCATCCAAAGAAGTGTGGCCTGCATGTCAAAGGAGGTGATTCTGCCCCTCTACTCTGCTCCTGTGAGATCTCACCTGGAGTGCTGAGCACAGTTCTTGTGCTCCCAGCATAAGAAGGACATGGAACAGTTGGAGCAAGTCCAGAGGAGGCTACAAAGTTGATAAGAGGACTGGAGCACCTCTCCCACGAAGACAGGCTGAGAAAGTTGGGGCTGTTCAGCCTGAAGAAAAGGTTGTGTGGAGAATTCATAACAATCTTCCACTATATGAAGGGGGCCTGCAAGGAGAGGGACTCTTTGTCAGGAACTGTAGTGAAAGGACAAGGAGTAATAGGCACAAAGAGGGCAAACCTAGGTTAGACATTAGGAAGAAATTTTTTACTGTGAGGGTGGTGAGACACTGGACCAGGTTGCTCAGGGAGGCTGTGGATGCCCCAACCCTGGGAGTGTTCAAAGACTGGTTGGAAAAGGCCTTGAGCAACCTGGTCTAGTGGGAGGTGTCCCTGGCATGGCAGAGGGTGTTGGGACCAGATGATCTTTAAGGTCCCTTCCAACGCCTTAACATTCTATGATTCTGTGATTCCTCTGACATCTCAATGTCAGCACATAAAACCTTACATGACAAGGCACAAGCTCGTGATTTAAACACACTCACAGAGCAAGGAAGTGATTGTGTCTCTTGTAGCAAGGAAAGATCACAACCCTCAGCTTCCACCTGGAGCACACCACTCCTGGAGAAGTTGCAGGCAGAGACCTCATCCTGGCTGCAACAGCTTTCCTCGAGCTCTGGGACACAGCTTGCTGCAGGAAACCTCTGTGAAAGCTCCCCACGGATATGTAACAGGTCACACCATGGCTGGGGAGAAGAAGGAAGGGCTAAATGAGTGCTCCAGGCTAGCAGCAGGAACACAGCAGCTCTGTAGGTAACAGACAGAGAAAGTTAAGCTTCTCTTTTAATGAACTGAGAAGCTGAATCTGCCTTTTGATTGCAATGCAGTTTCCAGGGGCTGTTTCCCTCTACTTTATAATTTCAGGAAAGGGTAGGGTCCAAAGGGAACATCTGACACACAAAAACAAACTGAACTCTCAGTCTTGGGGCTTTGATTACTTCTGGATCCTCTGTGTGCTCTAGGAGCATTCAGATGGCAAGACCCATTTAGGAAGCAAATGCACCATATTGTTACAGCAGGATTTGAAACACTCTGTAATATGAATTACACAGTCTCACATAATCCAGTTTCATGCTATGCAACAGACAAGCAGTTAAGCAAAAGAAGGAGAAAAACAGGAGAAGGGATCAAAAGATGCCTTTCACACAGCAATTTGAGAAAAATATAACCAGAAGTGTCAACTAAAATATATCAGTATTTATTTTGATGCAGCTGTTGACAGTCACTCATGCTCCATCATTGGAAGCATTCAAAGTCAGATTGGAGGGGCTTTGGGCAACTTGGTCCAGTGAAAGTTATTGCTTTCCATGGCAAGAAGTTTGGAACCAGATGATCTCCAAACCATTTTATGATTCTAGTAAAAACAGATTCTTAGGGAGTACCACAGTATAAAGGTGTTTTAAAATAATGCAGTTTTTTTTTTAAATCATGCAGTATTTAAAATCATGCAGTATTCTCACATATCATAGTGGAGAATTAAAGGTAAAGTCTACACTACTAGAAAAAGTATGAAGTATAATTCATCATTTTACTAAGTACGTATTTCACACAAAACCCACACGGTATAATATAAAAAGGATCATAAAGACTTGGCTTGTTTTTATAGTTGCATCCAAGAAAAGCTTATACCTCTTCTTGCACGTCTTTACACTTACCTTGTCCTCAAGCCACAGAGTCCTCATTCACCTGCCTTCCTTTCAATATTTTGTTCATTCTACCACTCAGTTTTAGTCCAGCATTTTGTTACAGCCAGCCTGCCAACTAAACAGCTTTGCTTTAATTTAATGAAAATCTACTTTTACTCACCAGTGCTTCCCTTACCTGGAAGGCAGTGGGAAACCTCAGGTTACAGTCCTCTCATTCAGGGCTCTGAAGATTGCATACTGGATAAAAAATAGAGAGTAAATAAACAGACTTCAAATATTTAACGTGATACAAACATCTGATGGGACTTGAAGGAACTACTGCAGTATTAGAAGTTCAAAAACAAAACAAACAAAAAAAAAAAAATAAAAGAAGGATTTTGTGAATAACCTAGCCCAGGCCCAAAACATCATCTTGCAGACAGCCTTAGGAGCTGCAGAGCACTGCTCACTACTGCAGTACCTCACAGAATCACTATCAATATTTTTCTAAACACTCCTATGGAAAAAGGACTGCCACTGCCATCTATTTTGGAAAACAAGTCCTGGACTTTTTCAGAGGCACCCACACAAGCAGCTGAGATTTTCTGGAGGTCAATGCTGAACTTCCTGAACACCAGAACAGGCTGTCCAGCTGTGGAGTCTTCATCACTAGAAATATTCAAAACTTGATTGAACATTGTCCTCTGTAACCTGCTCTGGCTGATTCTGCTTTGGGCAGGGCCAGGAATAATGTGATCTCAAGAGGTGACTTCTGACATGACCCATTCTATGAAATCATGAACAAGTCCCATACGCCACTGATCCCAGCACACATCCCACAGATTCCTGATTTCTGCCCCCTTAGTTCACCAACTCCCAACCTCTTCCTTGGTTTTACACACAATATCCTTTTTCCATCACACAAACATATTGCCATACATCTATAGTCACACCTTACACTCATCCATCCCAGCCAACCTACAATATCCTAAACCTAAATCACTTGGTCGCTTCCTAGGCCCCTTGTTTCCTCCTAGATCGCCCTCTGCCAATTTTGTGCGCTAAATCATAAGGGCAACTTCCTCCCCTGTTTAGTTTGGGCAGAGTGCAAGCTGTCCTCTCACCTCGAGTGTCGCATCTCCCACCTTGTGTCCCACCTTAGATCTGGCCTAACCTACAGCATCACAGAAAAAGAAAGGAAAGCTGCAAAGAAATTCTGGCAGACTGGAAAACATCCAGTGCATTCATCGTGTCAGAGGAACTTAGCTGTTTACGTCTAGTTGCTGCTGAGCACCCAAAACCACCTCTGTTTATTCAAACATTTAAGTGCTGTCTTATCATAGAAGTTCTGAGAGATGGACACAACAGAAAGACCATTTCTTTTCTCTTTGGAGTATCTGCTCCTAAGCACATAAGTGCAGTCTTCCAAAGAAGAGCATATGATCCATTTCTAATGTAGGTAAAACTGATTATTTCTCCTAGATTCCTCTATGGAAATATCTAAACTATTTTGGCTGCAGTTTTCCCAAATTAATTCAGTCCAAGGAAGATACCCCTGCATAAAGTGTTTCAGCCTAAGCAATTAAGATACAGCAAAATGATAAGCAATAAAAGCCAGAGTGTTACTATAAGAAATGCTGGACAACCTTAACAACACTCACTGGTATCACTCCCACCTAAAATACATATTCACTAAACAGCCAGATGGGCTTGTTTGTTTAAGACTCTTCCCTAGAGGTTTTCAGATTCTTTTTTTTTTTTTTTAATATATGTCCTTTATAATGCATAATACCAACTGGCAGGCAGTACTAGTAGCTCCTAACTACTAACTGGAGTTTGCATATAAAGATTATTTTAAAATATCCGAACCAAAGATTATTTTAAAATATCAGAACCAAACATTTGTCTGGCATTGCTTACAGTAAGCACAATGTTTCAGCCTTGCAAGGACAGGAGAAAACATCATCCTCATTTGTGTCCAGGTAAACCATGGTGCAGAAAAGCTAAATATGCTTGAAGAAGGGTGTATTACAGGTTGGAAAAGGACATGGGAGCAGGCAGCTTACTCCAAGATATTCTTGAATGCAACAAATTATTCAGCCACAGGATGGCAGTTTGTTGGCAAATCCCAAGTGAGTGGCAAACCAGCACTTTTAGCAGTGAGGGAGGTCCTATGGTTGAGATTTGAACACTGCTTAAAGTTGCTCTAAGTGCTGACCTGTAACTTCCAACCACCATTTTGCTTCCTAGGTCAATGACACCCCAAAGCCCACTTAAATGGGAAAGACAGAAACTGCTAGAGACATTATTGTCTTCCCTGGCTCAAGGTTGAAGTGCAATGGTATGAAGGAATAAGATGAGGGAAAAGTCAAGCTCTTAATACCTCTTTTAAGCTGGGCAAAGCAAATTTAAAAAGTCGTTATCCAGGCTGATGAATCCCACCTGTTACTACAGCTCTATAACCTCTGTTACAACAAAACCAGAATAGGATATTTTTCAGCACTCCTACCACTTCAGGTAATGATAGTGCTTGCTAGTGGACACTTCCTTACCTCACATTCGTGTTTGCTTTCAGCAAATAGGTCATTCATGAGAAGGAAGAAGCTTAGTCTAGAAACTTTTGAGACATGTCTACATTGCTTTGGAAAGAACTTCAGTCTTGCTGACCTCTGAAATCCCAGAGATTGAGGCTACATAGGACCAGTTCTCACCTGTCTTCTGAGTGGATAGAAAAGTTAATCAGAAGAAATTAACCAACCTGCTTTGTAGATTTAATGCCAAAAAAAACCTTCTCTCTTTGAATGAAAGGCCAAACAGTGTTTATGAAATACACATGTTGCAACTTTAAAATAACCTGAACGTTAAGGATTTTCGTAAAGGGGACTGTGCCAGTTATATGATACTCTCCGGTATCAAAGAAAGATGAAGAATACCACACTGGATAAAAAATCAAGGAACCCTGTCTTAGCACCTGTGTAGACATCTGCGGTTCTTAAAGCTTATTATTTATTGAAGAGACAGTGAGAACTACTACACATCTAAAGAGGTGAACCACAGGTGCAGAGAGCAACTGCAAGACTTCAGGGGTTTGCCATAAAATAGGATTTGTCTTGAAGACCACAGGTAAATAATTCAAAACCATTTCCTCCTCTTAATGCCTCAGTTGAGCATATGACAACAGAAGTCAGTGATAACACAAGCCACTAAATGGTTTCTCTCAATGGGGAGGGCTAAGACCAAGCAGACGTGGAGTTAGAGCTGATCTGGGAGGATGACAACATACTCACTGCATGTCCCAGCCACATAGGCATGTCTGTAATACTGAGACAAAACAGCCAGGATACTGACAGATATAGATATCTGAATGACTAAAGATGGAAGGATTTGGGTCTTTGTGTTCAGTAGCTTCTCAGCTGGAGGCTTGACAGGAACAGAGGGATTTGATTTCCCAGTGAACTGAACCCCACTAGTAAAAGTCATGTTCAGCGTTCAGTCAAAGCAGAATATCCTTCTACATGTTCTTACCAAAAATGTTAAGAAAAGACATTATCCATCTCCAAAGGGAATAAAAAGAAAACTGTTGAGGATTTTCCCTGTAGGTTGCCCCTGTTATTCTTGAGGAGAAGCTGCAGAGCAACTTCTATAATTTAGCATGGTCAGAGTCCAGGGAATGATTGCAAAGGCTGGATGCACATGTGAGAGAAGGAAGGACACTTTCCTTTTCCTTCCCACCATTCTAGGTCTGAGGGAAGGAAGGGGAAACATGTTTTTGTTTCTCTTCTCCCATTCCACCCTAGCAGAAAAAATTCCCACACACACAATCAGCAACCAAGCCTTGAACAGAGCCAAAACCCTGGGCACAGCTTCATCACCAGAGTGTATTTTATGGTCTTCCCTGCCACCTAAGTGCTAAAAGAAAACTCCACGTGCACACACCACAGCCTACACAGACGGTGCAGATGGGAGCATGAGGCACCTGGCACTACCCACAGCAACATCATGGCAAAACACGCAGAATATTGTTATATATAGATCCAGCAACCAGTGAGGAGAACTGCAAAATGTGGCTCTTACAAATACTGCTGTGCCCTTAGAATCCCTGATTCGTGTAGGGGGTTGGGAAGGAAGAAACACTGGGGCTGATGGACTGCAGAGAAGGCTCAGGGGTCCTTGCTGGACAGTGAGATGGATGCAAGACTTGGCAGCAAAGACAGTGGGCCTCCAGGGCTGTACCAACAAGGCTACAGCCTGTAGGTAAGGGGAAGAGATTATCCTTCCCTGCCTCAGTGCTTTTCAGAGCACACCTAAATACTGAACCCAGCTTTGCCCCCCCCCAATACAAGGAGAATCTGGATAAACCAGAGCACAGAGGACCACTGAGAAGAAGGGATCTGAAGAACTTTCCAAGTAAGGAGAGAGTGGAGGACCAGATTCTTCAGTCTTGATAAGGCACTGCTTTGGATGGACTGCTAAAGGGTCAGCAGCCCCCCACTACCTACAGGGAGAGATCATCCAGAAGATGGAAAAAGGTTCTTTGTGGTGGTGCATGGCAGGGCAACCAGAAACAACAGGCATGAATTTAAATGAGAGAGATTCAAACCTTTTTTCCCTGAGGACAGTCAAGCAGTAGATCAAAATGTTCAGAGGGGTTGTGTGGTGTCCATCCTTGGAAATTTTCAAGACTGGACTTGGATACAGCTCCGAGCAATCTCAGCTGGCCCCAAAGCTGACTCTGCTGGGAGCAGGGAACTGAGCTAAAGACCCTCGGGATTATTCTGTGATACCTGTGACCTGTCTCACTACAGAAGTCTGTTCCCCAGTTTTCCAAATCTCTTAGCAGCCTGCCTTGCACTCAGCCTGTGAAAGGAAAAGCAGAGATTATATGTTTGTGTACTTCTCAGTGACAACATCCTGGCTAACAGATTGGCACAGCAGGTACATGTCAGGCCAATAAAAAGGAAAAGGAAAGGAGGCTAAAGATAATAATGGAATTTATCAGAGCATTACATCACATTCTTTTTGTTATCCTTTCTTCTCCAGTCACAAACACAGCAATAGCATTGACTTCATTACCCAGCTCTGAAATTAAATGGGGCAAGAGAGAGTCTCAATCTCCTCAACACAAAGGAAAAAGTAAACATTTCCCTCTGCCTTGAAAGCCTGCATGACCCAGTTCCCTGCCAACACCCAGATATGAGAGATATGAAGGAGAAAGGAGGGCTGGACTGAGGAGAAAAGCACCAGTTCTTCTCACAGCCTGCCTGTTGAGAAGAGATGAACCCTTATCTGTTGTTTTGTCCAGTTCCCACCACAGAGCAGGCCCTTGTTTGCCCGCCTTGCATGGGACAAGGGATGGTAACAGCCCCTCTGTGTTAATTAAGTTTCAGCATCATCCTCTGCACTCTACAGAAACAGCCCAAACCAGCACATGATGTCTGGATTTTAATGGGATCCTTATGTTTGAGTGGCCACAGCACAGACCACGACAAGCACTGCCTCCTACCAGAAATCACAACACCCTGTGTGTGTCATGTCACTGGACACAAAGTGGGGAAAATCTTGAGACATCATCCCAACCCTGCCTTGTCTTGTTATGAACAACATGGGCTCCTCCAGGACCCCTCTCCTCAGAAGGCAGATGTACCTTTCCCTTCCAGGCAAAAGCAGGTTTTATTCATTAATGTGGCCAGGTACCACCACCTGTATTTTTGTTTGAAATGGAAAAAAAAGTGATACCCTTTTGTTTAGCTCTGTTCTGTCACCAAGCACCACCATTACTCATTTCAGGGTGAACTTAAGTAAATCCTCTGCTGAGGTACGGCTGTGACATAAGGAACAAACAGGGTCATGGTGGGTGCAGAATAATGATGTGTCACCCACAAGAAGCTGGAAGTGACTCTGCTTGGGTAAAGACTGAAAAGGGAGGCTTTGTCAATACTGGCCCTGAACAGCAGGACTGTGTGCTGTGGTTAGTCCTGCTGCAAGATCTTCACTGCAGCCCTGTGGAAAATAAAACCTGGCAGAGACTCAGTCTGCTTAGACAGGAGAGCTCTCTCTCTCCTGCAGAGACCTGGGGGTCTCCAAAATGCCACTCAAAGGACACGCATTTGAGTTTATCTCCAGCCTAGCATCAGCAGTAGCTAGGAAAAACACCAGAATTGAGCAAAGAATCATTTTGAGCTACTTCATCAGAGGGAGACTGAATTCTGCCCTGCAGGCCTGCGAGGGCTCCCAGTTTCCACGAGATTTTCCCAGAGACCAAAACCAGTGCTCACCCCAGACACTGACCTCTCTGCCTGCTCAGTGACCGTCTGGCTGGGCAGGCTGCGAGCAAGGTGGGTGGAGGCACTGTCAGCTCCCCTGGAACAGAGGGAGTAGCATTGCACATCCCAGCTTCCAGGAGGTGCTGAGAGTCAGTTAAATATTATTAAATATTATTTAAGTGCCAGAGTGGGAAATTCAGCTGAGCACCTTGCTCCAAAAGCAATGCAGAAGTCCAAGTTTCCTCACTCGTTATGTTTTAATGATCTAAAATCACACACGAATATATACACACACATATATATATATATTCATACATTCATCCACAAATACATTATTTCTTTAAATATATATGAATTTACACAAATGCACACAGACATTAAATACGTGAGTATACACATACACATTATGAATTAGTCCATAATCACATATTGGCAATATATTTTATGTGTGTGTGTGCTTTTGCAAAAATAACTTTGGGTGTTACAGAACTAATCCAATTACACACAGGTCTAGTGCACGTTTAGCATAAATAAGGTTCAATCCAAGTTCCTAGAATAAGTTAATAATTTGTACGTAAAACCTCTTTTCCTCTTGAATTTGAAATTTAAAATATATTTTGAGAAGATGACTAATACAACACGGGCTCCAAAGGATAAGCTCAGTTTCAAAAAAAAAAGTTGTTTTCTAAAATATTCTCATATTTGTATTTTTCAAGTTCTAAATTACCATAAATTAACATTTTCAATTACGCAAAGAGCATTCCTATGAAAGTTCAAAAAATCTGCTACAATCACAAAGAAAATTATCTCTGATTATATCAATCTTTCCAGTTTCACAGGCTTGCAAAGACTTTGTCAGCTTCTAAAAAAGACTTAAGAAATTTGAGATGAGATTGAAGATGAGATTGATTGCTTATTTGTCCTCCTGTTTCTCTAATATGACAATCAACTAAATAAACAGAATCCTTTGAACTCATATGGTGAAGGACATTAGAAAGTTTTTTTCCACTAACTCAACCATTTTGCCATTTTCTTTTTTTATCCACTTCCCGTGCTCAAAGAACTCCTTGGACATGAGCAGAGGAAAAGGAGTCCTGAACACTAGAGGGCAGATAAGAAACAAACCATCAAGGTTATCCCTCATCATTCAGTCACTGAAATGAAAATTTTTCTTCTACTAATTTTTTCTCTTTATTTTTTCATTCCACAAGCAACTTCAGATTATTTTCACTTTAAATACCTTTGCCAATGGTCATAATTGCATAGCATTTTATTTTCTCCCTAATATTCCTGAGAAGAAAAGAGGAAACTTCATGAAAAGAAAAATCACATTGAGAGTTCAAGATTGGAGGTCTGTTACTTACTGCAACCAGTGGGAAATAACCCATGGCAATAATATATTCTCTCTAGAGAAAGGGATTTCTGGAGCAAACCAAACTGGTACATATGCTGGTGGTGCATGCATATCTGAGTTATGGTGACCAGCATCCAGGGCTACCCACTTGTACATTAGAAATGAGATTCTCTTTCTTTGCTCTCATTTTATTGCACTTTTCCTCACTGTCCTTTGTTTCTTCCACCCCTGCAGACACTCTGTGCAATTACCTGTCCCCCCTCCTATAACCCCACACACTGAGTTTCCTGCATTTAGGTAACAGAGATTTCTGTCACTCCCAGCCACTGGTTGTCTTTGGTAGAGAGACAGAGCTCACACACCTTTACAAACATAAGAGAGGTTATCATAGAATCATAAAATGATAGAATGGCTTGGGTTGGAAGGGACCTTAAAGATGATCTAGCTTCAAATCCCCTGTCCTGGGCAGGGACACCTTCCACTAGACCAGCTTGCTCAAAATTCCATCCAGCCTTACCTTGAAAACTTCCAGGGGTGGGACATCCACAGCTTCTCTGGGCAACCTGGCCCAGGGCCTCACCACCCTCACAGTAAAGAATTTCTTCCTAATATCAGCTAATCTAAATCTCTCCTCTTTTACTTTAAAACCACTCCCCCTTGTCCTATCACTATCTGCTCATGTAAAAGAATCTTTCTTTCTCTATTTTATGAGCCCCCATCCCTCTGATCATCATCCTTCATGCTGCCAGGAACAGCAAGTCTCTAAACATTTGAGATAATTCACCTCCTATCTCAGGACAGCTTGAGCAAATGCTTTTTTAAAAAGTCAGTCACGGCCTCACATAAACCTCTGAATCACACCTGGGATGAAGCTATCCTGCTTAACTCCTTTGCACATCCTTAGCATGTCTCTTCTCACCACCAGGAGCCCGGCTGACTGCTGTAATTCAGAGGGATGCTTCAGAACTATTTACAAACACACCTCGTTGTGCAGCATTGCTCTCTCAGCATAAATGCAAATACAGCCTCTGCAGTACCTCACACACACAACATTTACTGCTATGCAGATCATGCCTAGATGTTTTGGGAAGCTGCCTTCTTCTAAATGCTAAAATAAAAAACAAATCTGCTATTCTTCCAGACATTTTTTTTCTGGCAAGCCTCAGTCTCGGGTCATCTAGAATGTATCTTGCGGATTTTTGTTCCCCCCCCGGCAGGGGAAACAAAAATAGCCAGGCTCTGCTGCCTGAGTGCATAGACAGAGAAATGCAGCTGCATTAGTGGGGCTCAAAGCCTGAACTGATACACATCAGGGGCTCTCAGGACTTACTAATTTGGGGTGCAGACACATGTACCCATGTTATATGGCCTCTGGCTCGGGGGGGCTCTCACAGGCATGCGGAAACGCAGACCACAGCCTTTATGCATCCTCTCTTCTGGAGAGCCAAGACACTTCTCTCAACCATACAAAATGGGCATTGAGATCCTGAAAAAAAAAAATCCCTTTGAGAAGCCTTAAAATAACCACACAAAACAGTCATTCCTGCTAAAGGGCCAAACACCCACACAGCTGCACAGCCACTCCCCCTCCTCAGAGGTACAAGGAGAGAAAGCACGATGAGAGAGCTCATGGACTGAGGTAAAGGCAGGGAGATCATTGACCAGTTCCTGTCCTGGGCTAAACAGGATTATATGGAGAAAACTAGTTTAATTTATTCACAATTAAAATATGTTCTGGTATTGAGAAAGAAAGACAAGCAACACAAAAAACACCTTCCACCCAGCTTTTCTCCAGACCCCCCTTCCCCACTTCCTTCCTGACTCCTCTCCCTTGACAGGGTGGGGATGCGGCAGTGGTTGGTCCCTCCCAGCCTCTCTGGGCTGCTCCTCCCTCCTCCCCTGTCTCTGTGCTGCGGGTCAGGCCTTTCCCCAGGCTGCAGCCCTTCAGGGACATATGCTCCTGCCGGGGCTCTCCAAGGCTGTGAATTTGCTCTGGATTTGCTGTGAATTCAGCAGAGCTGTTGTTGTGACATGTCTGAGGAAAGCAACTCCACCGCATGACCTAAATGCAAGGGGATACTAAATCATGTACTGATAAGGACAAAACTGCATCCCCCAGAGATGAGACAAAGAACAATTTGTGTCTTCAAAAGTTAACTTATTTCCTTCGTGCTCTCCCTTGTTACCACATTCCAGTGGGCTGTGCCTCACCTTCGCTCTTCCCCAGCGAGCTCCATTTCTGTGCTTGGGAGAGCTCGGTCCATGAGTGAGTTCCCCACAGCACAATATAAGAAAGATATAAAGCTATTAGACAGTGTCCAAAGGAGGGCCATGATGGTAAAGGGTCTGGAGGGGAAGCTGTATGAATTGTGGCTAAGGTCACTTGGCTTGTTCAGCCTGGAGGAGCCTGTGGGGAGACCTCACTGCACTCTACAACTTCCTCATGAGAAGAACCAGAGGGGCAGACACGGATCTCTTGTCTCTGGTGAAGAGTGACAGGACCTGAGGGGTTGGCAATGAAGCTGTGTCAGGTTTAGGTTGAACATTAGCTAAAGGTTCTTCACCCAGGGGGTGGTTGGGCACTGAACAGGCTCCCCAGGGCAGTGGTCACAGCCCTGGAAGAGCTGAAAGAGCTTGAGTATTTGGACAACACACTCAGGCACTTGGGGTGATTCTTGAGGCTGCCTTGTACAGGGCCACAAGTTGGACTCGATGATCCCTATGGGTCCCTTTGAACTCAGACTATTCTGTGGATCTATGGACACAGTACAGGTACGAATGGCAAAGCATTCTGAATTTGGTTCAGCACAGGTAAGGAATTACCCACCCAGTTGTAAAAAATGCCTACTTGTAGCATCAGATGGAATTGTGTTTAGCATTTGTAAGCACCTGTTTTCAAGAAACAAGAAGGGAAATGGAAGGAGGAACTAAAAAGGTGACTACAATCATTGTGGACAAGGATGCACAAAAAGCTCAACTTGGCATAGGAATATAAAGGTTGTGGGAGGATATGGTGACTCATACTTGTAAAGGCTGAATGTCAAGATAGTGGAAGAGTTAGCTAACTTTAAGTGTGATACTGGCACAAGATCAATGGGATATATAATGTTCAGAAATAGACTTAGGTTGGAAAATTACAAGATGATTTCTAGCAATCCAGGGATGGTGGTTTTGCCCAGACAAGATTGATAAGGTTTGTCATGGACTGAAGAAAGAAAAAAATTGCTTCTCTTTATACTACTCGACTTCGTCTTCTTCCTCAGATCTCAGAGGGGGTTTGTTAGATTGAATTTCTACTGCTGCAGGAGGGTAGGATAAGTGCTAACAGCCATGTCTCCTACTTCTTGAGGAATCATATCATAGCAGCTCCAGGTTTCACACTGGGAGACAGGAAAGTTAGTATTATTTATCAGGCATCAAATTATCCCAGTGACTGTGCTAAGAAATGGGTTTGTTTTGAAATGGGTGTCAGCAAACTTAAAGGCATTTTATGCCTCTAGCCAAGACCTGGTATAATTTGGTTTTTTAGATATCACTGTCAGCCAGTCCTTTAAGCAGCAATTTGGCACTTAATTCCCATTTATTTAAATGGAACTGAGGCAACCAAACACCTCAGTAAAACTGGCCTCAAATTTTTTTTCATACTTAAATCCCTGGTCACTAAATATAACGTAGAAAATCTGTGCTGCTGTTCTTTGGCCTTTCTCTAGACTCAGTTTTGAGCTCTATGGTTCACTGAAGACACCTTAGTCAGAGTATGTGCTTGCACTTTATTGTGAGATCAATAACAACAGGAGCTGGGAATGCATAAGTAATTCACATGTGCCAGCAGGTGTGAATCCTCCACCCTCTTTAATAAAAGAATACTCTGCAAAAGTACCTGTAAACCTCTGCAAGAAACTGTATGGAGGGGAAAAATAAATCCCAGCACATTCATTTGTCCTGGTTTTTTAACACTCAAGCAAATCTTGCCCATCTATTAATTTTGCATGCATTATGCACTCGGGCTAAGTACTAACTGCACATTTGTACTTACCTAGAAGAAAGGAGGTCAGTGCTGGAAGTGTCGTGGATGGCAAACTGCTTGGCTTTAAACTTAATCAAATAGTGAAAGAATTAAAAGTGATAATGAACCTACAATAAAGCAAGGAAATATTACGTAATCAGGCCCACTCATATAAATGGATCTGAAATTTCTGCTTATTTAACATTTAAGTTTCCTCTGTTGAATAATGCATAATCTATTGAACGATTTAAGTTAGAACATGGAGCTGAATGTTACATATTAAATATTAAGTGTATAGCAAGGAAAACAGTTGAGTTCCTTGTGGGCAATACAACTCTGGGCTCAGTGGTTCAGAAGGAAGGAGGAGGGCATAGTCCCCATGTGGGGAACCCTGGTGGAAAATAAGGATGGAAGGAAGGAAAAGGAAGAGTTCTCTGACTGGCGGGCTTTTTTTCTGCAATTTTAATGAATCCATACTGATGTGTGTCATAAAAATAAGATGTAACTGAATCTCCTCACATCTCTCCTACTCTACAGAATATTTTTCATGGAACAGTTCCTTTAGCAGCAAAAGGAGTTGTAAGAGACTGATAAATCACATCAGTCATGCAGGTTGCATAATGTTAGAGTGTAGTGTGGTATTTTTCATTCTTTTCATTATTTATTTAATGTTTTCAATGGGAAAAAAAGGTCTTTTTATGGTCTATTATCCCTTGAAGTGCAGAACTTCACAAAACTGACAGGATTTTGACAAGACAAACTAAATAGAATTGATGCAATTATTTTGGTACAAAAACTTATTTGACTACGTTGCCCTCCACTTACTCCCTAAAGAAGGAGCCACAGCAGTAGATGTTCAAGAACACAGTGAACTTTGAAAATTTGTGAGCTACTCAAAACAGTCAAAGAAACTGGACAGCACATGATGAACTACAAAGCAGGGACATCTTATTTAAGTGAACAGCTAAAAAAAGTAGATGGTTGAATGACAAACCCATATCATGACTATAAATGAGAAGTTTAGGAACTTCTTATAAAGTTTGTGCCTTTAAATATTTTTGATTGGTGTTTAAATGCTTACCAGTGCACAGAGCACCTTGGTGTGGTCTAATTGGACAAGTTCAGTTCGTTATTCTGAACACTCCAGTCAATCTAAACTGGAAAAAGTTGGCTGATACCTGGTGACAGGTCAGAGATTCATTTTTCTAAGAGCTGGTCATGGTAAATCTCAAGTTCCTGTGTAAGTGCAGTTGAAATTTCAGCTGGCTTTAGGACCAAGCACAGGCTAACTGCACTGACTGACACTAAGCAGTTGTGCTAAAAAGTACAAGGATATATTTCAACCTTAATTTTCTCAGGTGGACACTTCTCTGCTTGCTTTGTATGAAACGTGTGACCTGCTGTTACACTGAGAGTGAACAGTGATGGATGTTTGTCTGGGCAGTGTGAGAAATAGGGCCCTCATTCTTTTATCTGAGGCAACTGTTCTTTCTTTCATAAACCTAATTACTATTCACTGTGGCGATGACTTTTAGTGAATTATTTATCAAGATTTAGACGCTGAGAAAGGCTGAAACAACACTGCTACCATCCCTTTATGAATCCATTAAAAAGGGAGCATAGACCTTGCTCTTGAGCAAAAACACATCAAGGATTTTTTCTTGTCCACAATATTTTCCTGAAGTTGAAATTAAACTATAAAATATCAGAGAAATTAATTGTGCATCCAGAAATATACTTTCAACACACAGCACCTCCTATGTGTTGTCTCCTCTTTATACTTTTCTAGAGAAGGGACATAGGTGTACTTGTACATGCTTCAGCTTCTAGCTGTGTGCTGTATTAAATGCTGTACGAAGAGGAAAAGAAAGCCCACGTCCCTCAAAAGGCACCTATCAACCTAGAGCAGTTTAAACTGTTCTTTACTGCCCCACAGAACTCACACAGTACCAAACTCCAGGCACCAGGTTAACTGAACACCTGAGCTTTCTCACTGTTCATTGATATTTTCATAAAGGCAACGCACATAGAGGTGGGTCAGCAGGACTACATACAGCTAGTGAGATGCAAAAAATCCCCACCTTGGATTTAGTTTGCCAGGTTTTAATTGCAACCAAAAGAGCAAGAGGCATTCACAAGTCACTTGAAGGTTTTGTTTTGGTACAGACATGGGCAGATCTATTTAGAATGTAGCTCCGGAATGTGAGAACAACTGTGATAGAAAAGAATTAAGCATACAAGCAGCCAGTTTGTGATGGAGAGGACATTGCAGCAGTGAAAACATTTTACTAAGCAGAAGAAACCTGAGGCCTGCCTGAAATATTCTTTAAAAGCATTAGGGCTGAATATGCAGTTTAAAACATTCAGTGGAAAACTTCAGTTTCATGCTGACTTCGTCCATTTTTTTTACAGCTTCCTCCTATAGCATTTTATGAAGAGGAAGATTTTCTAGGCAGTAAACATTCCTATGCAACAACACATTTGGATAAGTGTTTAATTTCAAGTATATTCTTATTTCCTGTGGTTTGCTGAATCATGTGCCAGCTCAGCTGGAAGCCTCAGGTACCGCACTGAGCTTGTGTGGGCAGGTTTGGGGCAAAGGGGGGCTCTGGGGGCAGCTTCTGAAATCTCCCCTGTGTCCTACAGAGCCAGTGCCATCCAGGACCAAGGGATGACACACTTAAAACCCACAAGGGGGAAATTTGATCCATCTCACCTGATCTTTATTGGCCTTCTCTGTGCCAAAGCACAAGATTTAGGATCCACTTCAGAAAACTCACCAGCAACATTACTGAGCCTCTTGTTATCCATGTACAAACATCTCATCTCTTCCTAATTGGCTTTCACTGCCGTTCTCAGGACTCTGCACATCATAATCACAATTTTTTGGGGAAAAGAAAACCATCTTTGTTGGTTGAATTTGAACTCCTCACTGTTTATTTTCAGTGACTGTGCTTAGTTCCAAATGTTGAGATATAGGGAAAACACAGAAGCTCTTGATCTACTTCCTCAAAAGTACTGGTATTTTTTTAAATAGTATTAAAATTCATAGCTTTGCTTCAAAGAAGACCTCTCACAGTACTTTACATTAGAGTCATCACCCTTCTTTGCACTCATCTGAAGTCTAAAATATCCTTTTTGAGATAAGGCATCAGTTGTACACATAGTATCTCAAGTAAAATGCACTTTTTTCTTAGAAGCCTCTAGCACACTCCGTATATATCACCATGTATTTTTCTGCTTTGCTGTTTAACTCTGCAGTTGACCAAACCAAGCCTAACTGGGGTTTTTAGTTCAATGAAACTTACTCTGAAGCAATTAAAACTGTAAAGGTAGTCTCATTTTTCTCTCCAAGTAATGATCACCATCCCACTTTGGACCAACTGATTGTTTGAGATGTTTTTCAAGAAAATAAAAGATTTTTTTGATACTTTTATATACATGTAAAAGTTGATTTCCAATGCTCCTACACCAACTGTGATTCCAGTTACAGTGGACATAAAAGGAAACTTTAAAATTCAGCCTCCTTGAAAAAAAAAGTCAACCACTCTGAGTTCTACTTCTGTCTGCACATTCTCTCTGATACTCTTTATGCTTTCATAATCATATTATCTGGCTTTTGAAATACCTTCCCCCTTCTGTATGAAAGCCTGAGCTATTGCAAAAGAAACCATGAATCTGCCACTCATCAGTTTACTGCTGAATGTGAATAATGGAAGCCAATGGAAGAAAAGAAGTGATTTTTTTCCCCCCCATCTTGTCTTTTCTAATCTCTTTCTCTTAGGTTTGTATTTTGGACAGTGCCTGTAGACAGCACTGAGAGAAAGGTGGGAAGCAAAGGCCAGCTGCCAGGAGTAGGGCACAAAACTAGTCTTGATTTCTGTTTTTATTTCCTCTTTGCATAGTTTTAAATTTGAAATTTTTTTTAAACTTTCTTTTCAAGTATAAAATAGCAATAGTGTGGATGCAACAGAGATCATTTTAGAGATGTGAGGGAGTTCATTTGTGGAAGTGAAAGGAAACAGTGAGGAATTAATCAAAGTTAAAAATCAAAATCAACACAGACGTGATCTCCTCCATAGTAAATCAAAAGATTTCCATCAACAACAAAATAAAGAAATCACAACTTTTATTTTTTTAAATTATTTGTTATATTTCAACTGCAAACTGATGTAAGATTCCAGCTGAACTGGACTTCTGGGATGTGCAAAGGTCTCTGCAGCAGGGCATTAGCAATGAGTCTTAACCTATGCTCAGCAGAATTTATCTGTGTGGGAAAAGACAAACCCTCCATCATGGTTGTAAGCCCATTAGAAGCAAAGTTAAGAGCCATGGGAGGGATGGATAGTTTTTGATGTAAGCCAGAAGAGCTAAATTGTAATTATGGAAGTCCTGCTACATAATTAGACAGAAACATGCCCTTCTCATCACCAAAAAGTACCAAGAGAAATTAATTTTCATATGAAAGAAAATGAAAATTTAATCTCTTCTCCTGGCTCTTTTTTTTTTTTTCATCAGTCCAATTAAATGGCAAAAACATCCCTATTACAAGTATGGCCTGCAAACCAGACTGTCCTTAGAAAGCTGCACAGTACCACGATTGTCCTAAGCCTACAGGCACTGCAGAGAAACAAAACTGATCAGCAGTATGGTCTTGCCAAAAAGTAAAAATTTTTCTTACCCACTTGTTAGATAACATGGTTAAACACTCGTGCAGATTCTCAGAACTCAAGTTTAAAGGCCAGGCTGTTGAAAGTTGCTAATATAGTTTGTGGTGTTGTTGAGATATTCAGGGCTGAGAGACAATAAATTAACACAGACAACTGGATGTCCTTGGGTATCAAATTTTATCGGGCATAGAAAACAACAATAAAATGTGAGAAGAGGAGGCGGGAATGGAAAACTCCCTAAGGAACCTTCCAGACAACATATTTCATCAGCAGATATGAAAATAAAAATGCCACAGTGAACACAAGGAGGTATCCAAAGTGGAAGCTCACAAAAGCCATAGGATATTGTCTGAAGCAAACCAGGGGAAACACATAGCACAGAAATTAAAGCAATCATCTTCCATCTATGGACAGATACAAGCAAAGGATTTAGGAGCTGATGAAGATGGGGGACCAGGATATTCCAAGGAATGATGCCATGATGATTTTTTGCTTTTTCTTTTATACCCCTTTTATATACTCTCTTATATATCTTTTATGTATTCTTAGTGCTCTTAGCCTTCATAGTTATAATTATTTAAGTTTGATAACTTCCCTTAGACCCAATATTCTGTTAAGCCAAGAGACCAAACATTCTGGAAACTCCAGACACCAAGGGCCTCTCCAGAACACATTCTGTAAACAAAGCCAGGCCCATCCAGGGGAAGGTTCCTCGCTGAGGGGTCTCGCTGGAGTCCCTCACTGGGGAATCTTTGATAGATGTGCTAATTAGCAAGGCCTATAATTGCACACACATCACATCGTGTGTGGCCATTTTCCAGTGGGCGTTTCGGGGTGCATTTCGATGTGCATTTCGGCACACCTGAGGATCCTTCAATAAATACCGAGGTAAAACCCTTTTTCCTTCTTAACTGTGTTTAGCTCTCTTAAGACCAAGAAAAGGCGTCAGGTAGGCAAGGAAAGGGCCACGTTCCAGCCATGGGTTGGTAAACAGGAGAGAAGTCTGACTTTGTCTCTTTTCACCAGCATCTCCTGTGGTTGCTTCTCTGCTTTTATCACACCAGAGCCTGAAGTGACAAGCATCATTCTTAATGTTTGCAGTTCCACCATCAGTTAAGATCGGGATCCCTTTCCCTAATGTTGCCATGAGAAGCTGTGGATGCCCCATCCCTGGAAATGCTCCAGGACAGGCTGGACAAGGCTCTGAGCAACCTGTTCTGTGGAAGGTGTCCCTGCCCATGGCAGGGAGTTGGAACAAGATGACCTTTAAGATCCCTTCCAGTCCAAGGCTATCTATGATTCTAATGTTTTAAACTTCTCAGGTTATCTGGGTTATTCATTTGCACCTCTGCTTCAGTAAGTATGTTCAATTGCTATGTATATATTTTATTATTATTTTCTAGAGGGAAATGCATGCAGGTACAAATGTTTGAGACAATACAAACCTACAATGTTAGGGTTTCAGAAGTGTGTGGCAGAGAAGCAGGTCAGGGAAATATCAAAGACAAAAATGTTAAGATATTTTCTAAACAGAAATTTCAAAAGTTCCAAATAAAATTGTTAGAGTATATCATCCTAATTTTAAAATTCCCATTTAAAAATGTAGTTTTCACAGTAACAGAATGCAATTCTACCTTCTTACAACACTGCCACAATATTTTCCCCATGCTGTTTTTCCCCCATTCTGGCTGCAAAAATATTTATCACTAATTCTGCTTCCCATAGTCTTCTCATAAAGATTCTGAAATCGTGTTAAGAGTGAAGAATTGCAAGGATTTTGATCTTTCTTACAGTAGATAAGTACTTGCAATTTCTGGAGCCGTGCTGTGAGAGCACAAAGCCAAGCTTATCAAAAGGCCAGTGAGAAGTGGGTAAGCAGAGACCATCTGCAGCAGAGTGTCTTCGGTGCTGCCAGTCTCCCAAATACACCAATACTGATACACCTGCAATTCGATAAGAAGGAGACTGGTCAGTCTTCCCAGAGCAAATCTTTACAGAATAGCAAAGGAAAAGGAGGAAGAGAACGGGGAAACTGCTAAAATTCACCTGCTCCTGTTATCAAAAGTTCTCCGGCAGCTAACTCGTAAGCGTTCAGACTCGTGGATGCTTGTAAATGCTTTCCTGAAAAAATTTGCAACCCAGAGGACTGATTTTCAAATATCAGGCATAATCAGTTCTTCCAGAAGAGCAAGGACCAGCATCTTTGCCTGAGCTTATCTTCCCTGAGGTAACTGACTCCACACAGACAACGGACTGCCTTTGTCCCACCACATCTTTCTGCATTCTTCCCAAGTCGGTGCTAACGCCACTATCAGTACAACACAACACCAGCCAGAGATAAGAAAAACAAAGTGATTGTAAACATATTCCCATTACAAAAATGCGATTGTCCTGATCATCTCAGAGACAAAAGCTGCTTTTTCAGAGTGATGGCAGAGCATTTAACACTGCCAGCTGCAGAGGAAACTGTCCAGTACAACTCAGGCCACTGCTAAATTGCAAAATGTGCCTGTGGCAGCTTTGAACAGAATCCATCTGGGAGAGTTCTGCCAGCCGATGCGCATGGGGTATAATAAAAAAGCTATTAAACACTTCTTGGGTTGCATTCTCAACCCTGAGCTCCTTTTTAAGGGTCTTAATACAGCGACAGTGTCTTGCCTGAAAATACATTCAAAGAATCACCATGCATCTTCCACATAGGTATTTCATCTACCAGAGGAATGTTATTTGGGAAGGTCATCTTGGCTTTCTGTCTCTAAATGAGATCTTTACACAGAATTCTTTGCAACCCCACCACCACCATCACTTTAAGTTTTAGTCTTTTCTTCTATAACATGTCTTGTTATAGTCTGGTTCCAATTGCTTTGAAAGAAATAGAAGTATCAAGATATTTTTATTTTCCTGGCATATAAAGCACTTCTATTGACTGATTAGAAGATCCTCGCCCTGAACCTAGTGCCCTGAACTCCATGACTTCTACACAATGTTCTGTGAAAGCCAACATTATTCTTTTCCTTTTGCATGCTCCCCTCAAATCAAATGACTGTTGATTTAAACTGGTACAAAAAAAAGTTATTGTAAAAGGCTGTGTTTGATTATATGAGAATTAGGGGGGTTGTTTGTTTTTTACTGTTTTTAATTACAAATCTCATGTTTGAAAACATTTAATTTTTTTTTTGTTTTCAGAATCCCTTCCAAAATTTTTTTTATGTAAAAATGGAAAATCATAAAATACATTTAGAAACAGTTTTTCTGTATGTACAGCTTTATATTAAATTAAGAATGTGACAATACATGTCAACAGCCCTAAAGCTTCTGCTGAGTTATGGGCAAACTCCCCCTAAAAGTTTGAACTCCTTTGCTTTCTTCATCACTCTGGACTTACTAATTTCTCTGCCTGCAACACCAGGATAAATCTTGCAAGGTCTTAAACTCAAATGCAAACATTCAGGTCCTTACATTTAGTCTGTATGTTGGCAGGTTCGTTTCACAGGAATTTTGCTATCTCTGTACGTACCTAAAGCTCATCCCCTGCCCCCCTTATCCCTCTCTCACTAGGAACTGCCTTTTCCCTGTCCCTGATGAATGCAGTCCTGCCATGTTCATTGCCTGCTTGGCATGAGATTTCAAAGGACATTTTCCTGGCCTGCCATGGGCTTATTTTGTGTTTCATTTACCTGTCCTCCTTTGCCAAAACCAGTTTGAACACGAACATTTCAGTTCACTTTGTGCATTTCCCTCACTTCACCCCTCATTCAGAGCTAGTGAGAATTGCTAAAGTTTTCAAATGTTGTTTTCTCATCTTGCCATTGAGTTCCTGCCTTCAAGGAAACTTCCAGAGACATGCAGTGGGTACCTTATTATTTTCCTTCAAATACCTTCTTTTCCACTTCACAAACATTGCATGGTATAGAAGAAAAAGCATAGGACTTAACAACACCTGAATCCTAAAAGCAAGACTTGGAGAATTACAGGAAAATGGACTCTAAAACAAATATGGTGGAAAATTCTGCCATCTGCCCTTTGGAAAGTGTTGGGTTAAATAGGTGTGATGAACCTTTACAGCCCCATCATTCATGGATCGGAGGCTTCACATCTTCTCAACTTTTTTCCTTCCTAAGCCACAGAAAACACAAGAGTAATCCACTTTGCCATGACAGTCTATACTCTAACAAGTCTGTATCACATGGGCTATTGTCACACTTAATACTTTTCCAATTAACCTTGAAGTCTTTCCCTCCAAGGAAAATTTCTATTTTGCAGGACATAGCAAAACATCGGAATTTCTTGATAAATAGGAGTCATGTGGAGTAAGTGAGGTTGGCTCTCCAGAGATTTCCCTTTTAGTCATTTGAAAAACAAAAGAGAGGAACTAAAGAGACAAATTCAACCCAAAAAATATCCGTAATTATGTTAAAAACAAAGGAATGTGCAGTAGTACCACACACTATCTTGTTTTAGTACCAAGTATGACCAAACCCTGCCAGTTTCAGGTACACAGGTTCAATCTAAACATTAATAGGCAATCGTCAGGAGATCAGGTTTCCATCTCACTGGGAAAAGCTAACAAGGTTGTTTCTGGTCAGGCAATAAACGCTGGATGCAGAATCCTAATGCCACACTTTCTTCTCTAAAATAATTTTGAGCATTGATTGCTGGGGAGGAAAAATAAGCAGGGGGCGTTTTTTAACATAAAACCATAGTTACTGTTGCAATAAAGCCCTTCTGTGTCCAATGAAGTAGAGTAGGACAAATGAATAGATGTTCTCCCCATGGAATTTTCCAGGATCGCAAAGCTCGTGTTGATTTGCAGTCAACACTTCCTACCGTTTCACTCAAACATTGAATCAAACAAGGATGGAATTAAATCATGCATTTTCACTTCATCACCCACTGAATATACTTTCACATGCAGAATCCTTCCAAGTATATCACTGAGAGCCAGACACCATCTACCCCACACTGAGTCTATGCAATCAAGTCTCCATTGAAAACACAAATATAGAGCTGGCTGAGTGACTGATAGGCAAATTAGTTCCTGGGCTAAGCCCTGCAGGATGGGCTTAGCAAACTGAGAGAGTATTTGATATCTTCTAGAAAACCAAGGAAAAGAAAAATACAGAAAAAGAAAAATACATAAAACTCTCAATTCAAGAATTACAGCTTCATACTACTCTTCAGTAAATACAGATGTCAGAAATAGAAGGTTGCCTTGATGTCTGTGCCAGAGAATGTGAGAAGCCATATTCATTTTTTTGAAAGACAAAGACTCCAGCTTTTTTTTTGCACCGAGTCTTCATTGTTCTTTCACAGAGCTAAGGCACATTCCAAACTATTTGGCTCACTTAAGGTGTAATGCTCTTAAAAATGTTCCAGAAACTGATCTCCAAGACACCCAGCCCCACAGCTCTAACCCAACCTTCAGATATGTGCTGGTCTCACCAGCTCTCATTGAATTCATCCTCAGTACCTTTGGCTCAGTGTAAAGGCTGACAAAATCTTTCAGAGCCTGTTCCTGAGAGTGTACTGAATATAGAGCTGTGGTTCATACATCACTAGTTTGAAAACTATAAAGAATCAAGCAACACCTCCACCAGATACTTTTTACAAACAGCTACGTCATTTTTATCATTTCAGTGAAGCAAAGCAGACAGGAAGGAGAGTAATTGAAATTTACTGTGTGATTGGACAACCAGGTGTCGGCAGAGTTGATGTATTGGTTTATTCAATATAGTAGACACTGCTGAGGTTGGAAGAGAACAACATGTGATTCACCAGCTTCCTGTATATTTGAAGTATCACCAATCTTAGCCACTTAACTATCAATGTTCTTTCTTCCTTTATATGTAATTGAGGACAGGAGACAAACTTGCTAATGGCACATTCAACTCCTGCATCCAGATCATTGATAAAGATATTGAACAGGACTGGACCTAGGCTTGGACTCAGAGAAACACACCTCTGGTGTCCAGTCACCAGCCAGATGTAGCCGCATTCACTACAACCCTCTGAGCTCTGCCCTTCAGCCAGTTCACCATGAGCCCATTCATGCCACAGGTGGACAGCTCATCCACAAGGATGCTATGTGAGGGACCACAAAAGCCTCACTAAAACCCAAAAACACCTCCTTCCCCTCAACCACTTGGAGGGTGACTGACATAGAAGGGTATCAAATTACTTAAACAGGACTTTCCTTTTGTGAACCCATGTTGACTGTGCCTGATGACTGTATTATTCTTTAAATGCCTTTCAACAGTACTCAGTATCATCTTCTCCACAAATTTTTACAGGAATTGAGGTTAGAAAAGCACATCTGTAGTTCTCTGGGTCTTTCCTCCTGCCGTTTTGTAGACTGGAACAGCACTGGCAAGTGTCCAGTCAACAGAGACTCTCCAGACTCTTTATGTACATGAATGTTATGTCCTGCCATAACATTTGTTGGCTCCCTCAGAACTCTGGGATGAATCCCATCAGGCCCCATGGACTTGTGAACGTTCAGCTGATACAGATGGTCCCTTACAATTTCAGTGTCCACAAAGGAAAAGTCGCTGTTCCACACTGGTGGTCCTCCAACTCAAGGGACCAGCAGCTCAGTAAGGAACAGTGACCAAATGGTATGTGAAGGTTTCATTTTGCTTTTGCTGGTCTCTTGAGCATTTCACAGTCATCCTGTGACGTGACAACAAAAATTCAGGAAGTTTCATCAATTTCAAACATACAAAAAAACAACCCCAGAAACACACAGGCTAACAACACAGTATGGAAGAGATGGTAAGGCTGGAAAAGGTTCAAAGTGCGTGGAAAACATCTCCATGCAAGTGGAGTAAAACCAGCTCATATGGATGCTTTTATTCTGGAGCAGGATCGGAAGTGCCAGAGGCTTGAGTTTAGAAAGCTGGTGAGAAGCAATAGAAGAATTCTCAAGAGAATAAAAGAGAAGCAAATATTTTAAAATTCCTGAGAATGCTATAACATCCAAAAATCCTTGAAATAAAATGGACAAGGATTTTGGAGATGCTGATTTTGTTTCAGCCAATTTGATTATTTGATACTTTTCTTGAGGGCTCACCAAGATAAAAATCTCTTCCACTGGAATCAAGTTCTACAGTCAAAAAAGCCATGGAGTCAATCAGATTTTACCTGTACCTTCTCCTCACTCATAATATTTGATGGGATTTTTTTGTAATGCTCCATATGTGTCAGAAAATTAGAACATTCCCAGGTAAATGTATGTGGGAAATTAGCACAGATCTACCTAAAACTTTGCTAAGGAAGTGTCAAATTGGTAAAACTTGACAGAAAGGTACAATTCACAAAAATCCCACAAAAAGTAATCTGCTACTGCCACAGTTCCTTATCAATGAAGAAATTTTGTCCCATCTTCCTTGGTATCTCTGGCTGTGTAGGACACTAACTGAGAATGGAAAAGACAAAGCTTCACCAACCCTTGCTTTCTTGGCTTGCAGCTGAGTGGTGCTAGAGCCTCTTCCAGACTCTCTCTGAAATGGACAAGATTTGTTTCTTCTTACTCTTTGCTATTTTCCAAAACAACCCAATGGGGAGAGCTAAGGAACATCTCTCTCCTTTCTCAGCACCAGCCTGGCCACCATCTGCCCTCTGCTTCCAAGAAACAAAGCAAGCGGGGAGCACAGCACCAATAGACATTTTGTAATATATCACTTCCTACCCCTTAGGTAAACAGCTCCTGGAAGTAGCCAAGGTGTTGATTTAAAACACCTACAGCTCTGAAGATTTCTTTTGCATGAAAATCCCTCCTGGGTTGCAACAATCCAGACTTTTATAGATTTCAGTTAGGAAACGTGTTGCTTTACTTTGTGCAAAGAATTGCGGGTTTGGGGTTTTAGTTTGTTGTTTTCTGGGGGGAGTTTTTTTGAGGGCTTGGTTTGGTTTTTGGTTTTTTGGTTTCTTTGTGGGGAAGCATTGAATTAGGACTGAACAGGGGCGCTGGGCACTGCAGAGAAAGAATGAGTAATTTTCAGTGCACAAGTCTGCATGGTATCAAAGTGAGGTAAGTCCATTGAAGAGAAACACACTGAGGAGACTCAGCAACAAATTGTGACTCAGGAAGTCTCTGAAGGAGAAAGCAGTAGAACACTGGGAGGGAAACCTCAAGGAAGAACTTCACGAGGATACTCGCCCCTTTTTATTCTCCCTTGGATATCCACTTCAAACCCAGGCCAGCAGAACCTTTGATCTTGCACAGCTTGACTATGAGGGTCTAGTGAATGGTAGATACTTCAACACATGGAGTGGAAAAAACAGGGCTGATTCATCTACTGAAAAAAAATTGGTTCTGAACGAACCATTCCCAAAAGAGAATGGAACACTGAAGGTGCATTTGAACTCTCTCTTGAGGCAACTGGTTGTGTAAAAAGGCCCTTCGGAATAAAGGGACAGAGCTGTTTTTGCTTTGTGGCATCTGCCCTGATCTGATCCTCCAGGAATTACAGCACTTTTGCCAGTGAGGAAGTAAAGCACCTTTGCATTGTCAAGGGCAAGCAGGTTGTACAGTGCATTGCTGGACCACTTGAATGTTATTACAACTGACAGAAAGGCATGGACCCCTCTCCCAGGGTGTGGGTGGAGCCCTGAAGATATCCCTGAGGGTCCCTGCTTAACCATAAAAGAGCCTCATCTTTATGCTGAGCCCAGTGTCCCATTCTAATCCATCTCCCCACTTGTATGCTCACAGCTCGGCAGGAAACACTTTGGCACAAATTTATGTTCAGTCACTTTTTTTTAAAGGAATTCTGTGCCTGGAGGGCTGTCTATCTTGGTAAGTAATACTAATTCATCTCTCTCTCTTTATATAAAATGTTTTCCAACCTTAAGAGAGGAGTTTCTGTAGCAGAACCATAATCTAAATGAATGACCTCATTATATCGATCACTCTTAGAATCATAGAATCATTTAGGTTGGAAAAGACCTTTAAGATCATTGAGTCCAACTGTTGACCCAGAACTGCCAAGACCAGCATAAACCACGTCCTTAAAGTCTTTACAAATGAACACAGTTCATTTCCATCTACAAAGCAGGACTGATATTCTCTGTTCTGAAACTAGACATTTTTGGGTTTCATAAATGTTGCTTCATGTTTGATATCTGAGTGGGGTACAACCCATCCTCCATGAGAAATCGACCTCCTAAAGTCTGAGTTTGAACAAGCCCTTGGCAATGCTTTTAGGTCTAAGTACTTGCTTTTAATATGAACACTTCAATATAATCTCTCTGTTGTTACTTGGCTGAGCTTCAAGAGTGGGGCAGCCACTTAACAAATGAGATATTTCTAAAGAGAAAGAAAGAGGGAACAAGAAATCAGTTATCAGAGACAGCTCTGCATTGCCTTGGGAATTAAAAAACTAATGACCCCATAGCTGGAGGAAAATACTTTATTGTCTTCTCCTATTATAAATCAGCCAAGCCAAATTCAGTCCAACTAATTATTATGCCAGCCACCTACAGCAGAATGGGCCTTACGAAGTTACTGGCAATGGAAGGTAATCTGTCACTCTTTAGAGCCTCACAGCAGAGCTTAGAAAGGGACTTTGCAAAGCTTCCTGTCCACCACATCAGATTATGAACCTATAGATCTGGGCTAGCAGGCACATCTATAGGTCCTGGCCAAAGTCTGGTGTCATCATGGTAGGGTTTTGAAGCAGAAGTAGGCTCAGCAGGGAATGTGAGCTGCAAAATGATGACAAGAATGCAGACAGTAACAAGCAGATGAATCAGAGGAATCTTCACTTATACTGCCTCTACAGGCTCACCTAAGCCTTCAACCTGAATTGTCCCCTCTTTACCAATGTTTCTAACTTTTGGTATTACTTGACCAGTTTATTCTCAGCCCCCTGTTTGGCAGTTCTGCACTGCTGCTGTCATTTTCCATTCAGTGACACATGAACTGAAACCACACTCCATCAGCCTTGCATCAGCCAAACACATGTTTGAAAGGTTCACCTCCTTCTGAGAAAGCCCAGCTACCTCTGCTTCAGCCTTTCTGATATGGAATTGCCTACAGAGTTTCTTTGCCATGGAGATCAGGCATTGACCCTATAGGAATGGCATTCAAATATAAATGCTTATGCCAGTCTCACTGTACACTCCAGCCTTTCCTATACAGTGAATTTTTCCATTAAAATTTTTGCAATCTCATTCAACAGACATATGTCTATCTTCATAGATAAAGAAGATAATAAAATCTTCATATCGTTCTAAAAATTTACCTTTTACTCCCACAAAATTTGACAAAGACAAATTTTAGTATTTCCCCCAAGGGTCTTAACTTTTCAGTACTTTTTTAAGATCTATTTTAGATGCCAGTTGTGGCAGTTTGGTCAAAATGTCTGCAAGAGACAAGGGGGAGACATGCAGAAATAAAAGTAGACCATTCCTGCCGACACCATCCCTTCAATCCAGATTTCTGTGAGATCTCTTTGCTATCACAGAGCACTCTCTAGGGGAATACCTCCTGAGGAAGGGGACTTTTGTGGGTTCAGGAAAACCGAGGGGAAAATAAATTTTGTAGTGACCTACACAGCCATGCAAATGTGACAGTCTGGAGGTTAATGAGCTGCTGTAAAAGTCCCTCAAGACTGTTCTGGCCACGGTGTCCAGAGCTCCAATTCCAGAAATAACAACCAGGTCTCACTCCTACTCTTGACCTCAGCAGAGAGATGAGGGTGAGAGGCACCAAGCGCTGCTTCCTTCACCCCATGACTTCCAGGACTGACCCTACAGTCTCCCCTTAACCCATCTGAATTTGCAAGCAATTCCCCATACGCACCCTTGTCCTCCATTTGAGGTTTCAGAATGACCCAGAGAAAGAAATAAGCTGGGCATTAATTAAATCCACATCTGCTACAGCACATATTGCTGCTGCTAGCATTGCAGAGAAATGATATAAAAGGACCCCAGGCCATAAGAGAGAAATTCACTTGATTTCCTTCCAGTGCTCCTGGCCCAGAGCTGTCCCTCCTGTCCTTGATCTCTGTCTCTTTGGCTTGCCCTCTTGACCCCATCACTCCAGGGTTTCTGACTGGCTCATTTTCAGCCTAATTCTCTTCTCCTTATTCAGTGCCTGTTGTATTCATCCCTGTCCCCCAGGTACAGCAGGAACATGCTCTTCACCCCTCATCTTTGAATATATGAGCCTCTCTTCCTGCATTCAAACTTCGATGGCACAGCCTGTTTTGCATTTTTAATGTCCTCAATGTCCTGTTTCATTGGGTGAGATGTGTTAGTACATAAAAATATGGACTTAAGTGTTAACTGTAATTCTTGGCTTTTAATTGTTAGCACAAGCTTGCTGGGGTGTATTTAGAATGCCAATTAGCAGCTTTTCAGGCAGGTTTAGGATGAGCACTTGCCAGGGACCATTCCCTGAAGGCAGTGTGAGCCGAGGGAAGGAGAGGAGGAGCAACCCCTTGCCATTTGACCTCTGGGCTGGAGATCAATGCCTAACCTGTTTCATTTAGCAATGCAGAAGCACCCTTGCAGTCTGGTTCATTCTGTTGCCATTGACAATCATCTTGATGGGTCCATTTGCTGGTGGATGGGTCTTATTTGCCTGTTGTGACAATTCCTTCAGCTACTGCACTGGGCCATCATTCGGTTGTTTTGTGTTGTTACTCCTGTGTCTTCTTGCACACATCACCCCTGGTCATGTCCCTCCAGGATCTGCCCTCCTTTCACCCCTTTATTTAACATGTTTGGGCTTTCCTTTGATGGCAAGCAATCACTCAGCATCCATTGCTGCCTCCTAAACCTGCCAGTTCCCAAAAGCTGAACTGGTCTTTGCCCAATTTTTCTTCCACATCTTCATGGGACTATCCAGCAGCCAAATCTAACAAGAGGTACACTTTTCATTCATGTCTGGCAGATTGATTTACAGCCTTGTGTGTCAAGATCGGAGAAAACAAATATAATTTTCGGTAGAAGTTTCCAACAAGATTGCATAAAAAAATAAAAAAGCCCAAGCCTCCCAACTATTTTTTTCCAACCTTCTTTCATCATCAGTTGACATCTCCATCTAAGATGTGCATTGCAGCTCAGACAGGGACTGGGTGAAATAGTTATTGATTGGGATCAAGGCCATTTCTTTGCATGAAATTTAAATTTGTACATTAATGGCCTTCTCCTCCCTAATAATGCCTGTTAATTATTATCCTTCTTCCACAGCCATGGTGGAATATCCTCTGTGTTGCCCTCCAAATGTCTGAGGCATATCTAAATTCTCTGATTATTTTGCAGTAACTGGCAACAGGGACCTTCCATCTTAAGCATTTGGCCAGGTGTTCTCCATCACTGCAGCTACTATGGGTTTTGCTTCTTTCTGGGGTTTTAAATCTCAGCTCAATAGTTATGGAATAATCATTTAGGTAAGAATCATCTCTCCTGCCCAAAGCTTAGTATTTGTCACCCAAACTCTTTAACGACTTTTATGGTCTTCCTTTTGCCTGCATCACCTCTTTATCTTCTTCCCCAAACTTTTGCTCCCACAGCTCTGAGCCTGCCTTTCTTTCTTCACTGTTCCTTCCTGAATCATTCTCATGACATCCCACTGTGTTTTACCACAGGGAGCTTTCTGGGAGTGTATGCCTATCCATCTTCTTCATTACAAACACAAGACATTTCCTGGAAACACACACTCGATAAACATTGTTATATTGTAAACCGAACCTGATTAGATTGAAAATCAAGTCCAAACACACAGCACACTTGACAACTTTGTGTCAGAGGAGATCCATATTTGATTTTAAAATAAATATATGTTTACATTTTTAAATAGACACCCTGAAACTCACAGTATTTTGACCTTCAGAGAGGTGTCTCTTCTACATTAGCAACAAACTCACATAAAGGAATTTTCTAGGGTCTTTTAAAATTGAAAACACAAGCTTTTATTTTTCCTATATTGCTGCTTCTATCTCAGAAGCTGCATGACCTAACTTTTCATGTTTTGTGCCTATTGGTTTTCATTCCATATTGTAATGGCAATTCAAATGACACTGCAAGGATTTTTTGTGAAGATACAGAATGATTAAGATAAAGCTACTTTCTTTATTAATTGCATCAAACTATTTAATGATGCTCACTGTGTTTAGGGACAGAAAGGAAAACAACTTTCTGATGCTGTTGTTTCAGAAAAGGAGGTATGGTAGGCAATATACAGATTAATATGCTCACATAATCTCAGAGGACTTATATATTTTTTATTCTTCTTATCTCTGCTCTTGTCCTTCAAGGAAATGAAAGTTTCCTCAATGATAAATTCACCATTAAGTTTACCCTGTGCTGTTGTTTAATTATATTCAAACATTAATTAAAGAAGAGGTTAGTTATATTGGCACTAGTAACTGCTGAAGGTATGTTAGCCTTAGTAATGCAGTAATTTCAGTTTCCTGAGTGTGCTTCCAGCAAAGGGATTCTTCAATCTTAATACATATGTATAAGTCTCATTTTTAGAAAAGGTAAGCAATTATTCTATCAAAATTCAACTGCTCAATCTTTGCAAAGCCTCTGCTCTTCTGCCCACATTTACTTCACCCCAGACATCCTACCTTTGAAGCAATATCCACAATAATAGCAACAAAACATGCTTTCTTTACCTGTTTGAGCAGCAACCAGCATCATTATTACCATCATTCTTGGTATGTACTTAAAAAATGCTATGGTGCCATGCAGCAATGCTGCTTTAGAGAGCTCAGACAAAATGAGCATGGATTTATGCATCAAGGTTAGTCTCATTCCTGGGAGCAGTGGGAATGGCTCATGCTAAAACTAAATGTTGAAATACCTTGTAGGACACTGCAGGATAGAGCATGGATTAGAGTACACAATGAACTTCATCTGGGGACACATGTACATGGACTTCTGTAAAATTCCAACAGAGGAATCACCCTTGGAAGTGCCAGCAAATCTGGATGCCTGCGGCACACGGCACCACCCAACCAGAGTGGTCTTCTCCTAGGCTTTAAGCCATTCCAGCCATCTCTAAAAAATACAATTATCCTCCAGGTTTTCTACCTATTTTCAATCTTTGTGGATGACAGTGGTACAGTAACATCTTCAGCAGGGACAACCTGTCAGGCACACACCCACCACTATTCTAATTTGGGTGTCATGAAGAGCTGCATCAAATGCTGTGCCTATTTTAGGGATGCACAGTCCCCTCCACCCCTCCAAGATGCATCCGTTCACCATGCCCAAGTTCCTGCTGTGATCCAGTCTTTTAATAGCTATACAGCACAAGCCAGTGAAGTCTGTCTAACACTGTGCTTCTTCTCTCCTCCGAATCACTGCTGCTCAGAAGTTACTACTTCCTGATTTACAAGTTGCTTAAAACTTTTAAAAAATAGATAAATAAACAGGAATCATCAGGTGTCCCTGCTCCCCTGTGAGCAAGCCTTCTCCTCAGACAACGAATGACCGAGGGACAGGCACAGCCAGCCTGCAATGCTGCAAAGAGGCTGACACTAATGCAGTTGGATGTTCCCTTTGAACAAAACTTGGCTGCTGGCGTGCATTCTGCTTTGAGACAGCACCAAGACGACAGCTCTGACAAATGCCTTGAAATTCAGTGCCCGTGGCCCTGCCCTTGCTGTGCTGCAGCCTGTAGCAAAGAACGGTGACAGTTCAAATGGCTGGCTGGCAGATACATTCACAATACATTAACATTTTGTTAGAATCCTGCCAAGTGTGTCTCTGGTCTCAGTGGGAACTAACCAACTGCTTCAGCTACATTTGGACGGGACAGCTGCTTCATCAAAATATCCCATCTGTGAATGCTTTTGCAGGGTGCACTACATAGCAATAGCCTTTTTCACCCCTTTCAAAATGTATCTTTCCTGTTAGAAAAGTCTGGTTTAATCTGCATTTGTCCAGTGTTCAACTATCTTTTGTCCAGTTCACAAGAAACAAAAAAATCTCAATTTCAAAAAGTCCAACACAGAGATCACAAACTCTGTTCAACAGTCTTAGGGCAGCTCCACCAAGCCCTGGTTCATGCCTACATTCTTCCTCCAGGAGTATGTAGGGATTTCGTTAATGGAAGGTCAAATTACCCTGACACATCTAAAGTCCGGCTGCCTCTTTGCACCCAAGCAGAACCTGTGACACAGCCCCTGAATTACCCAAAAGGTGAATTATCTCACCTTGAATAGTTTCTCAGAAGGTCTCTGTCTGCAGAGAGGCTCCTGCTTTCCTGCAGGGAGCTCCTGACATGGCCTCAGATGTGTGTGGTGTCAGACCAGGGCATAAACAGAAAAGTCAGCAAGAACTTCAATGCTTAAGTGCATCTTCCTCACCCTTTGGAAAACCAGTGCAGTCTGGATGTATTTGAAATCATCAGCTCTCTAATCTGTTATGCAGAAACTCCACTTCCCATTTTACAGCTCTGGGTCTTCCAGTCCTGTTAAGACTTGTTGACTCAGGGCAGCAATGAAAAGGTTTCGATTTTAGCTCAACGTGGTAGCTCTAAACCTTTTGCCAACTCACCAAGCTCATTTAAAGCCACAAAATTTGGTTTCCAATTCTGACATGCAGAAACAGGATTACAGGTATTGAAACATCTGTTTCCCACTCTGAAAATGGTGTTCCTTGGCTTTGGAATTACTGCTTTGGAGCTGATATAAGCTGCTCTCTGGAAGCCAAGAGTCCCACTCTGACAGCACTGTAGCACCCCTAATTCCAACCCCCATCCTGTAGGTATGGAAGGTGTCCCTGCCCATGGCAGGGGGGTTGGAATGACATGAGTTTTGAAGTCCCTTCCAGTCCAAACCATTATATGATACTGTGGACCCTGTTCCTCGTTAGTTCATGCTACACTGGGAGTAGCTTTCTAGACTAAAATAGCCATAGGAACAGCCAAGAATCAAGGCACTAAGTTTCTGTTCACATGAGGGTCCAGGGATCAGAAGTGAAGATAAATGAAAGAAATATAGGAAGAGAAGATCAGGGTGCAATTGAACCTGCTGTTTTTCCAGGCATGGTTGCTTAACATATTGCAGTGAGTCCATTCCCACCTAATACACGTTGAACTGAAGACACAGAGAGGAAGAGGAGGGAGGCACAGATTCAGAGATCAGCCTTCAGCTGCAAACAATTTCTGTTTGTTTTTTACAGTATATTTTCAAAGAACAAATCAGATGTCATCTTAGGCAATCAATACAGTAACTCCAAGCATAAATCCAAGTCAGCAAAGCAGCAAGGATTTATGCACACAGCTATCAGATCCATAGTATTTACTCCAAGTGTAACACAAAGAGCATTTTAGATTGTTATCAAGAAGACAGATGGTATAGGAGAAAGGAACAAGTTGAAAATTACCTTTTCAACTGGAAACCAGTCCTCAACTCTGTAAGGTCCAATTTCAAAGAGTTCTGAGTGAACAGAAACAGCTCAAATGGATCACAGGGTATTAGAGATACAATCCTAAAAGCAGTCAATTAGCAAATCAGCAAATTGATTGTGGCAAGAATGGACCATAAAGCAGTGTACACACACAGAAGGTTAAAATAAATTAGAGTTCACTGACCAGATACTGTCTTCTGCACCTCCAGGTTATAAACCTGTCCATAACCTATTCTTAAATACTGTAATGTAAAATCATATAATTATAGAATCTTAGAATGGCTTGGGTTGAAAGAGACTTTGAAGAGCATCCAGTTCCAACCCCCTGCCATGGCAGGGACACCTTCCACTAGCCCAGTGTCAAAGCTCCCTCCAGCCTGGCCTTGAACACTTCCAGGGACTGAGCATCCACAGCTTCTTTGGGCAACCTGTTTGAGTGCCTCTCCACCCTTAGAGTAGTATCTACTCTAAACCTACTCTCTTTCAGTTATCCAAAATCTGCTGAAGCCTGGAGAGCTATTAGAAGATTTTGTAGAACCTTACCCATTCTAATTTATAAGTGCCCCTTTTTCCCTTTTTTCCTGATGGCTCTGATTGCCTTGGCTGAAGGAAGCTATTTGTGAACCAAGACCCATCTTGGTGCAGAACAGCTGCATAACCCTGGTTCTGTGCTCCTAACAAAAGTGCTGGGAGGTGGTAGTGAGTAAGTCCATCCTCATGGTGAGAACACCCAAGAGTTAAAACCATGCAAGACCAGAAAGGTGAAAACAGAGACAGAAAAGTAGTAGCTAATTAGCTAGAAGTGCTAGCAGTCAAGAGGAAAAAAGTATTGACACCAAAAAGGTATGAGACCCTAATTAAAAAAACCGGCAATCAGAAGATGGTGGCAGCAGGGACCAGGCTGTTCCAGGGAGCAATGGAGATGAGCCCTTCCCCGCCTGATTGATGAGCGCCTGGCCAACAGGAGCACCGTGGAGAGCATACTAATGCTTAGCCTGCCAGCTCATTAAACAGGTGTCTGTCATGTATATTAGCCAACACAGAACTGCTGTGCACTCCTTCAGTTGCCCACAGCCTGCTTGGAGAGTCTCTGCGTGCACACTAAACTTGTCAGAGTCAAATGTGCTGGAAAACAAGAGCTACAGTCCACCACGAAAATCATCCACCCAACCAAGTCTCCACAGTAGGTCAAGAATCCTTCTCTCTGTGCCTTCTTCCACTTGCAATCACCCTTTTCTGTGCTCTGACCAAGAGGTCAGCTAATTCTGGCTCTGAGGGAAACCAAAAGGAGGAATGAGTCAGGGCAGCAATGATTTCTGGATCACTGCTGCTGTATTTCCTCCTCCCATCACAGCTCTCACACTACTGCTCAGGTATAGCTTTAAAGGGATAGATCTTCCCTTGGCCTAAAGGATCACTGAGCAGTAAATAACATTTCTCTGTTCTGACACAGCTAGACACCCTCAAGCACCTTGCAGCAGAATTTCATGTTTTCTACTGGAGTCAAATCAAATTATTTGTTGCTGCACTTCTCAAAAATCTGAGGACAAAGGAAAAAAAATCAGGCAGCTTTAGAAAAATAATCACTGTGATGAAAACTGAAAGAATATAAAGCAACATGTGGAAATCTGTAAGTCATAAAAAGAATCTAAAAAATAACATGACCAAATAATAAGAGGCATTGAGAGGTCAGATGGTTTAAACAGTACTGTAACATTAGTAGTATTGAAACTCAGCTATCAAAAATTATAAAAAACACACTTCCTTTCATTTTTGTACTGAAATAAAGGTGCTTAAGCCTGAAACAAAGAAAATAATCTTTTAAAATCAAGATCTATTGATTTCCACCTGGCTCTGAATTTATCTCCTTTCTCTAATTAACAGGATGTGTCATTGGAAGAGAAGAACATTAATGGCACAAGACAACAGTGTCACCTCCTACTACAGAGTAAATCTTGAAGGAAAAAAATCAAAGCAGTTGTTTAAAATAAATCAACAGCCATGGCTGAGGTGGCTGTCTGCATGGCAGATATTTATTGTCTTTCACAATCCTTATAGAGGGACAAATTGGTTAAAATAAATTAAGAAAGATGCTTCCAGTGAAAGAAACAAACAATATCATTCAATTTTGGTTTTTTTTTTTTTTCTGCTTAAGATAGAACCAGTCTCTTGAACACAGCACAAAGATGTTTAAATCACAGCCCTCAGTTGTGAATTCTACCCTGAGTTAACTCTAGTGTCAATTTAACAATATGTACTGCTATTTCATTTTTATTTCATTTCACGTTTCATGTTATCCAGGAACCACACTATATAATTTATATGGAATCTCCTTTTCCAGGCACAGAGTGCCCAGCTGTGCCTGAGCTCCAGTCAGAGACACCTCAGACATGATCCCACGGTCACCATGAGCACTAGAAACCATAAAGCACTGAAGGTTTTCTGCTATAAGGCTCAAATCCAAGAGGACAAGCAGCACTTTGGGACACCTCCCAGCTCCTGCTCTTCACACAGGAAGCCCAGCATGCCCAAAAAGTTCAGATGTTTTCCAGTTTAGGCAGAAGTGTCTCTTGCTGCAGGTAACATCTCCCAGCCTAGACTTGCTGGCAAGCACGTCTTCAGTGCTGGGCACACAAGCCTGGCACACAGTCCAAAGTCAACCTTCATCCAATCATTCACATTTACTTTTAAAGTTTGGTGTCCTTGGATTATCAAAGACTTCACTTTTAACCTTTACAAGAGTTAACACAAGGATCCTGCAATCTGTTAAAAATATATTTTTCATTGACACAGTCTTAGTTTTTTGATGGGAATTGAGTGCAATATTAACAAATATGACAGAGTAGTAGCTAGTCTCAGGCTACATTTAAGAGAGTATTACAAAGTTTAGCAAAGGTCACAGATCTGCTGCTGCAGCCATATGTGGTTTCCAAGATAAGACCAGCAGGAACAATGCAATCATCTATTCTTAGCCATTTCATGACGTTAGACCCTTTCACTCGGTGCAGCAGGGAAAACCCTTTTTCTTTAATGTGTTCCTACCTCTGAATTCTTTAAACTGCCATTGAACTAGGTCAAATATTTTCTAAGAGGTATGGTACTGACTTTATTTAAGATTGCATCTGGGCCAGTCGAGTCTGGTGTTTCATACAAAGAGCTTTCTAAAATAAATGTTCATGATCTTTTCTTCTCAGTTTGTGTGGCAGTTTTCAGGAAGACTAAAGATCAGCACCTTCAAGCAATGGTATAAAAATTCAGCTTTTTTGTCACAAGATCTTGCCCTGTCTTTGACCAAAATGCCATCTGCTTTCTTTGAGAAGAATGGAGCTTCTGACTTTTCAAATCTCAGTGCCAAGCATCTCTCGCAACAGTCAGAACAATTCTTGATGCCTGCACTCTTTCCCTCCATGCTGTACAGAGGCTGGAAGACTGAAACAAAGGATTACAGTCTCAGAAATCAGTTCAGATTTCATGGAAGAAGAAAATATACTTTTTAATGGTCTTATATGTATATATCTATGTGACAGATCCAGAAATATAATGTACAGAGATGTGTATAGGTGCACATAAGGGGAACTTGTGCTATATCTCTCCCCTGGCAGCTGCCAGGCAGTTGCATCTCATGGCATTCTGGTTAAGCATGGATACACAGGCTTGTTATTTGCTGCATAAAGAACCCTGTGACACAAATCTGCTGCCAAAATCTCATTCTGGTTGAAGGTAATTAAGTCATTGTCCTCAGCAAGAGGGCCTGAGTGACAAGCCAGGGGTCATGGCAGAAGCCCATGACATAGAAATGAGTCAAACTCCCATTTTTCCACACAGCACTGGACTATGTTGCCTATGAAAGTCTACAGAAGGTAGAAAATCAGCAGTGGGCATGAGAACAGAGAAGGTTTAATTTTCTCATGAACCTGACATGCAGTATTACAACTGAAATTTCTGCATTTTCATTTTCCTTCTGGCTTTGTATTTCTTTTGTTCACCTGCTTTTCAATGTGCATTATTGCAGAGGAACTGCTGACAGTCACTACTTCAGATGTGGGACTTTATCACAGCAGGATTAACTAAACCACAAAGGCAGAGTCTGTATAGCATCAACCCCCTTCCTCTTCACATCCCAGAAGCAGATGGCAATACAAAATGAATTTTCTCATATTGTTAAAGCTTATGCTTTTTCACCTGTGAGAAGGATTTTAGCTTTGGTTCAAGGAGGGAGCTGATTTTACAATCACAATGGAAAAGATTAATAGGCTCTACAGCAAAGTGACTAATATGTTCTGTAAGTTTGTGAAAAGAGGGGATTTTTTTTTAAATTAAAGTTTCAAGAATTGTTTTTGCTTTTCACACAGCCTTGTGCTAAGACACCTGTATATTATTAGTGTGAGCTCTTGCAACACAAACATATAATGATACAATCCCATTTTGGATCTGCTCTTTATCCCACACACAGACTTGGAACTCCCATGATATTTGGGCATGTTAGGCTGGTGAATGACAGATTTATGAATTTCAGGCTATCACAGGATTATCGCCTGCGGCAAGGCACTGAGCGTGATACAGCCAGAACTAACTTTCTCAAGATCTTTGAGATACAGTAGTAAAAGAACCCCTGCCAGAACAATGCAATGAAAAAATTGTGCAAGAAATATGAGTTCTTTCAGAAGATTTCCCCCTGCAAAGATGCTTCTTTGGAGTGAAAGAGTATATCACATGCAAGCTATTAGTCTGAGGGTGCAATTAAACCCACTGTTATTTCACTAAGGACACACCCACAGCTGAATGATTTCAAAGAGGCCCCAAAAATGCAGAAAACTCATTTTCGGTTCTGATAAATGTAGAAACAAATGCAGTTCTTGCTAACTTTAGATACAATGCAGTGAATCAGAAGATTTCAGGTTGTTGTCCGGAGAAGTTGTGAACACTCCCTGGAAGTGTTCAAGGCCAGGTTGGACAAGGCTTTGAGCAACCTGGTCTGGTGGAAGGTGCCCCTGCCCATGGCAGGGGGATTGGAATGAGAGGATCTTTAAGGTCCCTTCCAACCCAAACCATTCTGTGATTCTATGAATAGACGTGGAAAACTGCACCCTCCTTGTGCCTGCAATGGTAAAAGCAAATTTCTCCCAGGCAACCTACTTTTGTCCATGGTCAGATCTTGGGCTGTACAGGAAAGTTATTTCAAGGTGAAAACCAGCATGAACAGCCAGTACATCACTCCCAACCTCCTTCACTCATGCTCTTCCTGCTCCAAGTGACCTTTTGTTGCTTCTCCAAGTTCAGCATTTTCCTTAGTCTTTGAGGTTTGCAAAATAATGTTGTTAAGGGGAACGCTGTGGTTCTAATAATGACTTCTTCCCTGTGGAAGTCTGCCAGGCTCTGTCACCGGAGCCGTCTGCCCTCCCGTGGAGAAAAGGTGTCTGAGAGCTGAGCCTCCCGAGAGATAAGGACTTCTCCCTCAGGTTACGGTGACCAAAAAGCGGGCCCAGCATACCTTGCTTCTCCTTATGGAGATTGTCTATACCCTGTTGGTTAACCGGTGTCCACCCTACCCCTGCCTTTCCCTATATAAGCACCCTGGCTGTACCCCTGACCCCAGGAGAGCCTGGCCGCTGGCTCCCTTCACAGGGGTGGCTGAATAAAGCTCACCTGTGGAATTCACCACGCCAGGCTCCCTCGTCTCTCTCCATCCCCGGGCCTGCCCGGGTGGCCTCATACGAGCTGAAATCACTGAGAGCTGAAATCACTTTGAGCTGGGATCACTTGCAGCCGAAGTTGCTACACTTTTGAGGCCACCCGTTGCTCGGAGAAGTTGCAAAGACCCCCTGGACGGGCTGTTCCCTTTGCGGGACGCTTTCTCTAGGAAGGTCACAACCCTGGCCACCCCTTGGGCCACCCCGAAAAGCGACACTTCCCAAAAAACTGTTTAACATAGACAAGGGGATCAAGTTTTTGGGGCTCTTTCTGATATGTCCTGGAACTGAACCCACTGTTCTTCATCACAGATATAAGACAATAAAACCTCTTCCTCACTCAAAAATGAGACTGGGTTGCAGTTATGAATGACTGACTGTAGAACAGTAAGTCTCCCAAGTCATATTCAAGTCCCTCAAGTAATTTTTTTTTCTATTTTTTTTTTTCTAGAGAACTCTGAAGGATGCTTCCATGATACACTGGAATTTGATTACACAAAATAAATGGACATCTGCAATCTCCATCTTTGTGGCTATTTTTTTCATTAACATGGTCATTAATAATTGGTTTGCTTTTACTTTGTATTGATTATGTACTAGACCTTCACAGCAGCAATGGAAATGTGGAAATCACCTTCCATGACTGAGACATTTAATATAAAAGGATGTCTGGAACAGATTAGATAGCCATATCAAACTTGTATGATGGTGTAGCTATAAAAAAAAAACCCACTGTTGTTTACATGGCTTTTTTTTTTTTATTATTTTTTTAAGTTCTGAACTGGTGCCTTTATCACAACGACAAATTTTGTGTAGAAGTCTGTCTTCCTCATTCACATACTTGTTCACATAGTCATGTGTTCAACCAAGCTTTCAGATTTTTACTTGCTTTTCTACCATGATAAATCTGTAGCAATTATGACTATTTAAATGCAGGTTGAGCTCACCACAGGCACAGCTCATGTGTTGGTCATTACTGTGACACAGCTGGTCTCCAGGGCACGTGGCTGTACATGCACATACTCTCTTTGAGAGCTATTCCTCTGCATCATTAATAGCTGGCCTTGATGAAACATAGAGTTTAGCATTATTTAGTAATAATTTTCTTGAAAGTCAAACAAACCGCAGTACTACTATCACACATTAGCTATATTCCTTTAGAATCGGACAGTATTTGCCATTTTTCTTAAAATACCCCACTGTAGAAACAGAAAAGTTTCTGAAGTGAAAATTCTGTTCTCATGTAGCATATTTAATACTTTTTTTTAGAGAAAAATCTTTCAAATGTAACCCCTAGAAAAATAGAAAGAAAAAGAACTCAGGGCAATTTGGCTCTGATAATTTTTAACACTTTATATTGACAACTCTGAAATTAGAGCATTTGATTATAGCTGCTTCTAAAAGAAATCCCCCCCAGACAAACACAGGTATCTTTGCACTCATTGATTTCTGTCCCTTCTCAATGTGTCTGTCTTCACCTCCGCTAGTTGATCTTTGTTACTAATGAACTCTCAAGAACAACTCTCAAGCTTTTCTTGAAATAGTTTAAGTTTCAGTTCAGTCCCAAATTGAGGATGCACAACACACCATGGAAAGCATTTTTACAAGATCCATCTCTTTACAAAATATACATCAGTTAGTGTGTCAACAGGCTGAATTGAACACAAAGATAAAGAGGAAAGAGATTTAGAAACAAATGTTTGAAGTGAAGGACTCAAAGAGCTTAAAAATTTGCTTTACTACATCTGTCAAAAAAAGGTTGCTTTCTACACTCAGACCAGAAGAAAAATAAGTCTATTTACGTATTTCTCACAAAAAGATCCATCTGTGTTTGGTAAAAACTCATGGTGCACACCACTGGAATGTTTCTACATCCCAGGTGGGAAAAAGAAACTTAAAGTGGTTCCCAGGTTTTTTAAAGAAAACCTCCATGACAGTCCATTATTTCCATCAGTCTGAGGTCTGTTCATCACAATTCCTCCCACCATCTCTGTCTCAGCAGGTTCATCTCCTGATCTACATCCCCTCCCCAGAACACCAACTCTCTTCCACACTTTGCTTTCTTTTCACCTCCAAAACGAGTAGGTGATGCTGGATGTCAGTGGAGATGAGGGCAGAGGAGCAGAAAGCACAGAACTGCAGGTACCTCCAGCTCACCTGGTTTGGGCTGGCTCTAACTGGGGGCTGGGTGTTTGGCTAAGCAGAGCTGGGGGCTGAGTGAGGACATGGCACGGCTGTCATAGAAAATCATTCCCAGTCCCAGTCCCACCTCCTCCCTGGAGAAATGAAGGCAACAGTGGAGGTAGAACAGGAAGACAAAGCAGGCAGAAGCAAGCAGAGCTATCGAGCCACCCCAGCCTATATTGTACCTGCAATATTTCTTACTTTATTGGTTGGGTACTCTGGATTAGACCATGCATATTACTGAAAAAAGCAGAAAACTAAGGCCAGGGTAAAAGAACAAATAATCATAATTCCAAATGCTTCCAAAAGCACCGATGCTTTTAACACCTATTCACGTGAATTATGATTGTCTTCTTGGAGTAACACCAAGAGCAATACTGTAGTGCTATTTAAGATACTTTGACTGGACTGAAAATATTTTCAGCTTCTGCATTAGTGCATATATTAATTGCTTTTGTAGCTTTATTGTCCCATAAAACTCTTAAGTACTGGTAGAGCCAACAGTGGCAGATGTTTTGTTTTGAAGCTCTAATAAAACCCAATCAGAATTAATTTAATAAGATCAGTTTTCAGTAAACATCAGGAAGCTTCCCCATTAAAATCAAGTCTCTTTCAGGAAGGTTGTGCTGGACAAACAGGAGCTCAACGTCACTGATCACACATCAAATCTAAACGCTTCTCTGACTCTACCAAATAGTCCAAGTCTATCTGCCCCTACGAGACCCCACTATTTTAGCCATTATCTCTTCCCACTGCTGCTGTAACAACTCCAGTCTTTCTCCACTAGTTACTAGCTCTGCAGTAACTTTCCAAAAATTTACACTACATAGCTCCCCCTTGGACAGGAAAGTTTCATCTAATGCCTTCTGAGCAACATGAACTTGTTGGCTTCTATACCTGAAAGATATTAAAGATCAAAACAAGCTTTCCTGTCCCAGCAAGAGCACAAGATATGCCTCAAATGATCCTCACTTTATCTGCCCCAGTGTCCCATCGTGATGTCTGTAATCTGTTCTCAGATAGCACTGTGACAGACAGCACTACCTACAGCTCTAATTCCAGATTGTTGCTAATAAAAACAAGAGTGGTAATAATATCTAGAGTTTTCCCACTGGCTGTGATTGTGCTGGAGTACAAATGATGCCTGGAGACTGTGCAGGAGGTGGGAATTTTATTTTCTTCTTATGATTCACACTATCTTCTTTTGCCTTAAGGATTGCTCCCCTCTGGTGACAGCAGAGACAAGCGTAGCTGATTTTCTTTATGGCTACCACTTAGTGACACATAAGTGCCAGTTGCTTTACCCAGAGAAGGATATCAAATGCAAAACAAGTCACAGTATGGAGAGTGAGTGAACAAGCAGAATCCATGGGTCTCATCCTTAGCAAGCTGAGCATTTTGCTGATATGATGTACAACAACTGAAGATCTCCATCAGCAGAAAAAAAACCCAGGACTATCTGAGCAGCATACTGATGTCCACCTCATGTCCTGGGTGACAAGTTCTGTGCAAGGCATTCTCAGACTCAGTGGCTGAGATAAGGATTGCTTCAGGGCCTCAGAATGAGCCAGATTTCACCTTTTTTGAAGATATTTTGACATACTGGAGCACTTCAGATACATTATACCAAATCCTTTTACAGCATGTTGGCTGACTGAATCCATATTTCCAGACACAGGCTATTTAGATATGTACAGTGGAGATATACAAATACAACTGAAAGCCTAAACTTTTCTAGTGAAAACCTATGTCAAAACTCATATTGATCTACATAAAAGAGTCCAAGCCAGCCAGGGGTATTGTGGCAAAAGAACTCATTTATCTGCCCTGGCTAGAGAGACAGGTTAAGTGGATCATTCAGATCTTGAGCACAGCAAGGTAAGAATTTGAACCAAAAAAACCCAAAAGCCACAAACAAACAAGCAAACAAACAAAAAAAAAGAATCAGAATTCTTCCCAATTTCTGTCTCCATATCTGTCTAACACTCACAATTTACTTGCTTTGTGTGAGACAGCTTCTTGCATCAATGAAGGACCTGCCTTTGGGGAGAATCTCTTCGAGTTCATGAGTTGCACTGTGCTTGCAGCATGCAACAGAAAGTGATTGCACTAGACTCTGTTTTTATTTCTTTTTACCCATCTTCCAGATTGCGATAGACTCTTTATTTGTAATAATATTTTGTCTTCTGCAGTACCTTGCCTCTCAGCATGGCAGAATACACTGCAAGCATTTAATTAATCCTTATGATGTCCCATTGAGGTTGGCAGGTAGGTGTTTCATAATAGCATCAGATATTTAAAACTACTTACACAGACATACAAAAACCTGATCATTAGGTTAGGGGCATCAGTGGGACCACAGAAATGTCATTGCCACTTCTCCAGTGTGACTGCCTGAGAGCTGTCTGACTTTGAAGTGTCTTGTGTGCTATGTCAGGCAGCAGTAAAGCTGACTGCTAGAAAGGAAGATGAAACAGAGTGTGTCATGGCAATCTTCCCAGGATTTCAGGTGACAGAAGCCAGAGTGTCTGGCCTTTGGCTTCATTCACTGAAGGACAGAAGGGTATAAGATTATTCTCCATCTCTGAAAAGGCTGTGGATGATCACAGTGCCCAAGTGCTCTGTTCTGGCATCCAGAATGGCATCTCAAAACAGAAGGTCAAACTCTCGCCCACATGAGCTGGCAGAGCTGGCTGTGGAGCTGTAAGCTGGTACTTTACATGCAATTCTAAGACTTTCCTTGTGCTGCCATAATCTATGGCAGCACAGCACCTGTTTCAGTAACTTACAGATCTATGTTCATCCTCGGAACACAGGAGGAAGAAAAGGACAGGAGTCAACACTGTGATCTTACATATGCTCTATAGTGAAGTCTCAGACCACTGGCTAATAAAATCAAAACAATACATCCCCCTACTCTTTTGAGGGATTCATCCACACATCCCATTCATCATAATCTTTGTGTCTTAAGCTAACTCTTCAAATCGTGCCTGAACCTGTCCTTTTTCTTCTGCTTGAGATTTCTGCTAACTCACTGGTTTGCAGAGGTGGCTTAAGAGAGCCATGGGACCTGTGTCTGCTCACAGTGGGCTTCTAAGCATCTTTGGCTGGTATCTTTAGCTTTGACTGCCATATTCCATGACATGAAGTCAGAGCTGGCAATCTGCTAGGTAGCAGTTTCCTGTTCACTGCTCAAGAGACAGCTCTGAATCCCAGCCCAGGACAGACTTCTTTGCTCATATGAGCCAAGCCACTTCTCTGTCACACACTATGACACCCAGTCTTTAAAAATGTGGCAACAGCACTTCTCTTCCATGTAGACATGCTCTGAAGTAGAGCATACATCAAATGAATGAGTTTTGCATAGGTATTGATGACCTAAATGTCACCTAAATTCTGCATTTAGACAAACAAGTCTGAGTGTGAAATAATCGTTTAATTGTTGTGCTCCGAATTTCTCCACCTCAGCTTTCCTATCTAGCAAGGAGTTCAGCAGCACCTGAAGAAGAGGTCAGATGTTCAGAGCTCCTTTTGTACCTTCCACACTGCTGTGCTGGTAAGAGTGCTCAAACATCTTACTCATTTCTTTTATTTATTCCTTTTTTTTCTATAAGCCTTGATTGAGTAACAGAGCAGGGAACAACAAGTCCAAAGGACAGAGAGGAAAGGAACACCTGCCAAATAAATATAACTGGTACATATGCACCCATCTGAGCCAAGCAGGGTGGGCAATTAACAAAATTATTTAATCCATTCTTTCCAAGCTCTTTGCAGGCAAAAGCAATTGGGACATTCTAGTCAATAACTACATACAAGAGATTTAAAGATCTCTTAAAGAAACAGATTACTGCAGGATTTTATAAATTTTAAGGGGGGTTTTATCTCTGCTTGCAGAGGAATGGTGTTAGGGGTTATGAAATATCTCTGCCTATTCCATAAGTACACCTTGCATTAGTAGAATGATTTGGTTAATGTGCTGCATTTGAAGAAGACCAACAAGGGTCAGGTAAAGAGCCACATGAGGCAGCTTTTCTGTCACTTCTTAAAAGCTGCAGTCTGCTTCATCGTGTCCATATTTTACAAACGTGTATGCTGGCATTTCTAAGTAAGATTTATGGCAGCTTGCTAAATGCAGAAGATTGCTTAAAATAACCATCAAGCACTTAGCTTTCCTGAGACCTAGAAGCATTTTAGTGGGACAAAGGACTGGCAACACATTTGAAATTCAAAGCATTTAAAAACAGAATGCCTTTTTCAACAGTATCATGTCAAAAGGCCTTCAATAATCTGCCTGGGATCTTGCAGTGAGACCATTACCAGTCATTGTGGTTTCTCTTGCTGCTGTATATCTGGTTCTTTGGCTTTAGGAAAACCACTGGCTTAGACATGTGACAGCAAAGCAGTGACTGAAACACCTTCGGCTGGAAAATCCCTGCATATATTGCCAAAAAATAAAATAAAGGCATAAGAGCTTTTCCATCCTACTACTGAGAGAACACATGGGACTTGGGTTTCTCTTTGGTTACTCTCGAGAAAAAATGCAGGGATCCATCCTCTGTAGGAGCTCTCACTACCTCAGAGCACAACACACTTGCAAGTCAGGACAGATATCAAATACTTCCCTTCCTACCTCATTGTATTTCTTGAAGCTGAACACTGATGTAAAGATGGATGGGATGAGGCTGTTCAGCAGGACACGGAATTCTCTGGGATCTATTCCCAGAGAATGTAAATTGACAGGTATCTGCTGACTTAAGCTGGGAGAAGCCAAGGTGATCTACAAAAGCAATCAGTGTGACAGTTTAGATCTGACTCTCCTTCCCACGGAGGTGACCTTCTCTAGGAATTTGTTGCCACTTCAAACTTGTGGGAAATTATGTGTGAGAATACTAGCAGCAGATCCCAGAAGACTTAATAGCAGTTTGTCGGTTCCTGGGAGATTCTCAAGTCGAGAGTCAAGAATGGCAGGGTCGTCCTAGATCCTGATGTCAAGGATGATGTTTCCTTCAGCATTGCCAATGCATCCAGCACCAGGGGATGAAGCTAAGAAGGAACCACAGGGAGACTCACAAAATGTATCATCTCTTTAGCAGGCAAAATTTGCTCTTATTTCCTTAGCCCTGGACAGCAAAGATTTGGGTGTTGCTCCAACCTCAGCAATCACAACCAACCCACAAAGAACCCAGCCTCCCTCTTACATCATAGTGTGTCTGGGATGCTGGAAAAATCCAAAGGAGGATTAAACATTTGGGGAAATGTTTGAAAGGGAAGACTAGAAGACAAAAAAGGAAGGGACGAGCCTTTGACCATTGGAGAACATTTTATCTCTCTACAGTCTGTTCGGGTTTTTTTGGTTCCCCCTTAATTGATTAACGTGGAAGAAAATATCATTCAGAAGGGGAAAGCAGAGATATTTTTTATCAAGTAGATAAAAAAGTGTAACCCCTCTGCTCCATGAAACAGGAGGGCAGGGGTGTCTTACATAGTCCTGAGATCAACTGACTTGGAAAAGTGAGATGGGGATGTGCACTGACAATTTGCAACAGTCCAGAAACATTTTGATTTGCCTCTAGGTGAGGACATGAAAAAAAGAAACAAAGAAACAACAACAAAAAAGCAACTGAAAAAAAACCAAAAGCAGTCATAGGGACAAACAGTCCTTTCAGGACATCAGCCTGAAATAGGTCTCACGTAATCTTTGTGTCCTACAAAGGTGAAATAAATCTGAGGGACAGCAGACAGGACACAGCAACCCAGACAACCAGAGGTCCATTTTCTTCCCACATTGTCTGTCTGAAATAGCCTTGTGAGGACTTCATGTCATTTGTCACCTCCACCTACACATCCTTCCCAGAGAAGGCACAGATAGAGACTGGCATCCCTGCAAATTCTTCATACCTGCCTAATACCAGCAGCATCTGATAACCTCCATGGTTTCCTGCAGAAGGGACATGACAGGAAAAACAGAGAGAGAGAGAAGCAAGAGCATCATGAAGGTTTGAGGGGGTACGAAGCTGGGGCAGGGAAAGCCGGGGATGAAGTGAGGAAGGATTGATGGATTCCTAAAAATGAGGCTTGGGGTGGATGTTACAGCAACCTTGAGGTGAGAGGAGTTGAAAAGTGGAGAGGCAAGTCAGAGGAAAAATCATGCTTGGAAGCTGCTTGTGGCAGTTAAATGTTGATTTTCTCTTAAACCCCTTTAGGTGGGCAGCTGCCTGAGGCCAACCCTGCAGACACCAGGAGTAAAATCCATTTTGCCACGCAACTGCAAGGCAAATCCCATCTGAAGAAGAGATGGGCAGAGAGCAGAAAAAGCCCAATACACACAAACCACTTTGCAACAGAATGCATTCAAATTCATCATTTCCAGTGTCAGCTGGAGATCCTTTGGTCACAGTACTGAACTTGGAATCACCACAGAGAGAAATAATGATGCTATCCAGGTTTTAGCTTAGACATCACATATACAGTGTCTGGATGATTTTTCCCCAGGCTCTGGGCAGTCAGTGCCACCTGACAGAGCAAACAGTCCACAAGCTTTCTGACGATGGCAGTGCAAATTTCTCCCTTCCTCAGACTGAAGTCTTTCTGCAGGCTTTTTTCAGCCTGACCATAAATCCCTCTTCACACTAATTTATTGTGCTGTGCACTGCGAATTCACATGAAGACAGCTTCATAAAAGAACATGCAACCACTCTTACGCCTGCGATGGCATAAACAAGATTTAGCGTAAACAAGGACGAGGGCTGAAGGCACAGAACCAGTGGGAAGTCAGGTCTCGTGACTAAATTAGTAAAGTGACAGCCACTCTGAAATTTGTCTTTCCTAGCAAAATGATGAGGTAACCTGAAAGTCTCCATGACAACACAGCCCAACCTCGCATTACAAGATGCTTATGCAAGAAAGCATCTAAAAGTGTAGTGCCTGGGGAAAAACTTCCAGCAAACAAACTCCACAGGTTTTCAGCTGCTTCCCCTACCTTATTCATATTATTTTCCATGTGTTCAGGGCTTTTTTTCTTTTCTGAAACTTCAGATTAGAAAAGAATTTTACAGTCTTCTGATTATATGATTGCTTGCTATTTCAAATTAAAAAGGCATGCAGAGAAATGTCAAATAACACAGAATCATAGAATCATCATAGAATGGTTTGGGTTGGAAGGAACCTTAAGGATCATCTAGTTTTAAACCTCTGCCAGGGGCAGGGATGACACTCACCAGATCAGGCTGCTCAGGGTCCCATCCGACCTGGCCTTGGACACTTCCAGGGATGGGGCAGCCACAGCTTCTCCAGGCAGCCTGTGCCAGGGCCTCAGCACCCTCACGGTAAAGAACTTCCTCCTAATACCTAACCTAATACCTAACCTAACCTAAATCTCTCCTCTTCTACTTTAAAACCAGCCTCCCTTGTCCTATCACTGTAAAAAGTCATTCTCCCTCCTTTTGGTAAGCCCCTTTTAATACTGGAACATAACACATTTTAGTCCAGTCAAAGTATTAAAACCTCACATCTTAATACAATTTTGTTTTTCCAGAAGAGCTGTGTTGGTTTTTAGTCCCCACAGCGGTGGACATCAGAAGCACTCTTCTTCACAGTGTATACAATCTAAAATATAAGCTACCAAATTTAGACAGAATTTGCTTTAATACAAGACTCTTCTATGGCAAAAGAGGGAATGCTTTTACATCAGAGGGGTTCTCACCCATGGCAGGACACAGCTGCCTACATGAAGATATATGATCCCCCTGAAGATGCACCAGGCTTCCCTGCTGGCCTCCAGCTGTTACTCCAGAGGAGACCAAGACTCCTACAGGTCTTGTGTCATATCCAGCTCTGCATGAATAACTCAGACAGCAGAACAATCAACCAAGTGAGGGGCCTGAGAGCTAGTGGTATCTGCCACTACCACAGTCAATAAATAGTCTTCAGATGCCAGGATTTCATCCCATAAATCTTATCTACTGCATATCCTGAATAAAAATAAGCAATAAAAAAAATTATCCAAGTGCTTAGTGCAGATCCCATCTCTAGGAAGCGCCTGGACCTTTCCAATGTCAGGGTCCATTTCACTGATTTCAGTGTTACAGGGAAATTGCAGAGGGTCTGAAATAAGAGCAAGAATCTGGGGCTTGAAGCAGTCTCTTTTCCTACAGGCTGGCTGAGTTTCCCAGCAGAGCCTTTCACTAGGATCACAGAAACACAGGAGGAGTGGAATATTAAAAGATGTCTTATTAAGTTAACATGACTGGAGAATTATCCTGCAAACAAATAAGCCAGGCAGGGATTATATAAGCTTTAATACAATCTTCTATCAGAGCTGAGCAGTCCCCAATCAAACTAACTATGGAAAACAGTACTTAATGAATCTGTAAATAAATATCAGCAGGAAAGATGGCAGGGCTAAAGAATACTTTATCAGGGAAGGTCTGATCTCCAGAGGAGAGTTAAGAGGAGCAAGGCAAGATTAGAACTGCCAGAGCATCCCAGCTCACTAATGGACATCCCAAACACCCAGGAGGGCACCCACAAACTTCTACCTTCCTTCAGCAGCTCTTACCATGCCCCTGCATCTCTGGCAGTTTCTGTGGGGTGTAACATCAGTAAACATTCAAAACATTCATGAGTTCAAACATGCTTTGAAGTCTCTCCTTTCACACACACTTCACTGCATTTAAACCACCACAGACACTCCAGCAAGTTCTCCCTGACATTGCCTTTCATTAGAACGGTGTGTGCCAAGTCCAACAAACGAGAGCTATGCACATTGAAGGGTCTGTGGAAAAAGTTACCTGAGTTCACAGCAGCAAGCAGCTCACCCAGAATGAGTGCACCATTAAACTCCAGCCAAGCCAGACAGAGAGTATGCAAAAGCTCTACAGAGGCCAAGATTTCAGGTGAGTCAAACAGGATGTGAAGTTTAGACATTCTGCTGCAGGGGAAGGTGAGCAGATGCTTTCTCTGGGAGCAGAGTTGGTCATCTTTTCTTGTGGGACAACCCTCCACAATAAAAACATTTTAATAGTCTATTGTGGATGCCACCCATCCCTCTGCCCACATCCTCTTCCTCTGTGACCATTGCTGACACAACCAGCCTGTACAACCACCTGAGTACCTGCCCACAATTCTGTTCCTTATGGAAATGATTCTTCCATGGCTGTCCCAGCATCACTCCAGGAAATTCAAATGAGCCATACAAAATCACCCTAAAAAACTTGAACCACCAAGATAAACAACCTACACTTCCACAGACTGTATCATTATTCCTCCCTTAGCTCTTCACTACAACAATCTACCACTACAGCAATCCTCCTTTTCCAGCTACTTTCTGGAATAACTTCTGCTACTCCAGAAGCAGCAGGCATATAGATAATTATCCCAGGAAGAGGGAAAAAAGCCCCAAACAAATCTGAATAGTCTCATATTAGAAAGTCTAATTCCATTTCTATGATTACCATAATACAACTGTGTACAAACCCATAACTTACAGGGCAACTTTACACAAGCTACTGAGCTGGAAAGTCAAGCAGGGAATCAGCAAATAAACACACAGATTACTCTTTTCATTTTGTTTGAATAATTTGTTTCAACAAGGCTTTATTACATCACGCCTCATTATGGATACTAATATACCAAGGTCCTCAAGGAAAGCTCATAGACTAACATCCCAATTTCCACATGCAGTACAAAAGAAATACTTTGGAAGCTCCATACAACCCTTATTTATCAGTAAATATCTTACACTTTTGCCTTTGTCTCAACTAGACAATTAAACAATAGGATGGTGAGAACACAATGCCATCATCGTGGGGAAGACAATACATTAATGAAGTTACTGATTATGTGGTATTTCACCTCCTTTTTGTCAGCTTTTGACAGCTGATCTTGACACCTCACTCAAAGAGGAGTCTTCAATGCATTTCAATTATAGGAAGACAATAACCAAAATTTTGCACAATAATGAGCTAACGTCAAGACTGACAGACAGCTTGGAGATTTGAGATGTCTCCTTGCACAGAGAGCAATATTGATCTGCAACATCTATTTCCAACCCTTATTTTATCCCTTTATCCTATTCTAATGCAAAGAAACTTTTTCTTTTTCCTTTCTAAATCTGTTTTTCTCTGCCTTCATCCTTTCCTAGTTCAAATAACTTACCAGTTTCAGCAAGCTTGCTCTTCTGGGTGGCGTCTCTTAAAAATAAAAATACGTGCCTTAGGAGGCAGAGTGTTTATAGGAGAAGCTCCACCACAATCTAGATTATGTTAAGTGGTGGGAAGGACTAATATCCCAAACATGTGCATACATATTCATTTACACCCACGGCATCACTGGCAGCATTAGGTGAGCTCGTCCTGCTGCAGGTGCTGGCTCACGTAAAAGCATTTCGTTTATGGGTATTATACTGAAGCCTGGATTTGTTTTGTTTCATCTTCTGAAATCAGAACGATGGGGATAGCAGCTGAATAAAATTTTGTTTTGAGATAACTACATTTTGCAATAATGAGATTCTGGTAAAACATATAAATGACCACCGTGACTGTCAGCCTGAGTTAGACTTGGAAAAATGCCATTCAGGTGTGTTTGGGTTTGGTTTTTTCTTTGTCTTCTTTCTCTTTTGTGGAAGAGAACTATTCTGCTTTCTGTTTCTGTGTCAGACCTGATATTTGAGAAACTGAGAGTCTAACATCTGAAGTTGGAGCTATAAGTGATCAATTCCTCTGGAAAAGCAAAAAACAACAAAAACCAACAATCAAACAATACACTGGACTTTTGGTGTCTTTTATAATATTTTTTTGCAAATTCAACAATGTGCAGCAGTTTTGGGGAGTAAAATGAGCATCAGAGCTGCTTTTTGCACCTGGATCAGGAGAGCTGCTGTGAGTGTTTCCTGAAATCAAAGGGTTGTGATACCTTTTGCCATCTGAAGTCCTTTCTAATTCAGAAACCTTCTGTTTATGGAAAAAATAGCATTGTGGTGACAGGGCTGCATCCAGCCCTTCTCTCCAGCCCTGAAACAAGACAGCACCTGGCAAGAACCTGCTGGTGTTAATGAGGTGATGTGCAAACACCGATGGTATCCACTGCTCTGCTCCTGGGCAATGTGACTTTTCCTCTTGCCCTCTCTGCACAGAACCACGCAAGCGCCTCATGTCAGGACTTGCCATTTGTTGTGTTTCTCCTGCATTTTCCAATCTCAGGTGCTGAGCTTTTCCTTTCTGCTCCCTGCTGTGAGGGCAGGTCGTATTTCCAAAGAAACGCATTCCAAACTTTTTTTTTTTTTAACCTTTAGCTCTTCTATTTTTACTCCTGAAACAATTTCCTGTCCCCTCCTCATTATCCCTGTCCTAGCTTTTCAAGTTGCAGTCACATAGAAGCAGATTGGTTTGGTTGAGGTTTTTTTGTTTGTTTTGTGGTTTTTTTCTTTTTAACAAATAGAAGGACAGAGAAGATAAGTCTGTCCATTTTTATCCCTCTGCAGGATTTAATTTCTTCCTTTCTGTCCTTCCCTCTTCTGGGTCATTTCAGAGAGGGTTACCTGTAGGCACTTTCAGTGGTTAAAAAAACCCCTATCCTTCTAACTTCCAACATTTATTTACTAATGTGTGTTAATACCTAGCTTAAATACCTCTGTTTCCTCTGTGGTGCTACCTTTCTTTTCTTCCAAGTATATTTATAGGCAGTTATCTCTACCCTAATTTCATTAAGCAAGGTCTCAGACTCCCAGTTGTCTTAGTGTATTTGCACATCCTATTCTTCATAGCTCCATAATTGAGGGCTGAAGCATGGCTCTCCATCTAACATGAGACCTGGGAAGAGTGTGGAAGAGCTCTCCCTTTTTAGGAGAGCAGCCATGCAGTCTCCTTCTCATGTTCTTCTTGGTCCTTCAGCAGGCACAGCCCAGACCCACAGTATCTGCTTTCAAAGGAAAGCACATCACTGGTGCTCTGTATCCCACAGCTGCAGGACCACAGTAATTCCACTCACAGTCCCAAATCAGCTGGTGACAGCTCAATACTCCACCCAGAGCAGGATCTTTTTATTGGCAACACTCCTACATCGTTCCAAACCTTCAGCTATGTAATAGAACTTGAATCATAGACTCACAGAATGGTTTGAGTTTGAAGGGACATTAAAGATCACCTCATTCCAGCCCCCTGCCATGGTCAGGGACACCTTTCACTAGACCAGGTTGCTCAGAGCTCCCTCCAGCCTGGCCTTGAACACTTCCAGGTGTGTGTGTGAATTAAGTGATGGATTTAACACTTGCTTCAAAAGTAATTCCTGGGTCATGGGCTTTATTGCTTTATTTAAGGTTTTCTCAGTCATATGGGAGGAGAGCCAGGAAGGAGAGAAACAGTTAAATCATTTGCTCTGCTTAAAGTTTTTCATTGATTTTGGTGTGGGCACTGCTATGGAGTGGAGGTCTGTGTCAGAGAGGATCCCTACACACAAAAACAAATAACCAGGACACTCACATTTATGCTCCTGGAAAAGCCTGAGGTACAGCAAATTGCAATGAGCAGATTAGGCAGTGAGAGCCAACATCTAAATCAGAGAGAATCTCAGCCTCAGTGCTGCTGTAAATCAGCACCTACATCCCTTTCACCCAAATGACCCAGACGAGTGAGGAACATGAAGATTAAAGTAAAGGAGCATACAAATACGTGCAGTAGCTCACCAGTGAATGTAACAGCAGTTGCTGTTCATGAGGAAAAGATTCCAAGTGTAAGTGATCCATTTTTTTCAAAGGACATTGCAGACTACTCTGAATTCTAACCCCTGAAAGGCTGCAATTTTGTATTTAAGAAAGCAGATGGTTGGGACGGGATGTGGTAAAATAATATAGGATAATGAATGCTCTGGAGGAGATTCTTCCTTTCTCATGAGTCCAGATAGTTGTTCAAAGAAATTAAGAGGTGAGGAGTGAAAGGCAGATCAAAGGAATGTAATTTTTAATTCACCCATGTGATTAAACTGTAATTAATTGCTATAGGATGGGGATGTGGCCAAAAAATGGCAGAATTTTAAATAGGACAGAACATCTACAGAGAAATCAGAAGTTATTTGTATTTATGATTAAAATTTTTAATTAAAATAATTCACCCTGACAAAATATTAAGAAAGGATGCTAAATCTCATGCTGTAGGGCTTAAGAGAATTTCCAAATATTACAGGCTCTGGACAAGTCCCAGCTCACAGAGCCGATTATTCACATCTTTCAATTGTTAATTCTAACATTTCCATCCTACCCCACTGTTTCAAATTAATGGGGCTGGGCCTCTGCTTCTCTTGACCTAATTGGAATTTCTGAGCCCCAAACCATACTGTCCTTGTGCTCAGAGTATCCAAGAACTGCACATTCTCAGGACACGTTGTTACTCATTACTTCAAAATATATTTCCATGAGCAATTGTATATGACTATTTGTCAGCCCAAAGCCCAGAGTAGAAGATAAATTATATCCAATTATTTCCTCTTGGCCTCTCTGATATAAGAATTTGTAGCTTCTCTTCAAAATAGCTTCTCTTCAAAACTTCTCACCTTCCTGGTTTCCCATTAGCTTGCTACTGACTTGGTAAAGAAAAAAAAAAAAGAATTTCAAAGCAGCTTACCATGGAGACATGACTGTATATAGAACAAGTATGATGTGTGGGAACCAAGGACTCAATGCAGAGATATTATCCTTTTTTGGATCAATTCATAGGAACTCCAGAAGTGGTTTCTGTCTCACTTGTATCTTTGACCTGGTGATGTTAACTTCAGTGTATTTCATATCCTCAGCTAAATGCTGAGGCTAATGACTTTAACATTCAGATCAATAATACCTTGAAACAGATTGGAGTCAATTTAGGGCAGGGCAAATTAATATACTGAATCCTTGGGGACCCACCTTGTAGCTCTTCAAAGCAGGTACAGCACAGGCATGGTACATCCTGCCTCGATCGTGCTGCTCTGCCAGCCCGGCCTGGTCTGATTCTGGGGAAACTGCTCCCAGGCATGAGAGAATCAACCTCCTCCCTCTTTAATTCGACTCTTTAGGGTGCCAATTAGCACAGGTTGATACGAACACCAGTATGGTGAGAAATCAATTGTATGCCCAAAGGTAGAGCTGCAAACTCATTTCCTGCTAGGATGAAAAAAATTCATGCAACTTTGTTACTGCAAAAGTTAGAAACCCCAGTGAAATGCACAAACTTGAACACAGCTAACTTTAGTTCTTGATGTTTAGGCGGATTCATTTTCTAGCTGCTATTAGATTAAACTTTATAAAGATCAAACTTTATTTTCAAGTGGCATGTTTCTTTAGTAAGCATGGTTAATTAGTTTTGTCATTTTCTCCTGTGTATCTTGTGGTATTGAGCCTACAGCAGAAGCAAGTAAGAGACAGCTAAAAGCGTATTTATCACTGACATTGCAGTGTAGGGGAATGCAGCAGGTTACACTGCAGCAGTAGAAATTCCTCCAGAATGACTTTTGGACCCCACATGGCTTCCTCTTGTTTACCTTTTCAGTTTTTTCTCTTTAAAATTGTCCCCTGCAGTTTATTCACCCACCATTAGTTACACAAGATCCATCTTTGATGGCTAAGGTGTGCCTGAAACATGATTAACTAGAAGCTGTTGCTAGGCTCATCCAGGTGTATTTTCCAAGAGCTAATTCCTTCCTCCTGCAGGAGCTCAAGATAACAACACCAGCTCTGATCCCTTTCTTTTGCAGATGAAGACTTCAGGCACTGGTACCTCTGTCCTGCAGGTGCAGCCATGTGTATTCACACACATGTGTATCAGATCAACTGCATCTATGCCAGAAACCTTCTGCAGACTCATCTAAAGGCAGCACTGATTTGACCTTTCCTGGTGTTCAGAGGGCTGGGTTGGGCTGAACAGACCAGGTGTGTCCTCTCAGCTACCTACACATTCCTGTATTTTGTTGGACATAAGGTACATACAATTCCCAGCAACATGGTCTGTGCTTGCATATGCTGCACTGTGAGTCAACAGGATTTCCGGATGAGAGCCCTCAAAATCACGAGGTGCAAATTCCTTCTTTTGCTCCTATTTTATCCATGATGCCCCAGAAATAAGAGGAGTGGCTCCAGGCACTTAACTCACTGTATCCTGTATATCCTGTATAGCTTTTTGCTTTGAGGGGTCAGTAGCTGAAGGTCTAAAGGATATCTAACCCAGGGAGGACGCAGAAGTTAGCAATTCATCTTCCAGTGTTACCAAAGATGTTTTCATGGGGAAAACACAAGGGAAACATAAGCACTTCATAACTGTATTTTCTGTACCGAGGCTCCTTACAAAGCACAGCTGGAGCAGTCATAGTGATGTCTTTCATTCAAAAACTCAATGAATAAACTATTCACAATCACATGGCAGACTCTCAAGATTAGTTCCCTTGCCCTGCTTCTCTTGATCTTAATCCACATCTCCTCACCTCAATCTGCCCAAAAGGTTTTGTTCCATGGAATACTAAGAGCAGCTTTGGAAGCAGTGTGCACCTCATGGTGGAGTATTTGGGAATAGAGAGCCTAAAAAACATTATGTGAACCCAGTGACTACACAGAACTTCCCTCCACCTGCCCACAACACTTCATTGATTTATAGTTTCTCCCTTAGGTGCTCAGTGAAACAAAGGATGGAAAGGTTTTCCCTTCTTTGTCCCAAAGGGAGATTTACCATTAAGCAAAACAATCACAGTCACTCTTTTAAAAGAATTTATCACTATTTAAATCAAAGTGAAACTGCTTCATTAAACTACAGAAGGGGAGCTACTCCACAGTGCTTTTGTGAGCAATACCAGGTGCTTAAGCTCTTTGCCTCAGATTTGGAGTTCTGATTCTATGTTTCCTGTAGGCAGAAGAAGGAGTTAAATCTCCCAAACCTCTCTGAGTGCTCTAACTCCTGATGTGTTGGATGAAAGGATGTTACAATATCTTTATGTGTCCTGCTCGAGGACAGATTTGTAAGGTATACTCCAAGCCTTTCTACCAGACAGAGAGACAAAGGGAGATGATCACCATGAGAGATTGTGATTTGGTTAAACGTACAAGTAAATCAGGATTTACAAAACTGGGATGCTTCTAAACACATTTCAAGAGAAGAGTAGGGAGTGCCTCAGGAATTTACCCTCTGCAACTCAGTGTCTGCAGCCTTGGTACTTCCAGAGTAAGGGAGCTGAGCAGAGATTTACTGAGCAGGCACACCAAAGCAAGCAGGTAGCAAGGTTTACTCACCAAAGTCCTGCTGTTCCCTTGTCTCTGTACATCACTAGTTTTCCAGAGCTGGTCCCTCTGCCTTTGTGGTTTATTTCAAGTAGCCATATGCTGTTAACAGAAATACATCCCTGCACTAGCTGCCTTATATCTGAGGAGAGTGAAAATACTGTTCTATCATGAAGAGCTACTTGTGCTACTGCCCATTTGATGTGGTATTTACTGGATAGTTATTCCATGTGACTGTCCTGGGAAAGTGGGAATGAAAGCAGCTTCTCAGCTGTGCACCAGAAAAGCTGGATATGGTGTTAAAAAGCATGCTTTACTGAGGTTTTATCCCACAAGGCTGATTATCATTCATTTTTCATAATGATCCCAGCTGAACTTATGATCCAGAGTTGATCAGATCGTTCTTTCCACCCTGCCTCTGACGCAGAACTGCACTCAGCTGGTTATTACTTAGGGTTGTTACCTTTTAATTTTAGCCAGGAGAGAAATTCTTCCTTCTATATATATATTCTTTCTTTAACAAAACCCTCTCAAATGGTATTTCCACTCCCTTGGCTGTGCACACAGGTGAACACATCCCTGTCTTCATCTCATTTCTGATCTTTGGCTACCACAGGTTTCCTTTTGTACATTCACCCAGCTGCAGCTAATCTGGGCACACTGCTCTCACTGAGCTCCCTTTGATCATTTAATCTTCCTCTACACACCAGAAACAAGATCTTTTAAGCAGGCTGATAATTTATGCCCCATCCCATTTAACTGTTTCTTTAACATCTCAAAACTGCCCTTCCTCCAGACTTAACACTAAGGCATTAACTGTTGCTCCCAGCTTTCCTGCGAGGGCTGGAATCCACCTCTTGCTCTGACATGATGAGCAGGATGCTGCCAGAGGAAGGATCCAGCTCTGCTGCTCCTCCGTGGTGCTATGCCCAGGTGCCATCACATCCCATTTAAACACTGGCAGAGTTGTAATCACACAGGGGTTCATAAGCACTACTTATCTAACTCACCTGTTCTTACCATGAACCAAACCAAATAGATAAAGCTAAATGTTTTATTTGAAAGGTTGCCAGTCTCGTTGGGGTTTTTTCACCTTCATAAATTGTTCCAGTGACTCCATTTGCATTAGAAAATATGTGATTTTAAGAATCTGACAAGATCTATGTGAGCTATTTGAGTAACTTTTATATCAAGGCTTGAGATGAACACACTTTGCCTTTGTTATCAGATGAATACTTCCAGTCCACAGCCAATGTCTTTATATATGGGATTAATACATGAACCCTGAAAAAATACTACCCAGAGTAATACCGAGGTCCAGACTCTATCCAACAAGCAGAAAAACATGGATCTATTCTCTCTCTAAGGAGCCTGTGCAGGCAGTGAGGAGAGCCAGGGTCCTCCACACCTCAGGATGGGATAAATTACTCTAAAGAAGATCCTCTCTATAGAAGAAACATGTGCCAAACAGACACATGCAGTGGTTTCAGGTATCTGAAATCTAGCAGTATGGATCTGGACTTTTAATAGAGTAATTAATTTTTACAGTTGAGATTTAAGGATATAAACTTCTGTAAATTCACGAACCATAATAAAATTCTGGTTTGGATTGTGGATATAACTATTTCTGATTTCTTCCTTTTCCCCACAGCAGGAAGCTTTTACACTGGAATGCCTGCATAAACTTTTTTTCCACTTTCTCTTCTTTTATGTATTTCTGTTCCAGATATCATGAACAAACTTTGAGTTAATTATTTTTTCCACAGTTTCACTTTAAAATCCATTTGCTATGCAGAGTACATCTTTAAAAGGCACTTCAGGGATATCTTCTTGCTTTGCTGTTACACTTTTACAGTGCTGAATAAATCAATAAGGGTTTCCTTTGTTGGTTTTCATGTTAAACTTCCTGCATGATTACACCTAAAAAGGAAAGAAGTGCTTCCAGGGGAAGCAATGTGCTATGGCCCCACAAGACTCAGATTTACAGCTGGGGTTTCTTTCAAGGTCTAGCAATTTTTGTTTGTAGGCTGAGACTTTTCATGGAAAAAGATGATTGCAGATATAAACAAGTGATGTGAAGAAATAGCACACGGATGCTTTTCCTCACTCCACTGCATCCTATTGCGACAAAAATTAATGAATAAGTGAGGTCATGGTTTAAATATGGTTCAGATTAGTCATGAACTAAATCTGTTCCTAATAAAAACTTCCCAGCGGCCTGTGTAAAAGATACCTGATGTTCACCCAGACCTCCTAAAGAGACCTAATTATCACCTTTTTTTTTTGTTTTTTTTTCTTAAATGATAGGTAGGAAGAAAGACTGCTGCTCCTCAGCATACATTTCCCCTGTTGTGACAGCTGATGAGCTGTAACTGCCCCACAGCAGAGCAGGGCTTGTCACCGCTTCTCAGGAACATGAATTGCCACAGAGTTAGTGCGAAAGACCACAACAAATAGTTGCCATCTTTGGCTAAACCTGAAATAACACCATAATTTTCATTGTAGATATCCCTGAAATATTTTAGTCTGAGTTGCAATCACGGAAAAAGCAAAAATTATTACTTTCTTGGAATCTTGCTTTCTGTTTTCTGTTTCTTCCTCCGTGTTAACCTCCTTGATCTGAGTGTCTGAGTGCAGCTTTTGAGAGGAGGATTGGGGCTGGGGAGAACAAATGGACATGTGTTTTCTCAGGTCCACTCTCTTTCTTTGATACAGCGTTATTCCCTGGTCTAATAAATGCTCTCTACTGAGTCCTATTTACTCCAGCATTCTGGTCTTCCCTGTTACAGAAAATTTCAAAGCAGAAGTGAAGGTAGTGCATCTAATCTGGTTAGGAGAAGACCTGCCCTACAAGAGCCAAGGACAGGGGAGGGTGAGGAGAGAGAAGACAGTGGGATTGGGAAAGAGCTCCTTCAACCAATCTCAGCTGACACCAAAGAAGGGCAACAGAGCTGAGGAAGGGTCTGTGGCACAAGTCTGATGAAGACCAGCTGAGGGAGCTGGGGGTGTTTATTCAGGAGAAAAACAGGCTCAGGATAGACTTTCTTGCTCTCTCAAACTGCCTGAAAAGAGGCTGGAGACAGGTAGGGGTTGGCCTCTTATCCCAGGTAACAATCACTAGGACAAGAGGAAACGGCCTCAAGTCCCACCAGGGGAGGTTTTGATTGGATATTGGGGAAAATTTCTTCACCAAAAAGGTTGTCAAGCCCTGGAACAAGCTGTCCAAGGAAATAGTGGAATCACCAACCCTTGATATATTTACAAGATGTGTAGAAGTGGTCCTTGTGGACATGGTTTAGTGTTTGAGTTGGCAGTGCTGGGTCAATAGTTGGACTCAACGATCTTAAAGGTCCTTTTCAATCTAAATGATTCTATGATTCCATGTACATTAAATTCAGTGGGGCTGCTCCAGATCAGCACAGATTTTAATCAGACTGCCACAGTGTGTCCTGTTGAGTACAGGCTCCCATTCACAACCAGCTATACACCCGAACTGTTCCACTGCTACTGCTGAGAGCTGATGTTTGAGCAGGGTCCATCTTCATCTTCATCTTCATTGTGCTCACAGCTGTCATTAGCATCTCCAGGCTTACTCACAGCATACCCACAGTCCGAGGCTCTGCTTGTGAAACTAATGACATGCTAATCAATACTGTTCTGTGCACGTTGTTTAGCATGCCTGCCAGGGCTATGTATTTGAAAAAGCAACATGTTGGAGAAGGAAAACACCTTATATAACTTCCTCTTCTGATGTTCAAGCAGTACCTGTTTTGAAGAATGTAGGGAGCTGAATGCTTCTGTCTGCAACATCCCCTTATGAAAGGATAGTTTTGATCTAATCTTGCTAATGATGTCTGCCATGCCAGTGTTTTGCTCAGACTCGACAAAATTGAAGTAGTGAAGTTTTAAAACAGCTTGAAACAAAGCATCATCCATAGCAGAGGTGGTAAAAGGCCTGCAAGGGATGAAATGGGGAGGAAGCGTAAAGAGACTTAGCTCATGCAGTTTAAGTGAAGGGAAGGTGAAGTTGAGGGAAAATGAAAATCTGAGACAATTTGTCAAGTGAAAATTAGATAAGGGCAAGAGCAATCTGTTCCAGGCTGCCCTGAAATATATTCCAGAAAGTTTTTGCCTTACATTTGAGGTGAGGAAAAACTTCAATAAAAAGGATAATTTTCCACTGAAAGCCATTTAATCATCAAAAGGCACCCAACAAAACTCCCAGGCTACTCTTGGTGCTGAGTGAGCTGCTGTTATTGCTGAGCATTCAAAGGGATTTAGCAAATGTCATCAACAGAATTGTGTAGGTTCAGTACCCTCAAGCAAGTGAGTGCTTATGGTGTGAATGAAAACACAGGGTGATTTTCACCCACTTAGCCAATACTAGGAATATTTCTGGTCTTCCCCAGCTGGAAGTATGGTAACTTTATCAGGCTGAAGATGAAGGTTTAGGACTAGTAAAAAACCCATCTCCTCCATTATGAAGACCAAAGCAACACAGAAAACATAGAAGATGTCTTCTCCAGATGGAGATCGGATTAAAAATCTACCTTCAGAGTAGAAAAATGAAGTTCTAGGAGGCTATACTTGGTGAGATGGAAGAGGTCCTCTAGTTTTAGCTGCTAACATTATTACTGGGATCGCCTTTGGAAACTCATTATATATATACACACAGGAAACAGTGAACTCAAATTACTTAATGAGGCCTAAAGCTGGCACAGATGGAAAATTTGCTCCCTCTTCCCCATTGAGACAGAGCAAAGGGAAAGGCTCAGCACCTGCAAAGGGAGTGGCTGAGTGATGCCAATCTCATGTTCCCAGATTTTTTATGTTTCTATTTTCTCTGTGCAGCAGAGGTCTTAAACAATTAGTCAGAAATAGGAAAGAAATACAATGTGAAGCCTGGCCCCTGCACTGATGGATGCAGCTGAGCTTGTAGCACAGGGAGAAGAGATCTCCATGTTCCCAGGGAGAGAACAGTATATGTTTCCTCTGTAAATGGCTCTAATTATGCTCTAATTACTGTACCTGGAGGAAATCCTTCAGATGTTTTGCACTGAGGTCTCACCTGTAAATGTTGACGAACAGCTGCAACTTGTTGTCAGTCATTAAGCTGCTGATGAAAAGGTCACCAGCCAGCTCAGTGCCATCACTTTAGCAGCTCCTTGATTTCCTGCTTTCACTTCTCTTTGTTCTGCAGTTTATGTGTAGTCCAGACATGGGATTAGATCAGCGTCTCCCTCTGAGAGGAGAGGTTGTGGCAGAATAAGGTGCTTCATACAGGGGTCTTCAAATCGGGTGAGAGTGGTGAGGCCCTGGCACAGGCTGCCCAGAAAAGCTGTGGACGCCCCATCCCTGGACTTGTTGAGGTTGGATGAGGTTTTTACCTCATTACTAGTCTGGTGGAAGTTGTCCCTGCCCATGGCAGGGGGCTGGAACAAGGTGCTCTTTACGGTGCCTTCCAACCCAAGCCTCTCTGTGATTCTGTGGTGATGCGCTGGAGCATGAGCTTACACAGATGACAGCTGAATTTGTGGGTTCAGCTGGGACGTTGCCTGGTTTGTCACCTTTACCACAGGGGTGGGGGTTTGGGTTAAGAAGAAGACCAGACAAGTAGAAACTGTAAATTTAAAGTGCCCATAATGAATCCTGGGTCCCCTGGTTCTCTGCCGTGGGAGCTTCGTTGCTCAATTTTTTACTCCCATTAACAAGACTACAAGATACTACATGTGTGTAAGCCATATCAGTTGTAGGTAGGACATTCTCCTGAAATGTCGTAATGTTTGATGAAAAATTCTGAATCAGGCAGTTCTTCACCCATTTTGCTGACACATATACGAAATCACAGCAGGGCTTATTGACTCTGCAGTATATGTTAAATGACTTTTATCCAGGAAAAGAAGGAGCTAGGATGAAGACATATCCTGAGGTCATGCTGTAGCACTGATGGTACAGAATCAGTTCTAAACCAACCCTCCATTCCTTGATCTATCCACTGGAGAATATGTGATAAAATCATTTAGCTGTGAAAAAAATAATAATAAGTTTTCAGAAGTGTCAAATATTAGTTCTCATGTTGCTGTGGGATTTGTGTCTGGTATGAGCCCTCACTTTTCTATTTGCATGGCAAAGAGACACAGGACGTGTAGGTGGAATATTCATGGATGTTCTGGTTTTTCAGGAACATGTTTTTGCTGCTGCTTCTGGAAGACCTGGTATGGTTCATGTTAAATCACAAGGATTCATCAATGTTAAAACATTCTATTTGGCAGGAAGCTCTGGAAGACTGTCATGCTGGAGAGCTGGAGGAGTAACTTTCTTGGTCTTTCCAGCTAAGTGTACCTACAAACATGATTAAATCTATTTGCTGAAGGGCTGGAGACATCACATTGGTGTAGCACTGATAAACTCATTAATACTCTCTAGTTCAGCCACAGGTTGTGTAACTGAATGCTTGCAAAATAGGTGCCTTGAAGATAGGAAACGAAGCTACAATGGAATACTGGATTTTCTTTTTTTTTAATATAAATTAGTTATGCCCAGTCCAATGCAAAAATGTTCATTTAAAGCAGAGAACAGTCCTGGCATCATTATTGTTTTTATTTGTGAGAAGAACAGCCTCAGTACCATTCAACAGAAGTTATTATATGAAACAGTTAATTTTTCACTCTTCAGAATACTTCTGCCAACCTAGGTTTTTTTCAGATACCAAAGTATTTAAACCATCTCTAAGCGTTACCAGGAAGATTTTTCTGCCCACTGAAGGTCTGCAGTGAATGGATCATAAGGAGGAGATGGTGAGGCTTCCCAGTGCTGTGCACACACAAAGGCAGATTGCACCACCCTCCCCAATCCCTCACTAGGAAACATCCTTTTTTCCCCACCAGAGGTGAAAAGAAGACCTAAAACCTTCACAGAAATCAACCTCTTTTTAAACACCCACACTCCCATTCAGCAGTACCCTGACTCTGGGAACACCCAGAGAGGCAGGAACATCCAAATGAGAGCAATCACTGGGTGGTTCAGCCTTCAGAACCAGAAAAACAACCAAACATCAGGTTTTGAAAGAGGAAGGGAAGCAGAAAGCCACACACAGGGCATCTTCCAGTGCACCAGAACCTCTGGCTGGCCAGTCTGCACAATGGCAACAGCGTGTGCAGGAGCACTGAGCCACGCTGTACATCCTTCCTTACACAGAGCCAGCAAAACTCTACAGCATTCATATAAAATCATGTGTAAACAGAAAGACCTGGGAATTCATGTGAGAGCACGAAGCAGGAAGAGAGAGAGCAGTAATAATTGGTTTAATCCACCCAAGGACTCAGCTGCCAGTTGGCACTGCTGGCACTCAGTGCATTACTGTCAGCGCCTGGCGGATTAAGCAGCAGAGCTCAGAGAGAGGTTTCTGCTGTAGGAGGCAATTTCACACTGATGAAGGGCATTCACTTTGAAGGAAAAGCCTTCCTGTGTACTCTGCATTTTTTGTTGAAATAACAACAAAGGGGCTTTAGATATACACCAGGGTAGCTGACAACAGTTCGACCTGACTTCAACAAAACTACATCTTATTAAAGGGGAAGGGATGCTATCCACAAGGATGGAGAGCTCATGGTGCCCATGCTTGTACAGCTGTTAAGGCAAGAGGGTTCCTGATCCATGACCAGGGCTCCTGGGCATTACAAAATACTAATTATAAAATCCATCTATGTGACAACACAAGTCTAAAAACACAAGCTGAAGCACTTCTCAGTAACTTTCTTGCATTTAGAATGAACCACAGTCTGAAACACTAAAATGTAAGGGTTCCACAAAGCTATGTGAAGTCAAGTTTTGGGTAAGTGCTACTGGGCTTGCAGAAATGTTAGGTAAGATTTGTTGTAAGTCAGCAAAATAATTGCTTGTGTTTGCTGAGTTGTAAAAACTACAACTAGTTAATGAAATTAATTGATTTCTTTTCAGAAGACTAAGAAAGAAATGTAGATTGGCCAAAGATTCACTCTGGGTGTAAACATGATGGAGAGATAAGCTGATGAGTTGCTGAAATCTGTGCTGTTTCTCAGCCTCTGATCTGAACTTTGTACAAGACCCTGCATTAGATCATTGCCAGCTGGGAGCACCATGTGTTGCGTGGCTTTGGAGAGTGCGCAAGAGGTTTTGTCAAGACTTTTTAATGTTTTGTTGTTGATCTTTTTTCTGTTTTGCTTTTAATGAAACCCACAATTCTAAAAGTTATTTCATCCTCCATCTGTCCCTCATTTTATGAAGAAATGAGGTTATGACATAGATACTCTCAAGTTTAGGAATTTGTTTCTGTGGCATGTTATACAAGGGCATCCTTTGAGCCTTATTTTGCTTTTCTTGTGAGGAAAAAAAAAAAAAAGCTGCTCCTATCCTTCTCTCCTGAAAGTAGTTTCCTTCAATAAAAATTGTCCTCTACTACTGATTCTGTTTCAATCTGCTTTGTTGCCTGCCCACTCCAGCTGTCTTTCCTTCCACACCTCTTCGCTCAGGTCACTCTACCCGCTCCAGTCCGATGTTTCTTGGTACCTGGGGTCCTTGGACGTTGCCTTCAGATTTATTGGCTTGCAACTCTCCACTGTTGGCTTTAGCCAGAATCTCCTTTCTTTCATCACGGTCCCTGCACAAAAAGCAGCCCTGAACACAAGCCACAGGCTTTCTGTTGTCAGCACTCATTCTCTGTCAACACCTTCTGCTGTCAACACCCTTTATCTCCAGTTTTCCAGAGATAGGAGGGATGGGATTGAATTCCAGATTCAAGCACCTACATATAGATGTCAACGTGTAGGTGTCCAACTTTCCCTGAAGTTAACAGAGATTTGGCCAATCAGTCAATCAAGCCTAGAGAACAGTTCGTCTCTCCTCTCTTCTAGGTCTATCTGTGCATGTTAACACTTAACTGGATGAACCTCCACGTAACTGAGGTGGATGCTGACACTCAGAAACATCTTGGGTCCTGTGATAATCCTGTGATAGGGTCGATGAAGAGAATGTCCTGCTCAGTGTGTGGGAGTGCAGGTGCTACCTCTGTTTATGGTGGTGCTGGGAGAGCTCCCATATCTTGAGAGCTTTTTTGCTTCTACCTTGTTTTCCAAAACTTACAAACTTGGATATCTGCTTCCAGCCAGCCAAAAGACACATCTCTGGCATTGCTATTAACAACTGGATTTTCAGGTACTCTGTACATTAGAGTCTCTTGAGGAAATAAAATAAGCTGGTGTCTGTTTCACACAGAAAAATTTCTTTCTTTGGTTCTCAGTTTTCAGAATGACTGAAATAGTAAAATACACAGAGACACATACACACGCTTCAGTTTTAGGCACACACCCAGCATGAAAAAAATCAGCCAGGATAATTAAACTTTGGCAAAGTTACAAGTAACAGAAATGAGGACAAATCTTGCATAATCTTAACCCTATCTGGCTCGACTAGCTCAGTTGTCACAATAAAAACTTCCCTTCAATCAACCACACAGTTTTTCTCCTCCTCTGTGTTTTTTACTGACTTCTCAAGGAAAGAGAATCTTATTCTTTGTTCTTATCCCTTATTGTTAAAAGCAAAAAATGGCTTTTCTTGCCTAAATAAATGAAAAGTCAGTCTTCTCTCAGCTCTGCCAGTATAATTCCACTTATTCCATCTGACCTCCTCTTAGGTTACCCTTATGTGACCCACATGACTGCTTCTCAAATTCTTGCTGCTTTCAGAGATGTGATCTGTATTGGTTTCTTTTCTGCTTGTGTTTCCCCATCACCTGTACATGTAGCGGTGCGAATTTTA
>VXBT01002379.1:334939-352372 GCA_013400235.1 Oriolus oriolus | reverse complement strand
GAGCTGTGTGCTGCCGGGCCCTCTCAGTGTGGAAGAACCCCGTGTGTTCACCTGCACTTCCAGCCACTTCCAAGCCATGGAGTTCCTGCCTGCCAGCCACGGGCTCTGCCACTCTGCTCTATGGTCTGGAAGTCGATGGAGGGGGCTGGAGACAACGGGCATTGGCTGCAGGGATCCCTGGACAGCCCTGGCTGGGTCAGAGCTGGCAGTAGAGGGGGGGTGTGTGTGCAGTGAAAAGAAGCAGGACAGAGGTGGCTGCTCTGGGCCAGATGTGCAAGGAGCTTTTGCACAAATTAATGGTGCGCACCACAGGAAGAGTCCAGCAGGGCTTTCAGCTCTCCAGGAGAGGTGGAACTCCGTTTTCAGAGAGCTTTTGTCCCTAATTCAAATACTGCCTTTCCTTCAACTTCCAACTGATACTTTTCCAGAACATGTGGGGCCAAGTCCACTTTGTGCAGACCTCCTGCCATCAAAGCAAGGATGTGGGTGACAGTGGCTACAGGAGCCCCCAGTCTGCAGCTGGAAGCGTGTCTGTGGCAGGTGTGTGCAAACCACACCCTCTTCACCCCAGCCTGCTCCTGAGAGGAGAACCAGAGCTCTCAGCACATTCTCTGAACTGGGCATGGGTACCAAGCTGGTGGTCTGAAAGCCAGTCTCAGTCAAGGGCACACTCAGGAAGCGCCTGGGTCCAGCATAGCCAGCCTGTTGCTCTCAGGTGTTTGCTCGTGGAAACTCACCAAGAGCCTCTGGGAGCCACAAGAAGACAACTTCCAGTAACCTCTACTTCTGTGCTGCCCTCAGCCTGTCTGGACCCACTGGCTGGTCCTGGAATCAGTGATTTAGGCACCGTGGAGCCAGATGTAGCACTGAACAATCACCCGAATAGTCACAGATAGACTTATTCTATGTTAATTTGTCTTGTGTCTTTGTCTTGTGTCTGTATAGAGAGATTCTATAAAATTTTTCACCAGCAATTTGTACGTCAGAACTACATCCTCCTACCACATCAAACCAGCATCATCCTCTCTGTCACAGCCCTCCTTGCTCATGTCTTGCAAGCAGAGGAGTCCTGCTATCTGCACGTGTACACTGACCCAGATCCTTACACCCTGTTCTGTCTCCCGTGATCTGTCTGCTTCATCGCTGTCTGCTTTTTAGGTGCACTTCAACAAGCCTTGCTCTCATTTACTCTCCCAGGAATATCTCCACAGGAATTCATTGCCGTTCCCACCATGTGGGCTCCGAGAGTGGTTTGACCATCATGCAGGTGGCACAACGTGGGTTGTTAATGCCTTTACTGTGCACACTGGTGTGCACTGCCCACAGAGGTCTGGGAGGTGTGGGCAGGACATGGAGCAGGCAGGGCAGGCTGCAGTGCATCAGCTGCCTTCTGAGGTACTGTGAGTAACAGAACAGCTCCAGTCTGCTGGCAGGAGCCCCTGCCAGAGAGTTTCTGGCTGCCTAGAACAGCTTTGTGGCTTACAACCACCCTTGGCTCACCTTGTCCTGCTGTCCTGGTTCCATCCAGAACAGGGTCAATTTTTGCAGCAGCTGGGAGGGGACATATTTCCAGCACTCATTTGGTTCCAAGGACACCTGCATGAGGAATGCTAGGGATGCACCAGCTGCATTAGTTTGCTGTTTACTGCTCGTTACCTTGTTCAAAAGGCTTTGTCTGGGCAGCAAAGAGGAAGATGCTCCTGGGCTCACCTTTCCCTGGTAGCTGTTCCGGGTGTTAAGAGAATAATTCCTCACACAGGAGGAATTTTGTCCCCAAAAAGCCTGGCAAGTGGGGACTTGAAATGCAGCAGAGACGTGGAGAAAGACAGGGAACAACCCCACACTCTGGACACAAGGGGATGTGAGGTTCTTTCCAGGGATCTAGTGGAGACCATTTAGCTGCCAGAAGTCAGGATGTTGCTGGGCTGTGGCTGCTCCAAAGGACATGGTGGGAAGAAAGGACGTATACTTGCAATCATCATTTTTCTTGCTTTAAAATGGTGTTCCTTGCTCTCATTCATGCCCCAATATTTCTTTTTAGTTTAGAGGTTCTTTTAGATTTAATGTGCTCACAGTAATGAAAACGTTAAAGTTGACCCAGCTCGTCCACTTGCCAACTCTGAATCCTATTAAGTGAGGCTAACATGTAAAAAGAGTTTTGAAGAGGCTGACAAGTCATGCTTGGACATTTTCTGGACAGAAAGTATTTTTCTTTTCAAGTGACTTTTGGTTTAGAATGGGATGACTTTTTAAAATGTCAACACTGGAGGCGGGGAAAAAACATGGTTTTTATTCTTTTAATCAACCCAAACCAATTCTTTCTGGACTTCTCCTTCATGAGAATGCCAAAAACATGAACTTGCAGAATGGTAACAGAAAAATTGTGATTCTTGCCCAACATCCAACTCAAAGCAGGCTGCTGCACTGGCTGCTCTGTCTGGAAGGTGGAAGAGGGAATGGCAGGAGGCTCCATCAGCCTGCCCCTCGGTTTGGTGTGTGACATTCCCCAGCTCCAGCTCTGTGTGTGTGGGTACTGAAAGCACCATGGCACTCGCAGACTTTCAGGCCAGAAGATGTCAGTGCCCATCGTGCTCCTCAGAGCTGTATCCAGCCAGACAAGCCATCTGCTCCCTGCCTCCTCACAGCACAAGTGCTTTCCCCTGGGATTGTCGTGTTCCTCGGCAGCCAGGACAGCTGCAGGCAGGAGACAGAGCACGGGAGCAAAATCTCCATGAGTTCAAGAAGCATTTGGACAACACTCTCAGGCACATGGTGGGATCATCGGGATTGTCCTGTGCAGTGCCAGGAGTTGACTCGATCTTTGTGGGCCTCTTCCAGCTCAGAATATTTTATGATTCCGTGATTCTATGACACACTTAGCAAAATTCACGATTTTTGAATTCACTCTTGTTTGGAAAGAGTGCCCTTATGTTCTGATCCAAGTCTCATTTCTGCCCCATGGCACAGTGGCTGCTGTTCCTCAGCCCTGTCTCCTCCACGTGGCTGCAGCCTCTTCTGCCAAGTCCCTGCCCTTCTGCCTGCCCTGGGCTTGCACCCCACACCCTCCTGTCTCCTCTGCTCTTCCCCTGGCAGACCCTGCAGGCCCTGGGGTGGGATGGGACCCACTGACAGCCCTGACCTGGAAGAGAGTTTCTAAAAGCAATTTCTTCTGGTTCTCACACCAGCCTTTCCCAGGAGCAGAAATGCATCACTCCTCTGCTCAGCCCCTTTCTGCCCCCACTCTGGAGGACACCTGGCACGGTGCAAAGCCAGGGCAGGTACAGGAGGAGATGCAGGAGCAGTAGCCAGAGCAGCATCAGAGATGTGCTTGCCAAGGGTCACTGCTCTCACTGCACAGACCCGGCTCCTAAAGACCTTCTGGTGCAGGAACGGGCTTAACCTCACCCTGGCAAACTGGCCTTGGCTGAGACTTCATTATTGAAATATTGTGGAGATCTGGGATAGGGCCTACACATGGGGGATGATCTAAGATGACTGATCTATTTTCAAACGTGGAGAGGTGGGAGTAGAAACACGTTCTGCTCTTGCCCATTGCAGTGATATGGGATTGAAGCAGTGCTGGTGCCTCCAGATATGATGTGATGCAAATGAGCTCTTACTGCTTTGATCTCTTTATCTTCCCTTTCTCCTTCTCTTTATGGAGACTGCCTTTAGTGTAGTTTTCAACCTGCAGGCTTTTAGGAAGAGTTTCAGCTGGTTCTATGGCTCCAGGTACCATTCTATCGTCAGCCCCAGCTTTGCCTCAGGCAGTTCAGGCATTTTGTGGTGACCTTGGAGATTTCAAGATAAAGAGGAAAAGAGATAGTGAGAACCTTTATGAATCACTCTAGTATAATCTGAAGTATTTCTGAAACCATCATTTATTGCCTTTGGGCTTCTTTTCTGGTGGTGTAACTGTGCGTTTTTACTGGATGCTGATGAGAGTGGCCAGGAGAGAGGCAGAGGCAGTGCTCAGAGCCCAGTGATTTCAGGGTGTTTCATGCCTTACAAGAACAGGCCTAGTGTTGGGTCTTTCCAGGATAAGGATGGGAATTTTGGTCTGGTTTTTTCAGCTCCCCTAGAAACCAGACTGCTGGACTTGGAGGCCTTAATGCTGTAATTGTGCAACTAATTAATCAAGGGAATACCAGGTCATTAGCTTCTCCTCACAATCACAAAAAATTCTGCTCACCTGCCTGAGTGTAAGGGAGGTGTTTTTTATGGTCCAGGAAGCCACATGTTCGGCACCAAAAGTGAGAGCAGCTAGGCTGAGCCAGTGCTGGGAAGAGAGCACATTAATATCCTGAACATCTTGAAAAATATGAACATATTCATCTAGCAGAGCAATTTAAGGGTGGAGAAGACAGTCACCATGTGGGATTCTTAGCAGCTTCCTGTAGGCTCCAACCAGGACATCAGTCAGATACGTCCTTTGGGGCGACTTTGCCTCCTTACAGACAGGGAGCAAGAGGTCCATTCCCCAAAATACTGAAAGTCTTGTCCAGTGACTTGGGCCATGTCTGTCATCATTTCCAGCTGTAGTCACACGTACTGGATTTCTCTGAGGTACCAGGGAAGCCAGAAGCCCATGGAGTACCCCACTGTGGGCTCTGTGAAGGTCCAGGAACAACAACCTGAGCTTGCAGAAACCTTGCAGAACAAAATTCTTGAAGGCAGCTGTAAGAGCAGGAGGACACAGGCTCCTTGGTCTGCTGAGTGGCAGGGGGACCCATGGAGAGCACCTCAGGGGACTGAAGCTAAGGACCAGACCTTCTGCCCCTTTGGAGCAGACAGAGGTGGTTGGGGAATGTCTTCTCCCAGCCACAGGTAGGAGTTTCTGTAGGACATCTGTCCTGTGATGCCCCCCAGGAGAGCATCTCTCTGCCAGCTGTGTGCAATTTTCTATGGCTGGGAGCACATTTGGCTCTGAGGTCTCTCTGCTTGGCCTCAGCCAAAACCCTGTCCCTGCAGTTTCACCCTCACAGCCTCCTGGCTGAGCAGCCATGGTCCTGTTGTGTTACTCTAGTGGGGCTTCAGCCTGTGCTGCTTTAGGTCTGTTGGCTTCTGCTTGCATTAATTCCCATTGCAGTGCATCTCTGGGGAAACTCTTCACTTTGTGCCTGGGAAGATACATGTCAGGAGCTTTGGGGCTCATGGGCAGGGCTCATCTTTCCCCAGTTTTGTGGGCAGCTTTTAGATGCCTTGAGTTTGTGAGAGAGGCATCAGTCCTGCTGTCCCTAGAGGAACATCCTGGGGCTGTTGCTTAGGCCTTTCTTGGGCAAGTATTGCACGACACCCTTCGTGCAGCCCCCTGACAGCAGCATAAGAACCTGTCCTTTTGGCCCAGAGCGTGCACGTCCACAGAGCCCTGCAGGAGCCCTCTCTGCCTTCTCCCAGCGGGGCTGTGCACTCCCCACGGTGACATCCACGGCTCCATGGCTCAGATCCCACCACCACAGCCTGCCCGAGCCAGAGATAAACCCCTTTGATCTCTAAAGCTCATTTCATCCCTGAGCTGAAACGCTGTGGTCACCATCTCGTAGCGCGGGTGGAGAGCGTGGCAGGCAGTCCCACCAGGGAACCCAGAACCGTGTGTGTGTCACCTCATTTTTTGGTGAGGAAGATCAGCTAATCAGCAAATAATCAAAGGTTGTTCATGAAAGAAGGTGACATCAAAGCAAATAATTTAAGGAATCCCTCGAGGGCCAGAGGAGTTGTAAGGTCTGGGGCTGAGTCACATGAGCTCAGTTTCCATGAACTGTGTCTCAGTTTTCCTGCAGGTACAAGTTAGAAATGCTCACGATAAATGTTTAGAATTAGTTGGGGAAGGGGGGAAAGCTAAATCACACTAATTATAGCCATGATGGCTTTGGTGCAGTGCCATTTGAAAGCATAGGTATTACACCTAACGCAAGAGGCATTAAAAGATATTGCTTCTTGGGTAAGCAGGGTGATACGAGAGCAGAGTTTCAGTTTTGGGAGTAGTAGAGTAGTTCACTCTACTGGCAGCATTCCAGACCGCAGCCATGAAGGATGATTTGACAGCAAAAGAATTCTTGCTTTTATTTGGTGTCTTGTAGAGAGGACAGACAGGCCAGTCACTGGGGAAGGAGGAACAAGGGAGCTCCGGGACAGGAGAGGGATGGCTTGTCCCAGAGCACCACTGCTGTGAGGTGTCATGAACCCAAAGGCAAAAATCTGGACAGTTCCTCTGCAGGTCCCACACTGCAAACCTGGGTGAAGCTGCAGCACCCCATTTCTTCTCCTACCCTTCTAATTTCTTTTAGAGTTTAAGGGACTTTGGGATTTGAATCACACTCTTTGTGCACTTCTGTACTGCCCTCTGTGGTGCAGACCTCACCTTTGTAATGGTTTCTCCAGTGCAAATGACAAGAGCCGTGCACAGACAGGAGTGACCCAGTACTTGTTTGGCTTCCCTGGGTGCTTGTTGCTCAGAAGAGAGCCCTAGCTTGGAAAGCCAAACTCACTGACACAGCTGAGAAAGGTCAGAGGAGTCCCTAACCCTTTTAGTCCATGAATCCCTATTTCTTCTGCGGGATGCTGCAGAAAAAACTAATCCAACAAGGTTCAAATACCATGGGTTCCTTTTAAATTAACTAAATGTGGCTGACTGAAGTAACCACCCCCAAACACTTGAGGAGATAAACAGCTTCTCTGATTGCTCTGACAGGAAGCATTTCCACCCTTGCATGTGCTGGGGATGTACACAACATAAGAAACCTTACTAAGAGGAAAAACACGAGCTTGGGAAAACACAGCAACAAGTCAACAACATCTTTAAATGAGTAATAAGTCAAATATTTACTCCCACAACACTTCAGGCAAGAATCCTGTGCCTCAGCTTTCACACAAGCATGGACAGCCTGTGGAGAAACATCTCGTACTTTTGTGGCTAGAAAAATCACCAGGTCCAGGGCTGTGCTTGGGAAGTTTATTTCCAGCCCTTGGAGGAATTTGTTCTTCCTTCACACCATTTGTCCTCGCACATTCCATGCTGTCCTCACACCACGGCCAGGCCAGGAATTCCACCACGCCAAGCTGGGTGTGATGTCCCCTGCTCTGGAGGAGCTGGTGGGGGGCCCTGCAGGATGTCACGCTGGAGAGTTAGGGGCAAAACTGAGTCCCCGGAACCTTTGCCTTGCTGCTCATTAGCTGGCAAACCACTGCCAGGGTTTGCACTTTTGAGGTCCCCTTTTCAGGGCTGTCGGTGTAGACGTGTTACACTTGAGTCCTGCAGGGCTGCAAACCACCAGAGCGTTCAAACAGCCAAAACATCCGTGAGCTTTAAATAGAACGACTCTAAATATTTCCTACGTAACAACCTTGAAAATAGAGGCTGGGTTTTCCTTCCTTGCCCAAAGAGATGGTGGGAGAGAGCCCCTTGTCTCAGACCTGTCCGTGGCCAGCAGCCCCAGGGCTGCAGGACGGTGAGAGGGAGGGGAGGGGGGCTTTTGGAGAACAGCCACGTGCTGTGGAGCTGTGAGGCTGCCGGAGCGAGGGGATAATGGTATCTCTCCTCTGCCTTTTGGAAGATTTCTTCAGAAACCAGTGTATTTTGTTCCTTTTAGCTATGGATCGGGGCAGGAGGAAAGAAGTGTCCAAGGCCAGGTTGGACGGGGCTTGGAGCAGCCTGGGCTGGTGGAAAATGTCCCTGCCCAGGGCAGGAGGTGGAATGAATGAGCTTTGAGGCCCTTTCCAACTCAAACCACTCTGTGATTCTGTGACTCTAAATGACATTTGAACTCCCATATCCTGAGCCACCCACAACCCTGCTGCTGCCTGAGACTGATGCTGGGGTCTGCACGTCCCTGCAGCCACCACCCACCCGGGGCGTGGGGCAGGCACTGTCCCCATCGTGCCTGGGGAGCACCTGGGCACGCAAAAGGCAATTCCATGAGGCTTGGGAAGTGTCTCCTGCAGCCAGCAAGGAGTATTCTCTACACTGCCAGCAGAAGGCAACTTAAGGAACATGCCTCACAGTTTCAAGATCTTGGATGTTTCAGATCTGTGTTTTCTTTCACAGTCTTTCATTTTACATTATTTCTCGTTATTTTCACATTGTTCCACAACATGTCAAAACATCAGGCAGATTCATTACAACACAAACAGGAGACACTTTGATGTAGGAAAAGAAGATGTTTTAATGGGTGCTAAGTAGCAACTGCCCTTGGGGGTTTAAAAATAAAAATAGAAGCAGCACAAAATAATATTTTAACCCTTGTATCCCGGGATCACCAAAATACAGAATGCAGCATTGCACACAGAACAGTGCAGGCAGTAATTTTTTTTTCACTCATTCCAAAACCAGAATTTTGAATTCTCTTCTACCACTTCCTTGGAGAAGAGAAAGTTATAAAGAAAAAATTAAACGTTGCCAGGAGTATTTTCAAAAGGGCCCACAAAAGGCCTCACGAAGGGCTCCTGGTTTTGCCACAGGACACCTCTCCAGAGAATATGCAAAGGCAGCTTCCAACGTTCCTGATGTGTCACCTGCTTCCACCAGTGCCAAACAGAGCTGGTCAGAACATGGTGGTTTGGGTTTTTTTGTGGAAAATGGTGCAAAATGCAGAAGCCTATGCCCCCCAGGTGTTCTGCTCTTTACCAGAAAAACTCTTACATTCTTTTACTGAGGAATACAAATGCATTTCAGTAAATTTTTCAATAAACTCATTTTTCAGTGAAGCAACTTCCAAAAGCCAAAAAGCCCAAAGCCAACTGAGATGCTCCAGAGCATTTGATCCGTGACCTGTGGGATCTCAGGTGCTCGAGCAGATGGAGCAGCTCAGAGAGGTCCCTCTTGTGTTGCTGGGTTCTCCTGAGGATCTTTTCTCCTTCATGCTTCTTGCCCTTGGCATGAGCCTCCTTCCAATGCCGAGACATTCCCAGTGACACGGGGAGGACAGGGAACCTCCCTCCTCAGGCTCACAAGTCTGAGATTTACAGAAGGGAAGGGTAAAGTAAATTACCTTTGTTTTGTTGCTGTTTCTCTTCATTTTCCCATCACACCCATCAGCCTCTGCTATTCAGTCTGAGCTCTGAGGAGCCGAGCTGTGCCCCATCTGTGCACAGTGACCAAGAGCAGCCCCTTCTGCCTCACACAGGACTGCCCAACACCCCAGATGACACTGCCCAGGACTGCTTTGCTCAGCAGAGGATACACCCATCTATTCCCAATGCTTTTAACCACACCAGCTTTTAATGCTTAGTTTTAAAGGTGAATGCTCCCTTGCTCACCTGGACACAGCCTGGTCTAGGCTGGGGAAAGCAGCGTGGGTTTCTTCACATGCAGCTGCTCAGGAGGGCAGGGTTGCAGCTATCAGGGATCAGACCTCGAGAACAGCCTGGGAGCCCAGAAACATCCTTGTTTTTTCTAAATACCAGCTTGTGTATTGAATCCCTCTGTACAGACCTAGCTGCTCTCATGCCCTAAGATGAGGAGAGCTCTGCACAGGCAGCTCACAGGGACTCTGTAACGTGCAAAGGGCTTCAGACTCAGCAGCACCCTGGAGCCTTTGGGTGCCAGCACAGCCTCTTCCAGCAGGGTCTATGGGACCCTGAGCAGGGGAGATGAGAGACGGAGATGGCACAGAGCAAGACAAGCACAATCAGCCAGGTTCCTTCCACTTCCTAACCTCAGTTTGTCACCCACAGAGCCAACCTCTGCCCCTCAGTCCTGGTGTGGCTCTCTAGTTTGCACAGTGTAGAGAAAGCCACTCCAGTGGGATGTACCCCTTCTCCCATGGGTTGCTGTCTCCTCAAAAGCAGCTGTCTGTCCACACACTGAGGAAGCTCCCTGTGGGGGCTGACACAACCACTGTGACAGAGAGATGCTCTTGGGCCTAAGGACACGCTGTCCTATTCCAGTGTCACGGGGCTTCCTGTTCACTCTCCAAAACCTGTGAGACAGCAAAACTGCTTGTGCTGCTGGGAAATGTCCTAACTTGCTTCATAACTTGGAGAAGCTCAGGCAGACCACCCTGAAGGAGCCAGCTCCTTCTGGCTACTCCTCTCCATCCTTCTGCAGGCAGAGCCTGGGCTGTGATCAAACGTTGATGCTGAAATGCTGTTTGCAGAGAGGGGACAGAGCCTGGCACTGAGCTTTATTCTGTGTGAACCACTGCGTGACTGATCAGAAACCTCTTTCTTTCCTTCCTGCCAGAGACCTGAGCATGAACAACATCAGCCAGCTGCAGCCCAGCGCGCTCCGGCACCTGCGCTTCCTGGAGGAGCTGTGAGTACGGGGCGGCCGCAGGGGCAGGGGATGGGCAGGGGGCTGAGGGACGCTGCAGAGGGTCCTGTAGCGCTGGGCACAGCCCCCAGGGCTGGCACTGCAGCCTCAGGCTGAGATGGGAGCAGACTGCAAGCCAGGACAGGGTTTATTTGCTGCTCCAGCTTAGGGGTTTCACTGAGGTCGTCACCTTCAGGCTGAGATGATGCATGTGCCAAAAGCCAGAATAAAAGAGGACCTAATCTCCTGCTCAAAAATCAACATTGTACCCTGGAGCAGAGCCAGCAGAGAGCTTCATTCACCCTTCTGCAGACAGGGTCCCCCTGCAAAACTCCCCAGCCCAGAGACACATGAACCCCCGGGCGCTTTGCAGTTCAGATGGAACTGGCCCCGGAAAACTGAAGTCCAAAAAGTTCTCCCCAGAGGCTGAGGTGTCCCGCCACGCACCAGTGTGCACTGAGGTCTGAGCAGACACACTCAGACACAGCAGTAATCCCAGTCCTGGGGATCGGCATGTGGCTGTGTGTCAGTGAAGGAGTGGCCCCACCTCTGAAAGTGTGAAAATTAACCAGCAGCACAAGAAACCACTGGAATCCTTTGTGAGCCCCAAAAACGGGAGCCCAGGGGGCAGAATGTTGAGGTTGACCATTTCTGCATGAGTAAATTGCACCTGTATGGTCTTACTCCACTTGACCATGAGAAATACCTCCAGGTGTTATTCTCATGCTGTTGGTACTTTCAACACAACAGCTTCTGTTGGAAAACACAGTTTCTTCAAAACACTGCTATTGCATTGCATGAAATACTAATGTTAATGCTGCATTTGATGTGTGTTGTGAACTTACTGAGTATATAACAGTTACTGCAACCTAATCTGCCTAAATGAGACACTTTCACCGCTCTGAATCAGATCCTGCCGCCACCACAAGGCACAGCACTGGCATTTCAAAAATGGTATTTTCCAAAATGTCAGAATCACAGACATCACCCTCACACCCTGGGAGGGTGCTGAGGCCCTGGCACAGGGTGCCCAGAGAAGCTATGGCTGCCCCTGGATCCCTGGAAGTGCCAAGGCCAGGTTGGATGGGGCTTGGAGCACCCTGGGGTGGTGGAAGGAGGCCTATGGCAGGAGGGTGGAATGAGATGATCTTTAAGGTCCCTCCAAATCATTGCACGATTCTATGGTTTTATAGTATAGGGTTTTTTACTTCAAATGGTCTTGTAGCTGATCATCATCTGTCTGTATTTTAAATTCATTAGAGCTGTAGGGACCCCAGCCACCCAAGCCCCCTCCCCAGCAGGCATTTACAGGCTGAGGGGGAGGCATTTTTGATCCTGTTTTGGCTTTGGAGCCAGAGCTGCCCACAGAAGGTGGGTTCTTCACCACTTTTGCATCCATCTTGCACCTTTCTCTTTTCATTTCATCAACATCCATGTCAAAGTGTGGGCCCCCACCACCTTCACTGGGGGTAGCGAGGCTTTTCTCACACACAGACCAGACTCTGCTGTGTACAATTAGCAGTTGTCTTGCTGCAAGCAACCGTGTCCTGATTACATCATGTAGAAACAGAGCAGCCTCCACCAGCAATGAATAAATATTCATAGGTTCCAAAAGAGCCAGCTTCCTACAGCCAAAAATAATTATGAATGAAACAGACGAAGGGGGAAATTTTAAAGAGGAAAACCTGAAAAAATAATTGGAAGTTGTTAGATAACATTGTACTAGAGGTTCAATGTGCCACAAGTCCTCCTTTGGAAAGGACTAACATCACTGTAAGGGGAAGAAATGCAAATTGCAGCATCATATATCATATATGCTTTGTGCATAGCAAAGTGCCTGCTTGAATTTGATAGCAGTAAGATGGTAATCCTATTTATGGAAATCAAGTAATTTATATGAAATCAAGCAAGGAGGGATTTTATGTATTATGGGGAATTAAAAGTGATTCTTTCAACAACAACAGCTAGACTGGGACAGTTTGTGCAGCATTCCTAGGGCTGTCATTGACCAGTAATGCAACTTGCCTGGCATTTCCCCTGCTCTTTTCATTTATATCTTTACCAAATTTTCATCCCACAACATTACATCAGGACCATGACATTCAGGCTGGGATCACCCTCTGTGCCAGGACACGCATAAGAGTCAAGCAAACAAATCCTGCTTGTTTAGACATCCTCAAGGGAAGTTTGATCAGGTTTCACAGCTCAGATCTCTGCTGATTTCATCCGCCTGGGACCCATTCCCAAAGTCTGCCAGGGTGACACGTAGCACACAAGACCAAGCCCTTTGTCTTCATCCCCATGGCAGAACTGCCCGTGCTGGGACATGCCAAGTGGGTGAAGAGCAGAAACCCCTGCTGAGCAGTAAGGGACAATCCAGGTATCCCAAATCCGGGTATCCCAGTGTTAGTGTCTCCTGGGGAGGAGGAAGCCCTGCCTGCCTGCCCTCCTGCCTGTCCCCCTGCAGGCAGGGAAGTTCTGGCAATGAAGAGCACTCTGCTGCAGCTCGTCCTTGCTGCAAGTGCCGTCTTCTGTTAGATGGAAACCTTCAGCAGGTTTCTCATCCCCAGGGATTTTGGACGGCATTATGGCCCCAGTCTCCCTTCTACACAGAGTCACAAAGTCACAGAATATCCTGAGCTGGAAGGGACCCACAAGGGTCATGGAGTTCAGCTCCCAGCCCCGCACAGCACCATCCCCAAGAGTCACACCTTGGTCCCAAGCACGTTGTCCAAACACTTTTTGAACTCTCTCAGGCTTGGGGCTGTGACCAGTTCCCTCCCCTGACACAACATCAGGCCAGTCCCTTGGGTCCTGTCACTGGTCACAGAGGAGAGATCAGTGCCTGCCACTCATCTCCTCTCCAGGTGCTGAACAGAACAAGTGCCCTCAGTTGCTCCTCATACAGCTTCCCCTCAAGGCCCTTCCCCATCACCATTGCCCTCCTTTGGATGCTCTCTAATAGTTTAATATCCACACTCTTATGTTCCCTGTTACATGCTTGATAAACCAGGTGAGTAACAGGCTGGAGCAACTGAAGACCAAATTTACAAAATTCAGTTCAAGGTGAACCAAACCTGATGTTCTGGGGCTTTGGTCAACCCCAAAAATTTCTTTTAACCTGAGAGAGAAAAAATAGTTTCATCTTCAGGTTACTTCTTAACATTTACTCTTTTACTTTGGGTAAAGCCCTAAAACAAAATGGTACTTCAAATTATATTTGCTTTATTGCCAAGATGCCTTAGGTGCTTGAACCTTACGAAAAGAATCAGAGGTTCCTCAGCAAAAAATTTGCCAATTTCAACACAGATTTTCAAATCTCCTTTTCAAGATCCTATGAAAACTCTTACATTTTAAGGATACTTTAACCTTGGTCTAATGCTCAGAAACATCCCAGGAACTCTTGATTGACCCCTGGTCCTTGATCTATAACCCTTATCTTCTTCAACAGTCAGAGAAAGCTCAGGTTCCTCATGCTCCTCCTCATGGTTCTCCCCTCCTGCTCTCGCCCACGATTCTCTGATTCTATCTTCTCTCTCGTTAGATTTAGCCCCAGTAGCCCAGGGTCCCGTGGAGGAGAGCTGGTGTTCCCCACCTTTCATGATTTCTCCTCTTTCTGTTCCTCTATTTTAGCATGATCTCAGGCTCCTCATGAAAGTGAAGTTACACAGAAGTCAGAGATCAGCTGGACTCAGGGCTGAGCTTGTGAGTGGAGCTGGGATTCAGCTGAGGAAAAGGAATAATGGGAAAGGGGGAGGCAGCTGCAAAAATGGGTGGATGAAGCACATGTGTCCCGTGGACAACAAGGACTGATGGGCCTCGTTTCACCGCTGTGGAGCCCTGCAAATCCAGGCTGCTGGGTCCACTTGAGCCCCGAGTACCTCAGTCCTCTGCACACACCCACACCGGGTGGAGGCCTGTGAGGGAAAAACGAGGGCAGGGTGGCATGTGAGGGTCCTGAGGACAGCAGAGCCATCACCCAAGCCACCCCAACGCCCAGACAGGCTGTGTCCCACAGGGCATTTCCACACTGGCTCATCCCTGCTCTGGACACCGAACGTGTCCCCCTGGGGATCGGAGGGGACGCTGTGGTTAGGGCGCAGCTGAGGGTACAGGGGCGGCTCCTGCTCACTCCCTGTGTGGTCTGGCTGAAGGCATTTTCCCTGCCAGTGCCTCATCTGCCCAGCAATGAGAGCGGGCCCCCAGGTGTGCCCTGTTTGTCGTTTGTTTTTACTGTGAGCTGCTCAGGAAGGTGTTGTGAGTGCAGTTAGTTCTGATGCTCAGGGGATGCCCAGAGACCAAATTCTCCAGACTCAGCTGCCTTTGAAGAGGCAGTGGGAGAGGGGCCCTCAGTGGCTGTGCCCCCTCTGGCCCCCTCCACCTCCAGAGACAGGAGAGCAGGCATGGTCCCAGCCCAGGCACTCACCAGGCTTTCCCTCCAAAGAAAACCTGCAGAGAGAGAGGTGTTCAGAGCTGGGCCTCACACAGGCAGGGAGCAGCCCAGAGTTAAGTATGTCTTCTCTTTGTTTCTTTCCTTTTTTTTCCTTCTTTTCTTTCTCTCTTTTTGGCAGCAGGAAGATTGTTTAAAGTTGCTAATAAATTCCAGTTAATGAAGCCTGAAAAGCCAGAGTTGGGAGCCAAGAGAAACAAGAGCAATCAGTACAGAAGGAATAGAAAGAGATCTTGAAAGCCGGCCTGGGAATAATAACATGTTGAAATGTGTTCGCCGGCAAGGGCTTTGTTACCGCGCTTTGAATCCAAGCACGAGCGCTCAGTGCCAAGAGGAGAAACTGCAGCCAAAGGCAGGTGTTCATTGCCATTCACCTCTCGCTTCGGGGCACAGCGGCAAGATCAGACCCCTTCCCAGCCACTGGCTCTTTCACCTGCCTCTTCTCGGGCCCCGCGGGCAGAGGGACTCACCGTCACGGGGAGTGCCGTCCAGGCGGCGCAGCAGGCTCGGCACCGCGCGCTCAGGACCCGCCGTGGCCTTCTCTGCCGGGCTAGGGGACCAAGAAACAGCACAAAAGCACAATGAAATAAAATGCAGGCATGTATGCTGGGAATGCAAATGCAGCCCTCTTCTCCTCCCTGGCACCTGTGAGGGAACCTCCTTCTCACTCCTCTTCTTATGCAGCTCCGGAGACCAGCGGAGCCACCACAGCTCACGGGGCACCGGCGCTGTTCCTGGGTGCCCTCGCCTGCTGTTAGAGCACCCCCACGCCCCACATCAGCTCCCAGGCATCTGGAACATGCCCCTTTGGAGGGGGCTGTCCAGCACAGGGCCTCACTCCAAGGCAATGCCACCCTTGTAGGAGGCTGCACTGCAGTGATGGGGCACAACCCCACGGAAGGGGTGCTGGCATTTCTGGGCAGTGCTGGCACCGTGGTGAGAAGCCACTTCTGGGGCAGTGCAGTAACATGTCCTGAGACAGCAGCTTTGGAGGGTTTCTGTGACACAGCAGGCTGGAGAGGTCTCTTATGGAGACATAAATGCTCATAGGGCCATGACCTTGCTTTGCCATGCTGGGATTTGGAGGCAGAATCTCTGCTCCCTTGATAGTCACCTTGCCTGACACAGGCCTCCATTTCCAGGTGGCCACAGCTAAAGAGCTGCAGCTCTGAATTCTTGGCCTCTGTGGTTCCCCCAGGGTTCTGCTCAGCTCCTGTGTACAACTCGTTGGCAACAAGGAGACCAGCTCTGGTTCATCCAGGACTTTCTGTCCCCCTGGCTGGCACCAGTCCTTGGCAGAGGATGGTGCTGCTCATCAGTTCAGTGGGTGAGCAAAAGCACAGAGAGAATTAAAGGACAACTCCTGTGATGAAGCCTTCCAAAGGTCATCCCTGTGTGTGGCGTGAGGACTGTCCTTAGCACTGGCTAAGGTGTAGGTGAGGACAGGAGACAAGGGCTTCTAAGGGGTTGTCTATCATGAACATTGACCAATGAAGCCAAGCTACTGCAGCTGCCAAAATCAAATTCAAAATGTTTTGAAAACTTAGAGGTTTCCATTCTATTTCTATTCCATTTACACCAGGGAGAGTGCTCAGCAACTGAAAAATCCTTGCTAGTTGGAATAGCTGACCCCAATTTTCCTGAAAACTGCTTCCCACGTGACTAACTCTGTTCTGGGGTACCCCAAGTGGGGCACCAAAAGTAGAGTCAAAAGTCAAGACTGCTCTGGAGGTTTGGAGGGAACAAACTGAAAACTTTTGCAGTTTATAATGTAAAGAGATGGAGTGAAGGTGCTCAGTGTCCTGTTCATTAAGGAGCTGTGTCTTACTAATATTACTTGGCAAATGAATCCAGACTGGCTTGCATATGAACATTCACGTGGGTTGAAAACTGGCTTGAGGACCATAAACAAAGCACAAATGCGATCAATCTATCGAGTTGGAACAGGCATTCGAGGGGGATACAACGAGCAGAGCTGGAAACAGGCACGGTCTTCTCCTCGGGGATGGAGTGAGACAGCAAAGACCACATTAGAGGCATCTTCAGGAGATACCAGACTAGGACCAGCTGCAGATTCCTGTGTGAGAAGGAAGAGTCCAGGCCTGGCCCTTTTCTCAAATGTACCGTGTTTTCACTTGTTGACTTAATTGGCTTCATTCCTGTTTTGCACCAGCACAAGAACAAACTCGGGCATGACACGGGGCCTGTGGTCCCCTGTGTGCACAGGGGAAGGCCCAGGCTTGGCGTGATGACACTGTTTAGGCAAGAGCATGGAGTGTCTGGGCACTCTGCCTTGGGAGCGTGAGTGCTTGAGAAACCAACCGGAGCAGGAGATCAAAGGGGCGGCCGACACGCTCAATAAAAGTCTGGCAAGGGGAAAATTTCACTGGGATATGGACACACATGTTTGTCCTGTCCTGCCAATGGGCAACGTTCCTGCCTCCTAATGTGAGTGATAAGAGCATCACCGAGCTGCCTGAGCACCTGACATGAGCGATCTTGCCCTGCACAGCCTTCGGGCGTGCCATGGAAGTTGTAGCATGACCAAGAAGCCCAAGATACAGGAGGGTTGAGCCTGTGGTAACTGAACAGCAGCAACCATAAGGTGGTAAACCATGAGTTTGTTCCAACTTGGAGTGTATTGGGAATGCAGATCAAAGCCTGGAGGAATGTTCCCAGAAATCACGGGAGTGGTGGAAGGGGTGGGAGGGGGGGGGTGCATCCAAAGACCGCA
>VXBT01002379.1:232167-325114 GCA_013400235.1 Oriolus oriolus | reverse complement strand
GCCCTGCCCAGCACTGCCCAGCCCTGCCCAGCCCTGCCCAGCACTGCCCTGCACAGCTCAGCCCTGCCCAGCACTTCCCAGCACTGCCCAGCACTGCCCAGCACTGCCCAGCACTGCCTGGCACAAGCGTGTTGACTCAGCACTGCCTGAACCCTCTCCCACCACCCACGGCCCCAGCGCTGCCCGTGGTTCATCTCCACCAACAGGCTGGCTGGACACAGCCTGACAAGAGTGGCCTTGTCCAGCACATGCCACATCCCCTGGATGGGCCCTACCCAATGGCCAGTCCCTCCTCTTCTCCTCCTGAGCAGTGACCCCAGGACAGGTGCTGACTCACCGGGCCTGTGAACACACATCAAAAAACACCACCAAAAAACTCACTTTGCCCCAGGATGGCAGGTTTGGAGGTGGCTTGGGACACTTCAGAAATCCCTAGACAGACCCTACCTCCTGAGCCTGTGCAGAACAGAAATGGCTTTGAGACAAAGGGAATGGTGTGGCACATCCAAGAGACGCTCCCGTTGGGAGGGAAGAGGAACGTGTAGAGGTTGGAATGTCTTTAATCCCCATGCATGGGCTCCAGGCACAGTTGCCTCCAGCAGTAACAGCCCTTTGACTGTGCTGGCTGAGTCACTTCAGCCTCCCGGGATGGGGACATTTTGTCATGCACAGGCCTGTACCTCTGAGGGCTGGATGTCTGCTGAGACTCTCTTGTGCAAGGATCCTGGTGTGATGGGACCCGATCCCAACATTTTTCTGGTCGTTCAGGCGTGGTCCCTGCCAACAAACAATCCTCCTACTTCTGAAAATGAAACCCGACCTCTGAGGAGCTGCGATTTATTCTGGTTCCAGTCAGACTGCTGTGGGTAGCAGGTGGTGTGTCCATGTCTGCCAGCGTCTCCGAGCCCCGGCATCACCTGAACAGCGCCAAGCAAGGTGACAGTGCTCCATCCACGCTTGGGTTTGAGTCCTTGCTGGTCTGAACAGTCTTTGCTTGCCATGTTCATCAGTGTCCTCAGCTTGTCCAGAAGTTGGCTCATCAACCAGCAAGGTCGTACAATCACAAAATGGTTTGGATGTGAAGAGAGCTTAAGGACCACCCTGTTCCACCCCTGCCATGGGCAGCGATACCTTCCACTGTCCCAGGGGGCTCCAAGCCCCGAACCTGGCCTTGGACACTGCCAGGGATGGGGCAGCCACAGCTCCTCTGGGTACCCTGTGCCAGGGCCTCAGCACCCTCAGTAAGCCCTAAGAGAATTAGACTCAGCAGCTGATAAATCACATCAGCTGGAGTGGGGCTGCTCCATGGGCACAAGAACTGAAGTTCTGACTAAGGTTGGCTCCAAGCTGCTGTGAAGCAGCATGTTGCTGTGGGAAAGCCAATGAAATCCAGGGGTTTTGTTTGAAGGCAGGAGCTGGTGGAGAGGCAGGAATAGACAGATGCTGACAGACAAAGGCTGAGGCCGGTGTGATCTGGGATCTCAGGGTTGCTGTGATCTTGTGGACTGAGGTCCAACTTCACAGAACGTCTGTTCTCAGTCAGTCACCCTGCAGCAGACCTGGGATCCACGCAGATCCCTGCACCATCATCCCTGCTCACACCCTGGAAAGCAGCTTCCTGTCCTGGGGGAGCATGAGTGTAGGGAGGGGACAGCGTCTGCCCGAGGCTTTTAGACCCATGGAGTCAGCAGATGGCAGATGACCACGCTGGGGAGCTGTTCCCTGTTTTCAATGCTGCTGACATAAATCGTGCAGTGACCTCCCATACTGGCCATCCTTGGAGACGGCCTGGAGCCCAGGGCTCCTGCTGCAGCTGCTCTCCTCCCCATCTTACACAAGAGCAGCATCCCAAAGGGCAAAATGCCACAGCTGAGACAGAGAGACCCAGCAGCCCTGTCCCAGCTCTGCAGGTGCCCTGCTGTCCTCTGAACCTTTCTGCCATCCTCCTGTTAGAGCACTGCCCGGGCACCCCGGTGTGGAGCAGCCCCAGGAACCAGGTGCCACAGTGAGGAGATGGGATCCTGCAGGTGTGTACGGATCTCCCTGGCATCATCCCTCGGGTTTTGGAACAATTGTTCCAGCTCTTCCCAAAATCATGGTGTATCTTGTTCATGAAAAAAAAAATAATATGCAAGGGTGGTTTAGCATGATGTGTAAGAACTGACTGCAGTGAGCAGGGCCTGATGGGGGCTGTCCTTGACACCAGACTGTAAGAAAAGCCATCCTGGGACACCCAGTGATAAATGCAGTGTGTCTTTTCCTGCTCAAAGCTGAGGTCTCTATAAGCAAAGCTGGAGTTTTCCTGAGCTGGAGGCTGAATGAAGAACTTGTTTAATACCAGGGTGGCCTTGTCCATAGAATATTATCAAACTCTGTTTGGAACTGGTTTTTGGCTTCTCTATGTCATGCTCTGATGATGAGTTACTGGATTCATTATGTGCAGTGTGAAGAAGCACTGGTTCTTGTCCCAGTCCCAGCATCTGAAAACTTCTCTAGCTGCCCTGCTGCTGTGAAAAACAGCATTGTCCACCCCTCCAGTGGTTTTCGAGGTCTCTGAAGCATCTTCCTTAAATACTGATTGTCTACACCAAAATGGCTTCATTTTGGAACCAGACCATGCTGATGGTGGTCTGGAAAGTCTCTCAGTCTGTTTTACTGGTTGGAGAAGGGACTTGTAATGAATGGTAGGCAGCAGGATCCAGCAGAAGTGTGACAATGGGCTTTGCTTCAGTACTGACTTCAGATACTTCCAATGATCAACACTAAACACCAGGCTCGGATTTCAGAGAGCCACTGAGATTCAATGTGTGTCCCACCAAAACCCCAAAAGCACTTCCTGAAGCCCCACTCTGTATCTCTCTGTGTTCAGCTCTGCATCTTCTTGACTTTTAGCAGACAGGAATTATTGTCCCACTTCATTGGGCTGCAGGAGCCAGTGTTTTATCTCCCCAGCACACCTGGGCTGCAGAAACAAATCCATGTGCAGCACCAGGAGCCCCAGAGGTTGTGCTGCTCCTTGTGGGACAGCTGCCCACCTGGAGGAGGTTTCCCATCCCAGAGGGCTGCAGAGAACACCCGGGGATCCATCGCTGGGGCTGCCAGGCCCCTCGCACAGCACGGGAGGAGAAGCACGGTCCCGGGTTAGGGACCTGCCAGGGCACATTCCCACCAGCCACGTGTCCTGCGGGGGTGGCACTCATCTCAGAGGGGAGCCAGCAGCCTTGCAGCGTGTCCCCCATGGGAACGGGCTCTGGGTGCAGCAGCCAGGCAGCCCCTGGTGCTCGGTGGTCCCTGGCCTTGACCCGTGAGCACGGCGAGCAGGAGGGGAGAGGATCCCCAGGGAGGGGAGGAGGGGAAGGAGAGGGGCAGGGTGGTGAGAGTGGGGTACACCAGAGGAGCTGAGGGGGCGGGCACCTGTGATTGTCAGAGTGCCAGAGGCTTGGAGTGCCCCTTGTGCTGCCCAGGGAGCAGCTGTGCCCAGGAGCTGCAGGAGGAGGCCGTGGGCGGGGGAGCTGCATCAACCACACTCTTCTGGCACCCTGGGATTTCTATTCGAGGCTCCCCACAGGTGAGGATTTGGCATTTCCTCGTCCTTCTGCCTCTTGTCCTCTGGCTGCTGTGCTGCTGCCCCGTGTCCTGCAGGGCAGGTCCCAGGTGGGACAGTGTGGCCTGGCCAAAGCTTGCCCAGCACCAAGAGGAGCAGCAGCATCACAGCTGGCGTCCTGCTCCTCACACCCCCTGCAGTCACTCCCCCAGGGCCTCTGCACTCTCCCAAGAGCACTTCTGTCCTGCCCTGGCTCTCCTGTGATTCCCACTAGCCCAGGCAGAGCTGGAAGCCAATGCCCAGCTGTGTTTGTGCAGCCTTTTATCCCTCTCCATACACAAAGCCCTTCCCTCAGTTTCCCTGTAGAATTCTGCATTTCCCAACTGCTCTTCCCCACCCACCTCTCTCTGCACCCTCCTCAAATGTGCAAGTTGTTGGCAGAAATGCCAGGTGAAATGCTGTAGGCCCTTAATCATGTTCTTCATTTGGAAGGGAGCCATTTATTAAACATGGCCTCTCTGCTGCCCTTTTGTACCAACCACATCTTCTCTCCTGCACTGAATGTCAAAATTTAACGTTTTACTAAAGGTAAGCTTAAGTCATGGTAGCTAGTATCTATTCTTTCTTCTCCATTCTTATGGTCTTTTACCCTGTATAGAAGAAAATTTGGCACAACTCATTTTTCACTAGCTACTACTGACAGTTCCTTGTTTCCCTGCTCTTCCTTCTGTGTTCATACGAATAATTTACTGCCAAGTCCCCATTTTCTTCCAGAAGTCGAAGAGTTGTGTGGCCTATAGCTTTCCTTTTTTAAAGGTTGTCTCTTTCCAACTTTCCTTTCATGTCAGACCTCTGAATCCTTGGCAGTGAGGCTGCAGTCACAGCAATGGGGAGGTTTCTCGCTTACATCCGTGCTCTTTGGGCTGCCCCTCACCACTAAGGCCATGCCCTGCTCCTTTGACACTGCCAGTAGATTATGACAGGACCCTAAGCACCTTTTCCTTTTTCATGCCATCTCCAATCACTCTCAGAAGGTTTTGTAAAGAGTAGCCTCAGATATGTAAAACTTTCCTCTTTCAGGCACTTCCCCTGGCCCAGCTACCGTGCTGGGATGTGTCTGCTTTCCAGAAGAGCAGGTGTCAGTGATGTCCCACTTCTGGGAGGAACAAGTATGTTCAGGACAGAGGCATGTCCAGAGTCAAAACAGAGCCCTTGCAGAGATGCTGAGATGATGACACCAGCAAACCCACATGTGTGGTGCTCCAGAAGGTCAGAGAGGATTGTGTCTGACCAGGTCTGGAACACCCCTTGGAGCGTGGTTCTCACTCTGCCTCCATCCCTAGAGCTGGTCAGACACCCACCCCTGGGTGCACTGTCACCTCTGTCTCCTCCTTTCCCATCTCTTGTGTAGGTGTCTCCATGCCCACGGCCCTTCTCCATTCTACACTCACTTCCATCTCTGAGGGCTCCTCCTGGGTCCTGCCTGCCCAGCCCAGCAGCCCCAGGCACCTGCTCTGTCTGGGGTCTCTGAGCTGGTTTGGCTGTTCCCACAGCAGTTGCAGTCCCTGCTGCAGGCGGTGCCAAGGCTGGAGGTCCCTGAGCAAACAGCTGTGCAGCGGCTCCTCGCCCGCTGTGCCTGCAGCTGGCCACAGCGGGGTAGGAAACCTGCCACGGGCTGCTTTCCACCCCCTCTGGAGGGAACCGCTGGCACACACGGGCAAAGGACGCCTGGCTCCAGGGTAAGAGCGGGACAGCTTGGCTCAGAGCCCCGGTGTCAGCGTGGGGTAAGAGACGCGCGCCTGCAGGGCAGAGGCCCCTTTGTGGGGACACGCTCCCAGCCCACCCCCACTGCAGCACCACACTCACCCCTTGGCCCTTCTGCTGCGAGTCCTGGGCCAGACTGGGCTGCAGCTCACCTGCCGGCCACCTTCAGCTTGCTCAAGAGCCCCGGCTGGCCAGCGTGGTGCTTTCCAACCGCTCCAGCTTTCCAGCAAGAGCCCCGAACAACTTCGGAAACGAGCAGCAACATCCTCCATTTCGTGTCAGGCTGTTGTTGTTGTTTTTTTAACAAAGTTTTCTTTTTTCTAATTATAGGATGTTGCAGAACAATCAGCTGAGCCGCATCCCTGCAGAGGCACTGAGAGATCTTCCAAATCTCCAATCTCTGTAAGTCATTAAAAATCAATGCTGCGAGCTGCACAGTCCCTTGGGGGCCCCAGGCTTCCCAGCATTTGAGTCATTAGTTCCTTTGTCGAGGATGTTCTGTTCCTTCTTCCTTTTCTTTTCCAATTTATGCAAAGATCACTGTCACTTAGAGTGGAAGGGAGGGGAGGGCAGTTTTCAAGGAAGAAACACTGTCTTGGTGGAGGATGTTGAAATTACAGCTCCCCATGTGTGCATCGTGACGAAAAGGCCACCAGAGCCAATGCATATTTCAAGGAACACTGGAAAATATCCACCCAAAGAGTCTCTGTGCTCTGCACTGTGGCCCACAGTGGGGAAGGGACCTGCCAGCCAGCGCAGAGGACACTCTGGGCTGTCAAAGTGCAAGCTGGGCCGTTTGACCCGGATGCAGGATGATTGTGCCAGGGTAGAACTGCTTTAAAGACTGCCAGCGATTCAGCCCTGGGGAGAAGCTGAGGCTGGGATTGTGCTTTTCCTTTAAAGGAGCTGTACCCACAGCAGGTTTGTGCTCCTGTGCTCACTAAAAACCACACGATTTTGGAATGCTTTTAGTTTTGCTGAGTATGGGCACAGTTGTGGCCAGACCGTGGTAGTGCCGGTGAATTTAGGGAAGGTGTGTTTGGTGCAGGGAGCGCAGCTGAAGCTTGTAAGGGCGTTCTGAGTTGGGCCGAACCACTGAAAAACTGACCTTATCCCTTAATCTGTAACTTCAGTCCTAGTCTTACACAGCCCTTCTATCACAGAAATGTTAGCTGGGAGCAGTTTCTGGGAGTCTCCTGCTCGGAGCAGGACTATCCCAAACACTCAGGGGGGCAGCTGCCGCTTTGTCTATCCAAGCACAGAGATCCCCCTCTCGCTGGTAGCCTGGGGCTGTTCTTCCTGGGGAAGAAGCTTTTTCTCAAGTCCAACCTAAAACTCCTGGAAGGCAATTTGGGCCATTACTCTTTGTTTGATCACCTGGAACCACCCTGAAGGGCTTGGCTCCATCACCTCTGGCTGCGGGTCCCTGGCAGTTCTCTTCTCAGCCTCTTCTCTGCTGAGTGAAACCAACCCTGCTCCTTCCACCTCTACCCATGGGGCAAATGCCCTGGGACCCTGACTTGGCCACTAGCCCTCCACTGGACCTGTCTCATTCCTCTTCATCCTTCTTGCACTGGGCGCCCAAAACTGGGCACAGTTCTCCATGTGTGGCCCTCCCAGTACCCAGTAGGAGTTTCTGTAAATATTAATTTAAATATTAATTTGCAGTGGGGGTGTTGGCCGTGCAGGATACGAATGTTCTTTCTGCCAGAAGAGATTTGAAACATTTGTTGTTGAAACATCATTGGCACATGGTTGTGGTTATTATTAAGTTGTGTTGACATCACCACGAGCGCCAGAGTCAAGAGCTCCCACTCCAGGGATTTTGAGATTAGTTTGTTCTCCAAGTGACTCCTCTTTCAAGGGAAGCGTGATGTGGAAGGTCACTGCCCCTGGAACACCCCTTCCCCTCAGCCTGTCTCTCCTGTGCCTGGCAAGTGTGTGACAGCCAGTGCCACCAGAGCCCGAGGCTGCAGAGAGCCAACCTCTGTTTCTGAAGGTTCAGCTGCCTGTGGTGCCTTAAGAGGCCAACCTGGAAACAGAGACCAGACAGGAGTAAGGGAATAAAGGTGGATATTTATTGGAAAGGCCTTCAGAGGCACACCCTGGGCAGGCCAAAGGCTGCACCCGAGATAGACCCCAAGTCACGAGTTCTTCACACTGTTACAGGTTTGGTCCATTTGCAGATCAGCATAAATTGGCCAATTAAACTTTAGCTAATGATGGAACTGCCCCTCAGCTCGCCCCCCTTCTCAAGGTGCTGGGTTACACATTTTGGGTCTAGGAGGGTCTGGGTGTCCTTGCAGAGCAGGCCTGGAGAGGCTTTGTTATGTCTGTGTGAGCATGAGAGAGCAGCAGCTGACAGGCTGCAAGGCAGCTCAGAGTCACACTCTGGGAATGCAGAATTTGAAAAAATATAAGAGTTAAAACCTAAGGCATCACCTGCACAGGCACTGCTGCAGCTCTGGCCACCAGTCCTGGGGCATTTACCACTGATGGACGGCGACCTGGGCTGGTGCTGGGACGTCCACACGCTGCATCTCCTCAGCCCACAGCCCCTGCCAAAGCACCACAGGGCACGTGGGAAATGCAAAACACTCCAAGATGCTCCTTGCAGCACCCTGGGGGTCATTTAAGGGGCAGAGTGGGAAGATGGCTTGTGTGAATTAGCACGGAGGTACCTGCTCCTAGTGCACCTTGAGGCCGCCTCATCCAGGGTGGTTTTCCCAGGTGTCTCCAAGGTTGGGTCAGGGGAAGTTGGGCCAGCTGGGATCCAGTGCTCTCCCTGCAGAAACTGAACAGTAAAAGCAAATTTTAGGAAGAAATGGGCTGCTTTAGACAACCTGATGGAGATTAGGCTTGAAACAGAATCAGAGGGCTGACTAGCTGGGCAGGTCTGGCTCGGAGGTGCCTAATGCCTGTCACAGCAGGACTGCTTTCAAGAGCCACAGCCGCAGTGACCAGAGACTGCTGTGTCCCACCTGTGTCCCATTTGCCCCCGGAACACGCTGTCCAAGCTGGTCAGTTCCCATCCATGGTCCGAGGTGACTGAGCTGGGACTTCCTGCCTTTCCTGAGCAGCCTTGCTCCTGTGAGCCAACCTGTCTGGGATGTCACTGCCCCCTCAGAGCTTCCCTCAGCCCCTCACCCCTGCAGTTCAGCTGTGCACAAGCACCCATGCCTGGTCCCTCTGGGCTCCTTCGCTCCTCCTCTCATCATCATCCATTTTTAAGATGCCTGTCCCCATTCCCCTGTAACAGAGCCACAGCTTCTGTGCCTTCCCCAGCTCCTCCTCTGAGGCTCAGGATCCTTTCCCAGCCCCTCATTGTTCCTGAATCCTGTCCCAGACACAAACTGAGCACAGGAGGGACTGAGACTGTGACCTTCCACTCCTGCCTCTGTCTTAAAAAAAAAAAAACAAAAACAAACTGTTAGGCCTGACAAGACCTGAGTTCAGGATGGGAAAGGCACCAGCACCTTCTGACCTGCAGGACTGCTCCATCCAGTGCTCCCAACCGTACCAAGCAGGCCCACAGCATATTCACCAGGCACCAGGCACAGTGGGAGCAAGTAAGTTCAAAGGAAAGCTCCTGCTGGGAAAATAAACTTTTCCTGGGATGGAGTCTGAAGTGCCACTCCAGCCAGATGAGCCTCAATACACATTCTCATGGTCACAGAGTGCCCAGGGCTTCTTTAGAATCAGAGCACAGAATCAGAGAATCATCAAGGTTGGAAAACACCTCCAAGACCATCGAGTCCAACCTGTGCCCAATCCCCACCCTGTCCCCAGCCATTCCTTGGACACCTCCAGGGATGGGCACTCCAAACCTCCCTGGGCAGCCCCTGCCAGTGCCTGACCGCCCTCTCAGTGAAGAAATTCTTCCTGATGTCCAACCTGAACCTCCTCAGGCACAGCTTGAGGCCGTTCCCTCCTGTCCTGTCAGGTTCACACAGATGAGTAATTAACACCCTTTTTGGGAGGCCCATTTGAGAACTGGCAGAGAGTATAAAAAAAATTAAGAGATGTGTATTGGGAACAGCACAGATCTGTTGGCAACAGCTCTCTCCCTGAGCCAGGCAGGCATCCCACTCATCCCCTCAGGAAGGTGGGACCTGCTGCAGTTAGGCCAGGTCTCCTTCATTGCATCTCCCCTGATCAGAAAAACAGGAAAGGGATAAATTAAGCCACAGGCAGCAAATAAATGGGAATTAAAACTGTGGGGCAAGCTGCTGTGGGATCTTTCCCTTGTGCACCTGCCCACAGCCGTCTGTGTCTGTACACTCAGAAGTGCTTTCCCAGGAGCTCTTCACTGGCCCTGCTCCGGCCAGAACGGCACAAACATGGGAAGGCAAAGTGATCTTCTGAGGGCAAGAGCAAAGTCAGGAGTAGGACCGAGGTGTCCTGCCTCCACTTGCCACATCAAGATGTTTCCATGCCTCATTTGAGACTCTGCACTGGCACAATGGGAATGTGTATGCACCAGATACCGAGAGGAAGTATTTGGGGCAGAGTGCATGAAAATCATAGAATCATAGAACTGTTTGGGTTGGAAGGGACCTTAAAGCTCATCTCATTCCAGCCCCCTGCCATGGGTGCTTTTCCTCTAGGCCACATTGCTCCAGACCCTGTTCGACCTGGTCTTGAACACTTCCAGGGTCAGGGCAGCCACAGCTTCTCTGGGTACCCGGTGCCAATAAGATGAAGAGCTCCAGGAGAAGATTTCTGCAACAAAAAGCAAGCAGCAAAACAGCAGTGACTTCTGTAGGTATCCCAGCAGTGAACCCACCTCACCCAGCCTGTGCTGTGCTGACAAGAATTCAGGGTAAAGCCGTAGGAGATCAGTCAGGCCCCCAGCCACCACTTTTCCATGTGTGCCCCTGAGGCTGGACCCAGCTCTGCAACCAGCTGGGGGGAAGTCTCTTCTGGAAGCAAGAGTTTCAGAAGGGTTCTGTCGCGAGGGGCCGGCGCTGGTCAGCACCGCCCGGCCACAACCTTCTTAGAGAGAGCGTTCTGCTGGGAACAGCCCCTCCGAGGGCACTGGCAGGGCCTTCCCGAGCGACAGGTGATCCCAGCAAGAGTAGCAGCTACAAGTGATCTCAGCTCTCTGTGATTCAGCTCTTTGTGAGATCACCCCAGGCTAACTCGGGGGTAAACAGAGACAGGAGCCTCGCATGGCGGTTCCACAGAGTAACTTTTACTGTCCAGCCACCCAGACAAAGGGAAGGCCTGGAACGAGAGCTTCCACAAAGGGCAGTCCACAAATGACACATCCTTATCTTTGAGGGGTAAAAGCAGTGGTATATATGGGAAAGGCAGGCGTGGGGTGGAAACCAGTTAGCCAGCGGGGAGCAGGTGATTACCATGGGGAAGCAAAGCATGCTGAGTTCTCACCATGACCTGAGGTGAGTTGCTTAAGTCTGAGGCCTCCAGGGGAGTGCAAAAGGCTCTCGTTTTGAGGGCCCACAGCCCTCCATAGGTTCCACACAATGGAGAACTCTTCCCTGTCTGGCATGGTTAAGGGAAGGGCAGAAAGTGCTTCTCAGAGGGACCCTGAGCACAGATCACCCACAGGCTGCAGTGAAACCTGCCCTCAGCACAGAGAGGACAGGAGGGAGCTGTTCTCCAGGATGGGTATGCCACAGGATGGTTATTCTCCAAGGGGACAGCACAAGCCAGCTCTGCCTCTCATCAGGACCACACCAAACCCTTTCTCTGTCTCGAGCCTGACTTCTTTAAAGTGTGGAGGGCATGTGCAGACAAAGATGATGATTTGCACTTCCACAGAATCATCAAGGTTGGAAGAGACCATCAAGATCACCTAATCCAACCATCAACCCAGCGCCACCACACTGACCCCTACCCCACATTCCCGAGTGCCACATCCAGACACCTTCTGAACACGTCCAGAGACCATGACTCCACCACCTCCCTGGGCAACTTACCCCAGTGTCTGACCACTCTTTCAGTGAAAAAAGAATTTCTAATCTGAATCTCCCCTGGTGCAGCTTAAGGCCATTTCCTCTTGTCCTACCACCTGAGACATGGCAAAAGACACGACTCCCACCTCACTATAGCCTCCTTGCAGGCAGCTGCAGAGAGCAACTTCCTCCTCTTCACACAGAAGCTGCACAGCAGAGACCCCTGGGCTCGGTGAAGGCCCAAGAACCACATCTGGTGGCACAGCCCGGGGTGGCTGCAGGGCACAGCCCTGCTCCGGGTGGCTGGGAACGCTTCTGAACACACACAGCGTGTTACAAGGTGGAACCGCTGCTGTGCCTCACACTGGTGCAAGCATGACCTGGAAAGCATCCTGGGTCTCATCCTGTGCTGCTCCCCTGCGGGAGCAGCCAGTGCTCGCAGAGTCCTGCACTTCTCCTTCTAGCTCATGTTTAGAGATGCTCTCCACCCAACAGCAGTGGCACAGCATGGGCAGCACCGTGTCTGAAGGGGAATACAGGGCTGAGATGCTCTGCTTGCTTTCCACTGGTGCTGCCATGGCTTCTACAAATGTGGCTACTCACCTCAGACCAAGAGACTCCATGCAGGTCTGCATTAGAGTGATTTTTTCCCCTCTTTTTCAAATATCTGAGTCATTTTCCACAAGTTTATGAGACTCTTGTGTATCCATTGCCAAAAAATTCACCAGCCTGGAACACCTATAGGTCACCCACAGCACAGTTTTCAAGCATTACCAGTCAGGCCATCTGAGCCCCAGTGTATCTGTGCTGCCCAGAGACTCCTTTTTTCCATTCATCATGACAGCCCATGAGTTACCAGACTTGTACGGCACTTGGTGAAATATTAACTCTCCGTTTGCATATTGGCAACACATCCTAAGCCAGCAGGACAGCTGGGAAGGGGGTGAAAGTGGGAACCAAGAGGAGTGGGGTGGAACCAGTACCAGACAGAAAGGGATTGTGCGTTGGTTATTTTCTTGCTCTTTCAGATGTTTACATTTGGTGCCCATGTTTGTCGTTCTGGGATTCAAGCAGGATTTGAAGGGAAAGTGTGTATCCCTTAGGGACAAACTGACCCAGGAGAGGAAAGGTAGACTTCTCAATGCACAAGTCTTTTCTCAGGATTACAACAGAAGCAGCACAACTAAGTGGAGACCAAGAACAGTTTTCAGCTTAGTTGTGTCAGAAAAACTTGCCAATCAATTCAAGGGATGAGGTGACCAGACAAGTGGGACAGAAAGGGATGCTCTAGCCACTGTGCGACAGAGAGAGGCTGGCATTCACTGCCTGCACAGCAGAGTTAGAGTTGAAATGTAGCAAAAAACTGTGTCAGTGGACTCCAGTTGTCTCCAAATGTGGCAGCTCTTGGCTTCTGGGCATCCAGAGAGGGTGAGATAGCACACATCAACCAAGCTTTGGTGGCACTTGGAACTGAACTGCAGGGTCCCTTTGCACTGCTGGGGTCCCAGCTTGGCTCCCAGGCAGGAGGCACACTCAGACCTGTACTCCAGTCCCTCTGCTTGCTGGCTGAGAGTGCTGGGCAGGGCAGGCAGCAGGCGCTCCTCAGGCTCTGCAGGATGCGTGCTGTGAGATAAGGACCCAGCTGGAAGGGTGCTGGGAGTTTGGGAGTCCCTGGCAGCAGCAGATCAGCTTTACATACATGCTCAAGGAGAGGGAAGGCCAGGCAGGAAGGAACTTCAATAAATGCTGTCACTCGGAGGGCAGAAGGAAAGCCATTCCTCCTTTTTATCAGGTGCTGATGCATGTTGAAGTAGGAATGTGCTGTCCAGAATGATCAGAGTCGGGGGCACAGAGCATGAACTCTCCACTCCACAGTGCCTTGACCCCAGGAAAGCCTGGGGCCCTCTTGCCCTGCACCCCCTGTGCCTTCCCCCATCTGGCTTTGTGGCAGCCTGAACGCGGGCTCCAGCTCGCTCTCCGTGCCAGGAGCAGAACCTCTCTCTACCATGGCCTGGGTCCTGCTCACAGCTGTCCCTAAAAGACCAGATCAGCAAGGAGAACCCCAGGTGCCACAAGGACCATGCTTACACTGCCCTGCTTCTGTGGGCCTCCTCCTCTTCTTGCCTTCTGATGAGGACCTGTCTTCAGGCAAGGAGCTTTCTCGAAGCTGCCAGCCCATGAGCTTCAGGTGTACAGAATTTTTCATGGCAGGTGTGGTGTCCCCCACAAAAGACAGGCTGTGGAACCAGCCCTGGGAGAACACCAATTTTAACTACTCTAGGTGAAGCACACTGGCTCCCTGGGAGCCCAGGTTACTGAAGATCCTTCACTGGACAGACAGCAAGCCAAGAAAAATGGTTCAGGCAAGTTTTGGTGAGATGGGAGAGTCAGAGTGCTGCCCTTTGGATTCTTTCTCTTGGATATTCCCATTGCCCTGTGTCATCCCCCCATATCTTTCCTAACCAAGGAAGTTGCAGTCCTGAGTTCTGGCAAATAACATTTCAAACACCGTAAGGGGGCTTCCTCCTGCAAATTCTCACACAGGAGCTGCGAATACCAGCCAGCCAGGAGGAGGCTTCCAGTCACTCAACACAACTTTGTGCCAAAAGGGCATTTGTAGGTCTAGGATGCCCATTGCCCATCACCCCATGTGCTGGCCCAAAGCTTGGCTGCTCCAGGTTGGATCACTGGGTATCACCAACCACTGGTCAGCAGGAACCTCCTCCTTTGTCTGGCTTTCCCCAGCCAGAGGTGCCCACGGGTCACTGTGCCCCATGGATGTCAGCCAGCCTGAGGGGACAAGTGTGGAATCCACCCAGACAGCCCCATCCGCATCCGACACCCCCGTGCTCACAAACACCCCTCACCACAGGTCCTCCAAAGCTGCAGCCGTGCCCAGACCAGAGCCAGACCTGCCCTGCTCCCTGTCAGCTACAGGATGTGGAGGCATCACCGTCTGGAGCTGCAGCTGTCAGGAAGGAGACCTTGGCAGGATTCACTAGATGAGTACAAAGAGGAATTTGGATTTCAAAAGAAGAGAAGGCCAAGCTCTGGAGACCGAGCCTCCTACCAAGTGTGAGGGAGCTGCTTCCCAGCAGGCTTGATTTATCTGGGAAGCATGTTGGGAAGCCCGGTGGGGAGGATTAGAAAGAACACGCACACCTGATGGCAACGCTGTGAGCCCCGCGAGGGGTGCCAAGGCCTTACGTAATGCTCGGATCCAGTTGTGATCCCTGGCAGAGAATCCGGCTGCCGGTGGTTTATAGGTGCAGTAACAACATACCATGTGCGCTCTGGAAGAGTCGTGTGTCAGTCTAATTAACGACTTTGCGGTTTGTGAGCACTTACCTAAAGCAGATGGGCACTGTGTCTGTTCCTCTGCCAGGCAGAAAGAGTCCAAGGTATTTCAAAGTGAGCAGGTGCTATAAATTATAATTACCAAGCTTGTCGAGGTAGAGAAAGCAGAGAGAAAAGAAACCTGGTGGATTAAGAGATCAAGATAAACTCCTGGTTTTTCTTTTTCAAATGCCTATGGAAAGCTTTTTTGGGAGTTTCTTGCAGATCAGCATTTTGGGAAGGTGCTTAGCATGTGTCTGGCTCTTCAGGAGCGTTGTCTATATCAGCCTGGAGGGGGAGGGGAGGATTTAGTGCCAGACAGAAGAGTTAAAGCCTCAAGATGCTGCACCATGAGATCGAGCTCCCCTTGCCCCCTTTCCACACTGCACTTTGGGTTTTCTCTCGTGTCCCTGGCAAGATGCTCCGTTCTGCTGGCAAACACTGGGTGCAAGCCTTGGGGGTGGTTCCCTAGCTCTGTATCCCACGAGGATTGGCTCTCTGGCTGTCAGGCTTGATGGCGTCCAGCAAAACAACCTGTGACTGTGTCTCCATCTGTCTCCCGTCTCTTGGCAACTCCTCCTGTGTGCAGGAAAGTATCTGCTTCCCTCTGTGCCAGCACGTGTCAGTCCCCTGCAGCCAACCCCGCTCTGCTGGCCCGTGGCTAACGCACCCCGTGCACAGGTAGCCACAGTCAGCACCAGTGTGCACCGGTGGTGGGCAACAGCCCAACAGGCCCCGTTCCCTGCCATCCTGGCCTTGCTCTCATTTTAGTTCCCCTTTCTCCGTCACAGTCTTGCATCCCTCTGGAATATTTGCAGAACTCTCTTGCCACTCTGCCACAAACCTGCTGTCCCCAGCTGAAATCAGCCACAGCCTCCCTGAGGAGCACTCTGGTACCATCCCCACCAACAGCACCTTCTCATTTCTGACTCCTGTATGACAGCAGTGCTGTCCTCTGCTCCTCTGGCCTGCAGGATTCAGTGTCTTCAAAAGCTGATGGGATGCAAACTGGAGGAGAAATTGTGCCATAGACATTGTTCTGAAATCATTTTCCTGTTTGCTGAAGGTGTTAATTTCCCATTATATTCTGATTTCCTCCAGCTGTACTTGACCCATGATCAGTAAGTGCTAAGTCAGCCTGACATGTAACTCCCTGCATACAGGTTAATTGTACCTCTAACTAAAACACTCCACTTCCTCCATCTCATTAGTTTGCCACCATTTGGACTCCTATGGAAATGCAATAAAGGCTGCTCCATCCCCTGTCCCTTAAGGCAGGTCGTACGTATTCGCACATATGGCCAGAGATTAAAATGCAAAAAACTACTTATAGCAATTTGAGAACATGTGGACTTTGATGTAGACAAAGGAGGAAGGCTCTTCCCACCAGATCAGATTCTCACAAGCATATAAATTCTTATGACAGAAGGAAGAAAAAAATTCCTTTGGAATCAACATGGCCTGAAGAGCTCAGTCAGATCATTCCTCATTTCACTTCTTTGATCTGTCTGAGATTTGACAGTTTGCTATTCACAGCAATATCCTTCTCTATAAATCACACGTGACGCTGTGAGGTTTTGGGAAGGTGTTTGAGGTGTTGTTTCCCTTGGTTGTTTAGAGGATAAAAGCTATGGAAAACCAGGTATCTATAAAGTCCGTACAACACAGCAGTGACTTACAGTCTGTTGGCACAGGCACTGTCTTGTGGCAAGGCCACCTCAGCCCTGTAGCCTGATTTACTGGCTACAGAGTCTTCCTGGAGCACAAGGAAAAGGAGCTCAGGGAGGAGCAGCGAGGCAGCTCTGATGCAGTATATGAAGATGGACCGAACAAAGTGACCACAGGTGTTTCCCTGGTGATTTCCCTGCTGAGCACACAGGACCTTGGATTTCACCTCTTACAGACACCTCTGCAGCAGAAAGCGCTCCTGCGGCAGGCAAAGGAGCCCAGGACGGGTGTCACAGTGTCAGCAGCGTGCTTCCACTTGAGAGGACACTCGCTGCTCAAAACCTTCCTGTCCCATCTCTGACATCCCCTTTTCCCTGAGGCCCCTCTTCCCAGCAGCCAGCTCTGCACAGCAGCACAACCGAGTCAGTGGAGTTTTGTCCCCACTCCTGTTTCCAGAAGTCTGATCTCCATTTTGGCACTTCAGGGTTTAATAGTATTTCTATGAAGAAGATAGTCTGGGAGGGTCCAAGAGCAGCATTTGCCACATTCAAGAGAACACTGCAGGCAGATGTGCCACACATCTGGATGTACTGCAGTTAATTTTCATGCACTGATGTAGGCACAGTGTGGTGAGTCTTCACTGAGGTTTGGCTGCTGCTGGTGTTCCTCAGGAGCTGTGTGGAAGTCACACCTTTTCCTGGTCTTAAAATTAAGAGAGCTGAACACAGTTAAGAGGGAAAAGGGTTTTACCTCGGTGTTTATTGAAGGATCCTCAGGGGCACCGAAATGCACATCGAAATGCACCCCGAAATGCCCCCCGGAGAAATGGCCCCGCACGATGTGATGTGTGTGCAATTATAGGCCTTGCTAATTAGCACATCTATCAAAGATTCCCCAGTGAGGGACTCCAGCGAGACCCCTCAGCGAGGAACCTTCCCCTGGCTGGGCCTGGCTTTGTTTACAGAATGTGTTCTGGAGAGGCCCTCGGGGTCTGGGGTTTCCAGGGTGTTTGGGCTCTTGGCTTAACGGGATATTGGGTGTGAGGGAAGTGATCAAACTTAAAGAATTATAACTGTGTGGGCTAAAAGCACTGAGAATACATAAAAGCTATATAAGAGAGTGTATAAAAGGGGTATAAAAGAAAAGCAAAAAATCATCATGGCTTCAGAAGCAGGAGCGTCTCTGGCTCCACTGCCATGAGCCTTCCTCCCAGGTACAGCTTGCACAGCCTGGGAGTCACCTGAAAATGGCACAATGGCCCCTGTAGCTCGTGCAGTTGTGCCAGTGCACAGACAGGGAAGAGATGATACAATTTTGATTCAGGTGGGCTGATGTCCCTGGAAGGGACTGAGGTCTTCTCCTGAGGCCACTTCTCACAATTTGGTTCATCAATGATAAAGCAAATTCAGAGGAGTTACTGCTTTTTGGCACAGACTTTGAATACATCAGATTTTTCTGGTTCTGTGTACCACGGGCTGTCATCCAAGCTGCCATGCTCTAGCCCTTCCCTCCACCCAGTCTGAGCTGCCACTGGAGATCCGTGTCTGTCACCAGGACTGGCAGCGATAGCTTAGCAAGATCAGACCAGGTTTGAGGAGAATTAGAATTTGAGGTGCATTAGAATAGAAATGCAGTTCAAGATTCAGATTTTGGACTCGTTCCTCTGTTTATACGGGCCTGATCCAAATCCCAGGTCTGGGTTCAAGAGTATCCCTGACTGGGAAACAAAGGGCATGGCTGGACCTTAATTCATACTCCAGCAGCTTTCTGTGCCATTCAGCTCATCTCCCCACGTTGTTTAGAGTGTTTTCCCCAGCACCTCTGAAAAGCACAGCCATTTTTACTGCAAGGAAGAGCAACAACGTATTTTCAAAGGCCAGTGGTAAATCCACTTGGCAGAATGTGCATCACCATCTTTCACTGGGGCAAAAACTGTGGCTTGGTCACGGTGTTCTTGGTAGGACCCAACAAGCAGCGTCCTGCAGCCCCCAGAGAACAGCGGGGGATCAGCCTCGCTGGCGTCTGGCGCTGATACAGAGAAGCCTGGGCCAGGTTTGTGGCTGGGATTTGAGTGGCTGGGACCAGGGGAGTGGTGTCTTCGTGCCTCTGCTCTGACTGGGTTGCTGGATCCTTCCCTCATGGTGGAGGATCTTGAAATACCGCCAGGAAGGAGATCAAATTCTTCTGAGTCACCACCATGGCCTCACTGCAGAACCTTCCTGCACTGGGGATAAGTTTCTGCTGTGCCCACGTCTCCCTCAGGCAGACCAGGTGGATCTGTCTCCTCTGACCATGGCTGTCTAGGTATTACCTCACCCCAGCAGCAGTGGGAAATGATCAGCATCTGCAGAGGGTGAATCATGTCTGCTATCTCAGAGCCCTCTCTGGGGGTGAATCACTCTCTGGACCAATCTGCTTTTCTCTTCTGGCTATTCAAAGACCCTATAACTGGTTTCAAGTTCTGTGTGAATAAGGCTGGGTGAGATGTGGTTTTCCTACACTTGGAAAGCAAAATAAAAATGTCCCTGTCCCCACCCCTCACTTTTAGCCACCAAAATCAGCCCCCCAGGCTGACACACCCCAGCAGAGCAGGGGTACCAAAGCAGAGCTGAGCATCTGTACTCCCCACAGCCCCCTGCACATGACCCAGCACACACTTGTGTAGCCCTCAGGGAAACCTATCAGGAGAGGAGATCGTCTGGCCCAAAAATACAAATGCAAGGAGCAGCTTACCCTCTAACCAGGGAGGAATTTCTCTACACTCCAGATCTGGAGGGATTTGAATTTGCAAGCACTGTTCCGGGAGCAAGTCAGAAAGGAGGCATGGCTGGTGGGTACATCACAGACATGGATTTTTTCCTGTCAGTAGGAGGAACTCAGATGGTCAGATTAGAGTCTCTTCTGCTTAGCAGTAAAAAAGCCATGAAATGCAATGTGGTTGTGCCAGTACAATGGTCTCAATAGCACTTTTGAGAGGAAGATTTAATGACCACACAAGCTGTTGAATGTATCATCCTCAAGGAGCAGTTCACTTTAGCAGTGCCACAATAAATCCCTGCTGCATTTGTTTTTCATTCATTACTTGCTGTTTTTGAGCAATGAGTTGCTGTGAAGTTTATGTAAAGGCAACATCTATGTATCTCATTCTTGTGAGTGTCAGTGCTGTGAAGGATCCCTGGATTCATCTCCCAGGAAGACAGGAGTGTTGTGTGGTTTATCAGGCTAACAGCTAAAAGTTTAGCAAACTTTAGTCACTTCAGAACTGGAAAATAATACAGGAAAATAGGTGTCTGCATGAATTGGTACCTCCTCCCAAGGATGGTGCGTGTAGATACAAGACAGAGAAACTGCCCCAACTGCATCGGATGCCTCATCTGTGCACACAACGTGTAAAAAGCAGCAGCTTTCTCTCTTTTGAAATCCTTTCCTGGAATGTGCAGAGAGTAGGTTGTTCAGGTCCCAGTGACCTTGAGCTGGGCCAGCATGTCCATGATGATCTGAGTCAATTTCTCTCTTGAGACTTCATTTTCTAATTTTCCCATTCAGTGAGCTGGTGGTTGGCAACACTCGGAAGGGGGTGATGGTGAGGGACTGCCTTGCCACGCCCCAGCACCTCCAGAATTCCCACCTGTGCTGCCAATGAAGAGGTCACAGCACGGGTGGGTGTTTGGAGCTGTGCTGGTCCAGCAGCTTGGCAGTGGCTGTACCTGCCTGGCTGTGCCCATCGGGTACTGCAGCCACCTCCAGACTTCTCTGCACTGACTGCAGCCATCCTGCAGGGCCACTGGCGGTCACACATCCTCCCAGAGTGTTCCTACCTTTCTCTGCCCACACTGCAGTGACTGCAGAACCCACCTTTCCATAAGCAGAGGTCCCTCAGAAGAGACTCTGACAAACACTGAAACTTAACTCCACCTTCATCCCCACCTCAAGCACTCTGCCACTTCCCATCTCAGGCTGTGAGAGCTTTCAGGAAGAGGCACATGCTGTCCTGGCTGCCCCCAGTGTGTGTTCTGGGCACACTGTGAGCACTAAAGAAATGATAATCACAGCTCACATCCACAATCCACACACACACTCCTGCCTCACAGAGTCAGAGATTAAGTTCCAGTGTGCTTCCATTAACCTTTGTCGTGACACAATCCATGTTATGTCATGAACCTGAGCTCCCTCACTTATCCACAGGAGCACCCAGGGCATGCTGCGTGTCCCTGGTGACGACTCCATAGAAATGATGGACAGCAGTTGTTCCACACAATAGACAAGAGGAAGATGGGCCCCAGGTGTTCAAGCACTGATGTGTGAGCACTCCTGGTGAACCACAGAGGAGCTTCGGGTAAACTGCAGACAGGGAGATGAGCAAGGAATGGACATATTTAAACTGGCAACATCTATCTTAGAATCATGGAATCCTGGAATGGTCTGTGTAGAAAGAAACCTTAAAGCTCATCTCACTCCACCCCCTGCCATGGGCAGGGACACCTTCCACTAGCCCAGGTTGCTTCAAGTCCCATCCATCCTGGCCTTGGACACTTCCAGGGATCCAGGGGCAGCCACAGCTTCTCTGGGCACCCTGTGCCAGGGCCTGCCCACCCTCACAGCCAAGAATTCCTTCCCAATATCCCATCTCTCCCTGCCCTCTGGCAGTGGGAAGCCATTCCCACTTGTCCTGTCAAGCCATGCCTTGTCCAAAGCCCCTCTCCAGCTCTCCTGGAGCTCCTTTAGGCCCTGGAAGGGGCTCTGAGGTCTCCCTGGACCTCTCTTCTCCAGGTGAGCACCCCCAGCTCTCCCAGCCTGGCTCCAGAGCAGAGGGGCTCCAGCCCTCGGAGCATCTCCGTGGGCTCCTCCGGACCCACACAAACAGGCCTGTGTGCATCTTTGCTGAGGGCCCCAGAGCTGGACCCTGCACTCCAGTGTGCCCTGAGCTGTTCAGAGCCCCTCTCCCCAGAGCACAGCGTGTCCTGTTCCTTCTGTCCCAAGAGCTGCTCTCCCTTCTCTTTTCCAGCTGCCTTATGCTTGACAAACACCGTGTTTCCCAGCAAGTCTGCAGGCCCCGCTGCTTGGTGAGCCTCGGAGCCACTCTGCTCAGCCTCCAGCTGCTTGCTGTGCCTTCTCCATTTCCCTGTGCCTGGCGCCGTGGCCAAGGGGGCAATGCCAGGGCCCAGGGAGAGGCTGGTGGGGAGCTGGCACAGCTGCCCAGCTTTCAGCAGTTTCTATAGCTGCACAGAGATTTTGGCAATCCTTCTTGTACCGTTCTGACCTGAGGGGTTTTGGAGGTGTTTGCAACTGGGGATAACAAAGCCCTCTTGTCTACACCAAAGGTACTTTGTGTGGAGTCTAGGTATTGCTCTGATTTCATTTCCTGAGCATCCCTCGTGGAGAGCTTCCCACAGAAACATGCCCCATTGAGTCAGGAGTGAAGACTCATTGCAGTCCAAACAGAGCTCTGCAAACTTTCTCACCGGCTCCTGTTCCACAGCCAACTGCAAACATGTTTGTGTCTTGAACCTCCATTCACTGCCTGGGATGGTTTCCACAAGTTTTCAGCTGGAAATGGAACCAGGCAGCACTTGTGAGTCTTGCTTGAGGGCTGTGAGCCCTTCTGTGGTGGGGCAGAGAGCCTGGGTGTAGGAGCTGCAAGGCAATAATGTGCCATTCACAGAATCATAGAACGCTTTGGGTTGAAAGCGACCTTTAAAGATCATCTTGTCCAATCCCCTGCACTGAGCTGGGACATCTTCAACTACACCAGGCTGCTCAGAGCCCCATCCAACCCTGAATGTTTCCAGGGAAGGGACATCCAGCACCCCTCTGGGCAGCCTGTGTTGGTGTTTCACCACCTCATCGTAAAAAATTTCTTCTTTATATCTAGCCTGAATCTTCCCTCTTTTAGTTTAAAACCATCACCCCTTGTCCTTTTGCTACAGACCCTACTAAAAAGTCTGTCCTCATCTTTCTTATAGTCCCCCTTTAGGCACTGGAAGGAGCTCTGAGGTTTCCCCAGAGCTGTCTCTTCTCCAGGCTGAACAGCCCCAGCTCTCTCAGCCTGTTTCCAGAGCAGAGGGGCTCCAGCCCTCAGCGTGGCCTCCTCTGGGACCGCTCCAACAGCTCCGTTCTCCCACTGCATCTACAGTACATTATGACAGCAAAGACATAACAGGCAGAGCAGAAATTTAACCCAGTTTTCCCCTTTCCAGGTGAGCACTGCAGCCCCTGGCTGCCTTTGTCCTGTCCCAGCTGGTATCAGTTGATAGGAGAACCCTTGCTGCTCCCCTGGGTTACCTGGGCAGCTGAGGGGCACAGACCCTCCTGCCTCTGCCGGGCCCCAGCAGTGCTGAGCCGGGCAGACGGAGCAGCCCGTGTGGAGCTGCCGGCAGGGCAGTGCGGCGGTGGGGGACCGAGTGGCCTCGAGCAAGGTGACTCCAGAGCCGTCCTCCCTCGCCGTGCCCTCAGCTCCTTGCACAGCAGCTCCCCGGGAGCTCACCAGCCAGGCACTGACTCAGTCCGGGAGCTGTGCCTGAGAAAGAAGCTGAGGTGCTGGCCCCAGTCATTAGTAACTTATCGGAGAAGTTTAGCTGCAGTGACATCATCTCCTCCTTGTGTTACTACAAGGAACTCAGATCCTGTTATGGGAGAGGAGGTAACTCAGTCGAGCCTTTCAAGATAAACTCAGACAGGAAGAGAGACGCGATTGCCTGGAGGCACCAATTAGACATTTCTGGTGAGCTCAGCTCCGTTCAGCTGACACACATGCACACTGGGGCCAGGGAGACAGCAGCACCTCTCCCGTGTCTCAGGGCTGCGGTGGCAGGGGTGGGCAACCAGCGCTTCCCGGCCGTGCTGCTGGCTCAGCCCTCACACCTTCAATGGCCACAGCTCTCCCTCCAGAACCTCCTTTCTTTATGTCCTGTGTTCTGCTGTGGACAGAGAGCCACAGAGGAGCTCCCTGGTCTGGAGAGAGCACAGCCCAGCCCTGCCCCACTCAGTGCTGCATATGATCTTCGGTGGCAAGTCTCCTCCAACTTTATCAAGGGAAACAATAGTCCAGTATGTTGCAAAAAATCCTGTGAGGATGGGCTGCAGTTTGAGGTCCCAGTGCCCTGTGGGGAACATCCCAGTCCATGCTGCAGCCCAGTTACTGCACGTGACTGGCCTAAGACCTGCAGACAGACAGCTCTTACTGGCTCTGATGTGTGTGAGGAAGGGAAAAACAGCAGCAAAACTTGGGCTATCTCCTGACAGCATGGTATTGAGCGTTTCTGTTGGTTTCCAGTCTGCAGCTCCCCCTGTAAATGCTTCACAGACAGAAGGAAATGGTAAAATGTGGGTAAATCTGCTTCTGCCAGTCATAGCCTGAGATTTGCACCACATCTGTTAGGGAACAGAGACTGGTTCTGGTTATCCCCTGGTTATTCTGGTTATTCTGCCAGTCGTGTTACCAACAGCTCGGAAATGCACTTGTGCATCCTCTGAAACACCCTGGAAGCAGTTCTTGGGACAAGACAGTTCTTAGGAGCTGCTGTGTCTGTGACACAGAAAGGTCTCGGATTATAGCTCAGGATTAACACAAACCTCACAAGACACTCACTGCCCTGGTGGCTGCACACACCCCACCCCTGGCCAGACCTCCCGAGTGGCTGCACTGCTGGCACTGGCTTGTCTGCTGCATGCTGGAAAGGAGGAATCTCCCACTGTTGACCTTTTCTCCTTAGAAAAGGACTTCCTTATTCACCTGGTTCCTTCTAGAAGTGTTCCTGATCCCACCCTCCTCTCTGGACTGCTCCTGGCAAGAAAGCAGTTGATTTCTCCTCAAGCATTTAGCCAACACAGACAAGGTTCAAAGCAATGAAGGGGCTCTTCCAAGGCATGTCGGACCCTGAGCCCTGGAACCCAATATGCAGCTGACCTGAAAATGTCCTGCCCAAGGAAACACTCCCCTTTCCCATCCCACAGAGGTTCCTCTGCCTCCCCAGAGCTGTCACTCCACAGCAGCAGCAAGGAAGCAACTGGCAAGCTCAGGCACGTGCACACTTGGTGCTGACCTGCTCCTCTCACCATGGCTCTGCACAGATGTGAACATCTGCTCGGGGAAAAAGATGCCTCAGACCAGTGGACTTTGGAGGCTCTTCCAGGCAGCTCCCTCTCTCCCTGCCCCTGTAGTCCCCAAAAGGGAAAATGGAGTGAAGTCTGAGGTGACTGCAGGCACTTTTAGGACTTTTGAGTCAGCGTCATGTTGAAGTTGTCCATACACCCTGTGACTCTCAGCAGCAGATGCAGCTCTAAAGCCAGAAGCTGAGACTTCCAGCAGCTGCTGGTTTCCATAAGCTGTTGTTCTTGAATGTCCCACTTAAAATCACCTCCTTCTGCATGCAACAGACAGGCCAATGCTCCGCAGAGCCTTGCTCAAGCCCGCAAAGTCACTTGGAAATCCTGTCTCTGCTGACATCCGGAGTCACTGTGTGCCATCCTCTCTCCAGACCATAGCACTGCCTGACAGCAGGCGTGGGATGCATCCCTCTCCCGAGCCATCCAGCAGCTCCGTGAAAAAGGCGTCTTCCTCTGCAAGCAAGCAACGGGTTAAAGCTTGCAAGGAAAACCAACTGAGTGATTTGGTGAAATAAAGATTAAAACATCTCCGTGGAAGGTGAGGAGCCAGCCCTGGCCTGTGCTGTCTCATTTACCCACTAATCGGCCCAATTACCTCAGGTATAAATCATAACACAAAACACTTACGGAGCCAGAGTCACACACTGAAGAAAGGAGAGAACTGTTGGGTTGGTTTTTGTTTAGTATAATTGACATAATTACTAACAACTCTGTGCCAAGAACTTCAGCTTTTCTGCTTCCAGAAGAGAGTAGAGAGCTGTCTGAAAGCCATAGCAATTAGCAATCCCCAGCTTTTATTAGAAAGAATGCACATCTATTCCAGAAAGAGCCAGCAGCTCCCTGAGGAGCAATTAACCATCCCTTGGTGCCAGGGGTGCAGCTGTCACCGAGCCCGTGTTCCCCAGCCCCTCACCAGTGCTGCAAAGGCACATCACGAGTCCTGCCCACCATGCTGCATGTGAAATGCCTTCACCTGGGCACTTCCTTGTTCCTAATTTTAACTTACCTGGCTCCAGATAGGTGCATCTTGCTGTGCTGTGCTCCAAGCAGGCGGCTGATTCTGAGACTTCTCAGGTCCAGCTCATTGTAACCAGCAGAAAGTCTCCCTTTCACTTCACTGAGAAATCTGCCTGAGCTCTCCACACCCTGGAGCAGACTGACAGTAATTACATGTCTGGAGCTGCCCAACACCTCCCCAGAACATGACCCCAGAGTGTCTCATGGACAGCTGCCACACATTCACACCTCGCCACGCTGCCACCAGGCAGCCCCTGCAGAGCTGAGGAGCAGGAGAGTTGGGGCTCATCTGAGTCCTGCAGAGGTGACCTCTCACTGACAGCGAGGTGTGGAGATACGGAGGTGTGGGCACGCGAGGCTGCAGCATGTCCACAGCCAGAGAGCGTTAACAAACTCCTTGGATGCATCCCAGCTCTGGCCCACATACTGTCCACAGGGATCCAGAGACAGGCAGGTGTCCGAGTACCTCAGAACCTCCAGCAAGGGCCTGTGCTGCACTTCTCCCACCTGTGGACATCCCTAGGGCAAAAAGGGCCCTTCCTGAGCACTGCTGAACAGCCACGGAGCAAATCCAGCAGCATTAATGGTTTCCCCACCTCCTGGGACACCGTCACACTGACACCAAAGCCCCGTGTGGGTCACCTCTGAGGCTTCACCCACGAGTTCGTGAGCAAAGTGGGATGTAAAGCTGGACAGCCATGGGCTCCACCTCGCTCCCTGTCCCTGTCCCTGTCCCTGTCCCTGTCCCTGTCCCTGTCCCTGTCCCAGCTCAGCCTGGTGTACCAGCCCTTGGCTCTGGTTTAGCATCTCCATTTCTGAACACTCAGCTCGGGTTTAAGAAATTATAACTATTCTCATGGATGTTTTCACTGTCTGTTCTTTAATTAATTAAACTTGAAACCGAGCATTCACTTTAAAACAATTTTCAGTAAACTTATGGGGATTTGGATGAAAGAGTATCTCTGGGAAAAGTAAGCAATGCAGCTTTTTTTTTTTTTAACAGTTTATGATGCCAAAACCTAACAGAATTCTTATGCTGAGGAAGGGATGGGGGAAAAAAGGCAAAGATTAACACTTCCTGCAGAAGTTTTAATTTTGCTCAAAAAGTTCTTGTTTCTCCCAAAACATTTTGATGAAATTTTCAAATAGAATCTTTAACCTTACTCTGAGCTGCTGCAGGGTTTGCTTTTGTGGTCTTTATTTTTGGAGTTATTGTCTCGAGAAGACGAATTATGTTATTCTGATTTGTTTGTAGTTTGGGGGACAGTAAGTAAATTGGGGCAGAACTTGCAATGCCCACTGTCTCAACAGGAAAAATCAAAATCCATTGCCTTATGTTGGCCCTCTGAGCAAAGACACAAAACCTGTGGCAGCGGAACTGAGCTTTGGATGTGATGTGCTTTTGTGATCCACAGAGGAATCAGCAATGCTGGCTGAGAAACTCTCAACTGAACAGCCTTGCACCAGAAAATAGCACTTTGCAGCAATGCAAGAGTATTTGGGAAACTGGAATCACAGAATCCCAGACTGGTTTGGGCTGGAAGAGACCTTAAAGCCCATCCTGTTCTCGCCCCTGCCATGGGGCCACCTTCCACTAGCCCAGGTTGCTCCAAGCTCCGTCCAACCTGGCCTTGGACACTTCCAGGGATGGGGCAGCCACAGCTTCTCTGGGCACCCTCTGCCAGGGCCTGCCCACCCTCTGTGGTTAATACATCAGTGTGGCAAATGGGAGTAATGGAGCAGGGATTTAACCCACCCTGGGTTATCATTCCAGTCTAAGGTGATGCTGTACCAGAACTTGTACTCCGCATTTAAAAGACATTTTTCTGAAGGAGATCTCAGAAAGGTTTGACTGCACTTCTTAACCAGGTACAAATCTCCAGATTTGTCCATCCAGGTCAGGCCAGGCAGGGCAGGAAATGCTTCTTTCTGTGATGTAGGGGAAGGTCTGTTTCCCAGGATTATCTGAGAATTCCGCCCAGGAAACACCACCCGCACCCCCCTGCAGAGAGCAAGGCTCGCACCCAGCCTCTTCCCTGCTCCCACTTGGGATGGGGTGTTTGGTCTCCTCCTCCTGCAGTCCTTTGCAGTGTTCTGTGAGTCAAGAAATGATGGTACTCTGAAGAAGGCTCATGCCTGGGGGTAGCAGTGTCTGGGGGTTTGTTCCAGTGTTCAACTTCCATCAGAAATATTACTTTATATAGTCAAGAATACTAATTTCTTTACCACATTCCTTTTTGGAGGATCATTGATTTGAGGGCTGGGCCATGACACCTCTGTTAACTTCCCTCTATCATGCTTTGATAAGAGACAAAGTGCTTTCTCTTTGCAATTTGAATTCAGAGATCTCTCCTTTAGATAGCTTGGAAAAATAAAATAAGCTCTGTTGGCTGTGGATGGAAATTAAAATTTGCTTTTTCCTTGGTATAATTGGTTCCTGGTATTTCATCCAAATCTGAAGTATTTTCCTCTTATAATTTGATTTCAAAATCTACAGATAACACATTGTATCCTGCTCACCATCATTGCAATAAAAGATCTTTAGAGAGACGATTCCCAAACCTAAGTTTTAAACTTTTTTTTCATAATAAGTTTAATATTTTTTGGCTCCTCATTCTACTTTGAAACAAAAACAAGTGTTCAAAATTAAAGTTTGTCACCAAATTGAACCTCAAATTCAACCGCCTTCAGCCTTCCACAATGATTAAAAAGAAGCAATTGGCAAATGGAAGGGGAGGGAAGGCCCAAACGTGTGATACAAGAGCACGGGCTCAGTTCCTGCACCGTGACACAGGGTCCGACTCCTGCACAGGCACCCCTGGCTGTCCGGGTCAGACACGGGACCCCGAGCAGGGCTGTGACACTGATGCCTTTTCCTGGTCTTAAAATTAAGAGAGCTGAACACAATTAAGAGGGAGAAAGGGTTTTACCTCGGTGTTTATTGAAGGACCCTCAGGGGCGCCGAAATGCACATCGAAATGCACCCCGAAATGCCCCCCGGAGAAATGGCCCCCCACGATGTGATGTGTGTGCAATTACAGGCCTTGCTAATTAGCACATCTATCAAAGATTGCCCAGGGAGGGACTCCAGCGAGACCCCTCAGCGAGGAACCTTCCCCTGGCTGGGCCTGGCTTTGTTTACAGAATGTGTTCTGGAGAGGCCCTCGGGGTCTGGGGTTTCCAGGGTGTTTGGGCTCTTGGCTTAACGGGATATTGGGTGTGAGGGAAGGGATCAAACTTAAAGAGTTATAACTGTGTGGGCTAAAAGCAGTAAGAATACATAAAAGCTATATAAGAGAGTGTATAAAAGGGGGTATAAAAGAAAAAGCAAAAAATCATCATGGCATCAACACATTCCACGTTTCCAGACAAATCCTTTCCTCCTGGAGCGGGGCTTGGCTGTCCTGCAGCCCCGTGGGTGTGAGCGGGCTGTGGGGCACCCCAGGCCGGGCTGAGCCTCAGCAGATTGCTCGGGCAGATCCACGGCAAGCCCAGCCCCAGGGATGGGGCTTTGATGCTGCGAGTTAAGGGGGTGGCTGCAAGCCACGGCTGCCCTGGGGGCCGCACCGAACCGCTCGGCACAACCACCGAGCGTCAGCAGCTGCCATCAGCCGGCAGCACCCAGTGACCATCGGGGGGGATGGCCCTCGGTGGTGGCCAGACACCTCCCAGCACAGGCAGGAGCTTCACCGGCACCTTCTTATGTTAATCACTATTTACAGCCCGAGCCAATCTCCCTGGCCATCAATCCATCCCGCCTCGGCATCACTCGCCTTGCGTAACCCTGCGGGCAGCTCCCTCACTGATCCCCACCCTGTTTCTCTCCCACCCAGACGCCTGGATGCAAACCTTATCTCCGTGGTGCCCGACACGAGCTTTGAGGGGCTGCTCTCCCTGCGTCACCTGTGGCTGGACGATAACGCCCTGACGGAGATCCCTGTCCGAGCTCTGAACCACCTGCCAGCGCTCCAAGCCATGACCCTGGCCCTCAACCAGATCTGGCACATCCCCGATTTCGCCTTCCAGAACCTCAGCAGCCTCGTGGTGCTGTAAGCCTTCTCCCCTTGTTACTCCCTCGAGCCGCGGCACCGGCCGGCCGGACAAGGTGCTGCCCACGGGCTGCTCCTCCTGCGGGAAGACCTGCTGCTCACTGCCCGCAAGCAGCTGGGGTTTTGTTCAAAGAGTCAGGGAATCCCCCTCGTTTTGGATGAAGTGCTGAGATTGCCTCTTTTGGGTTTTGTCGTATATTCCCCACTTTTCATTGAAGAGCTAAAAAGCTCCCTGATATAATTCAAAAAACGTTTTGTATTAAAAAACATCAGTAACTGATAAAAAAAGACTTGAAGACTCAAGCAACAAAAAACCTTCTCATTTTTTTTCCTCCCTCCAATCCCTGTGTTAAAACTACAGGAGTTTTTAGCAACATGAAAAAAACATTAAGTTGCAACAATTTGCAGTCAGGTCAAAAAAGTAATATTTTCGTTTCTTGGAAAACATACAAACTCACTCCCTCTCCCCCTAGCCCCCCCAGCCCCTTTTATTACCAAATATGATTTTAAACCAAAGGTCTAAGGCCAACACCTTGTCCAAGCCCGTGCCTGCTCATTTGCATGACTGTGGTACATGTGCAGGTCAGATGTTTCTGCGGTGGTTGCTGTTCAGTTTTTACTGTAAGCGTTTCACTGTGGAGAGCAGTGCTGCCCCAGGATGGAAACATCCACTCCACGGGCAGTGAGACACTAAACCACCCACAACCTGCACTCAGAGAGGGAACTGATCCCTCTGGCAGCTGCTCAGGAGGGGCATCCTTTCTATCAGCAGAGGCTTGCAGATTATCTTCCCTTTAAAAGGAACTTTACATGTGCAAATTAGCTACTTATTACTTCTTTGGTGTTGATTAGCACGTTCGGGTGTGATTGCCAACTGCTTTAGAGCTCCTCTATCCACATGAAATGCCACCTCTAGTCTGGTAATTTGTACTGATACCAGGGTGTTAAGTAAGCTCAGCATGTAGTGCCTTAGTGAAAGTTTAGCAATTATTTCCCTTTCAAAATTTAAAGTGTTTACTGAGACCATCCAGCATAGAAAGTGCTTGGACAAAGCACAGTTCAGAGTTTTATTAAGCATCAAATTCATCTGTTTAGACAAAGCATGAAGGCTTGTTTAGGAGAAAAGCAAAAAGCAACTTGAGAAAAATCAAAAAAGTAGTTTTCACCCACAATAGTGCTCATTCTGCAAGGCAACCCATGGCCACCATAATGCAACCACTTCAGTCAGCTTTAACAGCTCACTCAGCGGGTGAGCTGACATTTGGGGTTTCATTTCAGCCTCCAAAGCATGCTGGTTTCATTCCGGCTCATCCCGTACTGTGGGCAAGAAGCAACTCCTTAATTAAACAGGCAAGCTTGAGAAATACAAGCCATTGACCATTAGGTCACAAGGGAGAGAATAATGTCCCACCACATACAATTGGAAGGGAACACATGTGAGATCCTGCCAGGCTCTGTGGGACACGATGCTACATTTTTGTGGGATCACAAGTGTTTGGCAGAACCGGCCCCATAAATCTCTGCCATGCTTCCATGCAAGCCCCTGTCAGCACATCACCAGTGGAAAGTCACCCAGTGTCCCTCCTGTGTCCCAGCCAGGGACATGTCCCTGCTCCAGACTCACCCACCAAGCTGAGAAGCAAATGCTCCCAAGAGCTGGAGAGAAGACTTTCCCCGCCAGGGTGCAGATGATGCGTGTGCCTTCATCTGCAAATGTCTGGATCTGCAGGTAGATGGAGGATCTGGCTGCTGCCATAAACATGGGGAACTCCCAGCTACAGGGCATTAAAGTGAGCCCCTGGGAGGAGAAAGCCAAGGGCAGATGTGGCTGAGCACAGAGGGATGTGTCCTGTACAGCCTGGTCAATACCCAGGGACACGGCTGACGACGGCTGAGGGCAGGAGCCTCCCAGCTGCAGAGCTGTGCTGTTCCTGCTCCACACACACCTTGGGCCTTTGGCAGAGCCCTTTCACCATCCTGCACTGCCACGAGCGCTGACATCAGAGTATCCCAGCCTCAATCTGGAACACTTTAAAGGTTCAGTGGCTGCTGATAAATTACACCTTTGTTGAGGAATTCCCTGATCTTATTCCCATCTATTGCTGCTGCAGGCTTCGAGCTGGGGCTGCAGCCTGTTCAGGGAGCAGAGCCTCGTGTAAATCACTCATCACGAAATCCATGAACCTCCGTAACTGGCACCATCCTTCCCCAGCTTTAATAACAAGGGCTCCGTGTGCTGGGGTGCTGGCACTGTGCTCTGATGGCAGAAGAGAGGTGGATATTTGATCAGGATAGCTCATGGCAATAGGATGTTACCTTCCAGTCTGATCTATTCAGGACCAAACGTATCTTAGTATCTGCAAGCAGAAGTAATCCTGAATACTTTTCAGCTGATGGTTTGTGTGAAGCAAAGGTTGTTTTACAAAAATCATCACCTTTCTTGAGCATAAAAGATTTTTCATTCAGCAGTCAGCATCTGAAACCCCCATGCTGCTGTGCTGACAGGCCAATAAAGTGCAAGACAGCGGTTCTCAGTAGTGTCCCTCATTTCCTCTGTCAGCTGAATTCAGCAAGAAGTCTCAAGCCAAGAATCACAGCACCTCTTTCAGCCCCACTCCCCAGAGGGGCCCACAAGTAAAATTTACATTGCCAAGAATGTAATCCACATGCTGCAGATGTGTCCTTGCTGCCACACCTCTGCAGTGGGCTGCAGCTCTCTTCTTTCCTGGTGTCACCACAGGAGCTCTCAGCAGAGATGCTGGGATGGGTGTGGGACACAGTTGGAGTGACCTCTCCAAAACAGGCCAAGCAGTAGAGAGGTTTGCCCTGTAATGAGGGACCTGAATAGAGACAATGTTCAGGTAGTTTTACTTTCATCACATAGAAGAAAATCTCTTAAGTTAGAGCAAATGAGGTCAAATCCAGATCCCAGATCCTTCCCTGTTTGGGTCCACAAGGAGCCTGAGCTCCTGGAAACCTCCAGGAGTCAACCTGGCCCCGTAATGGGAGCAAAAGAGATGCTCCACTCCTCTAATCTGTCCCTCGACCTTGCCTACCTGGTCGAAAAAAAGGACTCTGGGAGAAGTTGTTCTGGTGCCACTGCCAGCTACGTTTGCTTAACGCCCTCTAATCCTTGTGCTCTGTGTCCATCTCCTCTGGGCCATTGCTGTATTTGTTACTGTCTGTTGTACCCTTCCCTCAGCTCAGCTTTTCCAGTCCCCATCCAGTCACCTGGTTTGTAACATGGAATCCCAGGCTGGTTTGGGTTGGAAGGGACCTCAAAGCTCATCCAGTCCCACCCCCTGCCATGGGCAGGGACACCTTCCACCATCCCAGGGTGCTCCAAGCCCCAGTGTCCAACCTGGCCTTGGACACTGCCAGGGATGGGGCAGCCACAGCTTCTCTGGGGAACCTGTGCCAGGGTCTCCCCACCCTTACAGCCAAGAATTTCTTCCCAACATCTGATCTAAGTCTACCCTCTCTCAGTTTAAAAAGATAAAAACTACCCTCTTTTCCCCTTGTCCTGTCACTGCCTGTCTGTGTAAAATCAGAAGTCAGTTCACGTATCACACTTATTTGTTCCTTCACACCTTCAGAAGGAGAGACCAAATCTGCACACTCTATCAAAGACAAAAATTAATTCTGGTTTATCCCATGGTTCAATGCTGTTCTGTGCCCATTCTCCCCCTTCCAGTTATCCCTGTCATTTCATTTGCTTTTTTCATAGCTACTAATCACCAAGGCCTCTTTCCTGGAGATATACAAAAGCCTGTTAGAGTGTATGCTCATGTAAGCCTGGTTCTTCCCTCTGCTGCACCTGACATTCACACAACCTGAATATCAGCTGATAATTTATTGTCAAGGGCACTCAGCAGCACCTTCCAGCTGAAAGTGTGAAGACAGTAAATGGAGGATCTTTAGTAGAATTCCTCTTTCTTACAGTTTTTATCATCAAAGAACACGATGCAGCTCTCTCTCTAACAGAATGGTTTAGTGACTAGAAGAGGAAATTTGTTTGCAAGACTCCTGGGTTCCCATTCCCATTCTGGTCCTTGTTCTGGTGTAACTCTGGCCGAGGCTTTCAGAAGGGACCGCTGCTTTTCAGTGTCTTCCTCGCCTAGGAGCACACATCAGCACATCCCTGCTTTCCAGGGGAGCTGATCATCAGCTGACCCCCGTGGGACGTGGAGCTTCCCAGTGCCCCAGAGCGCAGTGAGGTGCACTGGAGTGGCAGGATGAGCCTGTGAACCAGCCCTCACCTGCGCAAGGGAGTCACCAGTGCCTCTCTGAGAAGCTGTTGGGAGCCTCGGTGTTGGCAGGGAGTGCCAGGCATGTTCAGTTCATTCTCACTAAGAACAATATTGCCTGGAACATCTGAGTCCCATCTGAGCCTTTTAATTGGCCAAAGTGCCTTTTCTCTCGGAGGACCGAGCTCGCTGCCTTGGCAAAAGTGGATTTCCTTCTCCAGCACTTGAGGAAGAAGCAAATCGTGCTCCAGTGCACCCTGAGAATGTCACTTCTGATCGGGCTTTATTCTTCACCAGACAAGTCCCATGCTGGTCCTTCACTAATGGAAACAATCCATGGAATTTGCACCATTTATGATTCAGGCTTCTCTACTTATCCATGGCCAAGTTGAGGAAAAGGACAATTTTGCCACAATAGAGATGGAAGCTCATCATGGCAATGGCTGGTTGGGGGAGAACTCATATGATGTCAGATTTGAGCTTGGTTCAAATCATCTAATGCAAATAATTGATGGAAAATGTTTGCATTTGTCCTTTTCGAGAAGAAAAAATGAAGTCATTAAAAATGAAAGTGATGGCAAATCCACCACTTCTCTTTGTAGTCTGTTCCAGTGGTTAATCATCCTTAGTGTTAGAAAAGAAAGCTCATATTTCCCATTTGAATTTTCTTTGGCTTTGACTTCAGACATTTGTTCTTATTATTCTTTCCTCCGCTCAATCACAGAACCATTTTAGTACCCAGTTTCTAACCAGGAAGAATCCTATACATTACACTGCACTCATCCCCTTGATCTTATTTAATAAACTAAACAGATTGAGTTCTTTAAGTCTCCATCCTACTTTTTTTCCAGCCCTTGGATCATTTTTATTGCTCTTCTGTGCACCCATTTCAATCCATGACATCCAGTTACCAGTGTGGGTATCAGCAACACGTTTGTCCTGCCAGATCTGCTTTCACTGGTGTACAGTGCACATGTTGACAGGATTTCCCTTTCCTTGCCCATACAGACAGGCCCCTTCATTAAAGCAGTATTTAGGCACTAGCTCAACCTGCTTCCCTTCTGTGTAAGACAAATGTGCAGTCCCTTTGGAGGTGGCATTGCCAGAGTTGAAGCTAATGCCTGTGTTGGGCTATCTTTCAGCCAGTTTTCCAGGACCTTTTAATTGACTGGAAAAATAAATGGAAAAGGAAGCAAAATGAAAACTGAAGAAATTCGACTAAGGGTGCTGCGTGAGTGATGCGGAAAAATCACATTTATTCCCAATTTCTGATCAGAAATTGTTGGCAAGGACAGAAAATCTTCTTTCTAGGATCTGTTGCGCATTTCTTATCGTGGGTCAGGATGAATCTCGTAGGGTTTGATGTTTTTCTGCTTTGTTTCTAAGTTCTCACCCCCTGAGGCACCAGCCAGGCTGCAGCCTCTCTCCCCAGCCTGTGTGGGATTCTGCAGCCACTGCCACTGACGTTGGTTTCAGCAAGACACAGCAAGGGTTCCCCTGGCAGCAGAGGCGCTCCCGTGTCCCACGACACGTGGGAGCCCTTGTGCTGCTGCGGGAGCTCCCGGGCCGGTCCCACCCTGCCAGGGGTCACAGGGACAATTGCTCTGCTGCCTCTAGCAGAGGTGCATGGCTGAGAGCAGCCTGCAGGCCAGCCCACAAACCAGCAGTGCTGTCCTCATCCTGGGCAAAGCTTCTTCCCTGGTGATTGCCCAAACCCGTCCTCGCTGCATGGGGCTGACCTGCAAAGGGAGAGGCACAGATCCCACAGCTCGCTGCCCTTACCAAGGAGAGTGGTTGGTTCCAGCTCCAACAGCAAAGGCTTAAAGACTTCCCGTGTTTTTGCACCATAGGGGTTGTTTATAGCCCAGAATCAAGTACCTTGAGCTGCCATCAAACCAGCTGAGCTGTAATTTACAGGGCAGAATATAACGTTGTGTGGGCCGAGCTCAAATTGACAAGTGCTGGAGATGTTGCAATTCCACTTGTTAAAATTTGTTTACCAGGGGAGAAAAAAAAAGGCGGGATGGAAGACAGGAATGTCTTTTCAAGTGTTTACCTTTCCTGCTCTCTTGTTTCTATTATTGCCATGTGGTTGGGTAACTCTAGAGTTCAGCTTGGACGGCACATTTTTTTATAACTCCCTTTTTTGGTTGTTCATAATTTTGTCAGCAACAAAGAACTTCCTTCGGATGATTTTCATTACTCTGCCTCCAAACAAAGCACTCTAGAGCCAAATATAAACAGAGCAGGTGATTGCTTTTCTCCGCTGTCTCCTTGCCTGGCTGCAGTGATAGCAGTCAGCTGCTCAGCACATCCGAGCTTGGACAAGGTGTCCACTCACACCATCCCACACAGCTCCGGGGAGCTCACACCTTCCCCGGCCTCCAGCATTCCCTCATCCCCACACCATCCCCTCGCAGAGAACAGGGGTTTGGGGCATGGGGTTCTTGTGGTACCTCTTCGTGTGATCCCACAGCAACTCCAGACCCAAACCCTCCTTTGCCAAATGCAGTATCCAGTGCCAAAGGAACTCGAGATGGTTGGCACCACCAACTGAAGAAAAGGCAGCATGACCAGAAGCTGTTAACATTTGATGGAGGAAACCATCTGGGCTCAAACTTCTTTTCTTGTGACAAAGAAATTTCTCCCATAAGATTCTCACTTTGATCTCAAGCTTCTTTTCTCCTCTAAAAGTCACAGCCCAAGTTTCCTTGCAGGCAACATCCCTTTCTATTTTCCCATTTGCTCAAAGGAGCAAACATATTTTATCAGATATCTTTCCCTTCCCTTCCCCTTCCTCTGAAATGTTTGTATGTTCTCATCCCAATGACAAACATCCGTCTTGGGCTGTTTCTGTTTTGCAAGCCCCTACCAAACTGCCCTAGAGCCTGGCTGTTCCTCCACTCCCAGCTTCCTCCTGTTTTACCCTGGAATATTTGGCAGTGGGAGCTGCCTGTGCTCAGCCAAACAGCTCACACTTGAATCCAGGTGGAGTGAGAGATTTTTCAAGCTGAGACACATTTAGATCAAGCAGCAAATAAAGAAAAAATCATTGATCCACCTGCCAGCATGGAGCCTCCCCCAGGCTCTTGGAAGGAGGCAGCAGCGTTGGACAAAGGCTGGTGCATCCCTTGCTGGTGCCATCGTGGGCATGGGACAAAAGGACCCCCACGGGGAGTAGTGTGGCAGTAATTCACCACGTGGGCTGGGCCTTAAAAGAGAATCTGAACTGATGGGGAAACCTGGCCTGAGAGAGCTGCCCCTCCTTGGTGGGCATTTATCGCACAGACCGTGGCAGTGCAAGCATGGGCATCACTCGGGGGGTTGAGTGCAGGCTGGGCAGCAGTGGGTTGTCCTCTCCTGCTTTTCAGCAGACTTTTCTCAGACTGCTCACAAGAACTCTGCATGGACTTGGAGGTGCCTTTGAGCGGGATTTCAGAGGGAGATGCACAATTAGCCACAAGATCACAGCTTAAAGGAAGAGACGTGGAAGAAGCACTGAGATGTGCACACATACACAAAGCTCTCTGATAATCCAAGGTGAGGAATCCAGGGATTAAGGCCTTGGGTTTGCCAAAAGACTGAGACAGGGGAGTGAGGGATCCATGGAAACACAAAACCCAGGACTCCAGAAACTCATCACCTACAGAGCTTCCAAGGCAAAATTACCCCAGGTGGCTTTGCAGGAGCCCCCAGCACATGGCTCCCCAGTGCCAGCATTAAGGCTGGGAGCTCCCAAGCCTTTAAGCACTGGATGTTCGTGGCATGTAGCAGCAGGATGAAAGGGAACAGGAAAAAACTGTTCCTATGGTGCAGAGAATGTGCATCAGCCTGTGGCATGGCCCCAGCACTTCAGCCAGGCACTCTGAAACATTGAACTGAAGACAACTCTCATTGCAATCAAACTGGAGCTGCTCCAGGAACTGGCAGTGTTTTCTTTATTTTTTTTTTAAATTTTTTTTCTTTTTTTGCAAGTAAAGATAATAAACTGTGACTAACAGGATGATTTTGGGCTCAAAGTCTTCTTACTGCTACTAAGGCTCTCAGGAGCCCAAATATGATTGTGTCCTTAGATAGCACCCAGTGCCCATGAACAGCTGTTGGAGCCACACAGTGGGCTGAGCCCAGGGTAAGGTGAGCTCTCGGGAGTTTCTTGAAGCTTCTTGCTTAAGCATGTTCATCCACAGCCACCTGGCAGCTGTGAAGGTGGAGATGTCAGGGAAACTCCTGCATCAGCCTGGAATTCCTGAGAGGAATGGGAGCTCTGTAGCTGCTCCCAGCACGTGTCTCATGGGGTAAGAGAGGGAGCCCTCTAAGTCCCCTTGGCATCCCAGCCCAGGCTGTGCTCAGCTTACAGGATGTCCTGGACAGCTCACACCAAAGGAAAGGGCCAGCTTGCACCCTCACTGACCATCTCTGTTTTGTCCACAGGCACCTGCACAACAACCGGATCCAGAGCCTGGGAGCCAACGGCTTTGATGGGCTGCACAGCCTGGAAACCCTGTGAGTCCCCTGTTTTATTGTCTGTCCCAGAGACAGGGGCTGTGTTCATCCCCCAGCACAGCATGCAGGAGAGGGGGGCAGCGCCCACGTGTCACTGGTCACCACGCAACGAGGGCAGCAGCACGAGGGGATGCCCAGGGCACGATGCTCACTGGGGAGTGAGAGCCTGGGCTTTGCTCCTGTGGCCGTGCCAGCTGGTCAGGCTGTGCTGCTGCTGCTGCTGCAGGGGCATCTGTGCGTGTGGGCACTGTGGCTGGCGAGGGGTTCCAAAGCCCTGGGCACCAGTCTAGTCCAGGTGCCATCCCAAGAGCTCGGATGCATGCCCTGCTCAGGGAGTGTCTCCTTCCTCAGCACATGGCCGTGGTCCTAAAGCCTCCCCAACACCTGACCATCAAAACAAGGGGCTGGCTTGAGTTTGGGACCTTTAAAGCCCTCAGGGATCTGTGGGGTATCTCTGTTTGAGATAATCTCATGTCTCCTGGCATCACCCATTGCCAGCTGAATTCATTTTGCACCATGTGCTTGGCATGGCTGGGAAACAATCCATCAGAAGACTGCAGGGAGGATGGGAAGCAGGAATGAACTCGCCTCCAGGACACATCTTCAGGAAGGTAGATTGAGATTGGATAGTAGGAAGAAATTCTTGGCTGTGAGGGTGGGGAGGCCCTGGCACAGGGTGCCCAGAGCAGCTGTGGCTGCCCCATCCCTGTGAGTGTCCAAGGCCAGGTTGGACGGGGCTTGGAGCACCCTGGGATGGTGGAAGGTAGAACGAGATGGGCTTTGAGGTCCCTTCCAAGCCAAACTATTCCCTGATTCTGTGATTAGCAGCAGGGGGCTCACCCTGAACTCAAGGAGAGTTTCATCCCACAGCCTGGGCACACATTCCCTGTGCTGGGACAGCTGCATGAACGGCCTGTGCCCCGTGAGCTGTGCATTGGCCTGGGGAGGAAACATAAACAAGCAAACAAATAAATGGAGGTTCTGAAAGACTGGAAGAGGTGCCTGATGCCTTCGGTTGTGCAGAAACATGTCCCTTCATGCAGGCTTGGGGTCAGAGTCAGGCTCTCGCTTCCTGCCAGGAGAACTAGGGGGTCCGGGTCATGGCAAAAGGAGATGCTGCTTCCCAGCATTCAAGTGCCACTCAAGGAGACAGGGCCCCTCTGTGCCCAGCGTGGTGCCAACAGCAGCTATCGGGCAAGAGTGGCAGCGGCAGGCAAAGCCCTGGTCCCCAGACACACTCCTCAGGGCAGGACCATGACACACATTGTCTCTTCCTTGCAGACTGGCAGATCCTGGGACCACCCAGAAGGGCTCAGCTGGGGAGAGGTTGAACTGTGCCAGGGGTGGGAGGCTGATGGATGCTCTCCTCTGGTGACCCACGGGTCCCAGCTTGGCTTTCTCCCCAGTCATTTCTGGTGGTCACAGGCAAATGTGTGAGGGCAGAGCTGTGGCACCCAGGCAGCACAAAGGCAGGCGAGCCGCAGGAGGAAGCAGAGAACTCGCTGATGGAAGAAAACCTTGTTTGGTCTGCAGCTGTAGCAGACATGCAGCAACATCCCAGCCTACGTCTGGGCAACCCTTCTCTGCAGCCAGGGTGGTTAGAGATCCTGCTGCCCATCCCGAGCAGGATGGAGCTGCAGGGGAAAAGATGGGCCCTTGTCTGCTGTGGGAAAGTCTGAAGGGTTTCATAGCCCTGGGAGATAATTCTGTTTCCACAGACATTCGTGCTGAAAGCTCATTTTCCCTCTCTTCCACTCTGCTCCCGCTCTCACACTTTCTTTGCCTTTGCTGCTCATCCGAGGAGCCACCCAGCACTCGGGGAGCTCCGGGCCCCCTGCCCTTGCTCCCCGTCCCCGCAGGGACAGGACAGTGCAGCCGTGCGGGGACTCTGCAGCACTGCAGCAGTGCAAGTCCTGCCGGCTGGTGCTGCTCAGGCAGCCCGGGGAGGATCCGACCTCCGACGGTGGTCCCGTTAAAGCAGGGCCCAGCCCATGTCCAGGCTGTGCCCATGCCCAGGCTGTGCCCATGTCCAGGCTGTGCCCATGTCCAGGCTGTGCCCATGTCCAGGCTCAGCCCGTGCCCACGCTGTGCCCATGCCCACGCTGTGCCCATGCCCAGGCTGTGCCCATGCCCACGCTGTGCCCATGTCCAGGCTCAGCCCATGTCCAGGCTGTGCCCATGTCCAGGCTCAGCCCATGTCCAGGCTGTGCCCATGCCCAGGCTGTGCCCATGTCCAGGCTGTGCCCATGTCCAGGCTCAGCCCATGTCCAGGCTGTGCCCATGTCCAGGCTCAGCCCGAGTCCAGGCTGTGCCCATGTCCAGGCTGTGCCCATGTCCAGGCTCAGCCCGTGCCCAGGCTCAGCCCGTGCCCAGGCTCAGCCCATGCCCAGGCTCAGCCCGTGTCCAGGCTGTGCCCATGTCCAGGCTGTGCCCATGCCCAGGCTCAGCCCGTGCCCAGGCTCTGCAGGACACTCTGGTGTGTGTGAGTGTCCCACAGCCCCACCCTGCACAGCCGCCTGCAGCAAGGACAGGGCTGTGGCACAGAGCTCCAGCCTCTCCCCCCTCTCCTCCACATCTGATCTCTCTGGAGAGGTGTCCTCCAGACAGGCCTTCCACTCCTCTTAGCCTGAGCATCCAACTCTCACCGTCAGGCCAGCAAGCATTCCAGTTCAGTGATCCTTGAGGAACGTGTGTTCCTCAAGTGGAGCCACCCCCCATGCTGATCCTTGGCACCCACCTGTCTGCTGCCCACAGCTGGACAAGCTCTGGGGCAAAAACCTGCCAAGCTTTCGGCTGCACCATCCCAGCCAAGCTGCTCGAGCTGCATGTACCTACCACCTCCCAGCTCCTGTGCATGTGGAGACGATTACAGGCTCCACATTTACCCTTTAACTCAAATTATGATTACATTCTGTTGACAGCACTTAGCACATTTTCTTGGCTTGTAGAGGCCAAACTGCTCTCAGTTACCCCGTGGGCGTTACCTCCTGGAAGGCAGCAGGAGGGTAAGGGTTGGTGAAGACAGAAATTTCTCCAGGCTTCCTAAAATGAGTATTTGTGGCCAGATGCTGATTATAAACCAGGCACAATAGTTGAAGAACTGTAAAATTTGAGAGGAAAACATTGTTTCAGGTTTTTCAGAAGAGCCTGGGAAGTTTTAGGTGCAAAAATCTCTGTTTCCCTAAGGGAAATATTTCTTCTCATATTCAGCTAGACAGGAAAACTTCTATTTTTATTAAATGCCAAAGCCCTAAGAGAAGCAGCAGCCACTGCCCCATGCAGGTGTCAGCAATGTGCGAGCTGTGGAAGTACAACCACACTGCTCCCCTGCCCCAAGTCCCAGCATTTCTGCAAAAACAGATCCCAGTGGAGCATCTCTGTTCTTGGAGAGGGCTTGGCCCTGATATTTCAGGAGGGCAGCAAATCTAGAAAGAGGTGAAGCCGGATGAATGACTTCACATTTCCCTTGCACTGACCTGCAGCTTCTGTGCACAAGTCAGCTCTGCCAAGAGCACAGCAAGGGCAGCTCTGTGCTCTCCACACTGATGGGGGACGGGCAGATGTGCAGCACCCACCAGGTCAAACACCAGCATGCAGCTGGAGAAAGCAGCTCCAAGAAGATTTTCTCTGTCAGGGCAAGACCTGGCTGTTCACCTGCCACCCCCCCCAGCCTTCTCTTCCTGCAAAGAAAAGCTGGCAGGTAGGCTGGAAGCAAGTTAGAGCAGCCTGGGCCAGATTCCCAAAGGCGTTTCAAAACAGCCTTGTAAAGCAGTGAGATTCCCTCTCCAGTTCCCATCAGCCTGAGAGATGACACAGAACAACCCTGCAGGGCTGTGGGAAGAAGCCCCAAGGTGAGCCATGAAACCAGGGATTAGATGGTCAGAGTGGGAGAAGTTTGGCATTTTCTAGCCCTTTCCCAAAGACACGGAGTAAATAAGAGTGTAAATATCCTGATGTGACACGTTCTTCCCGCAGCCCCTTTGGGTACTGGCCTCGGACCTCTACACAAGGTGTAAGGTCAGGGGATGCCCATCGGAAATGCAGGGAGGAGCCAGCACTGCCCCATGAGCAGGGCAGGGCCTGCTGGGCACAGAGACCATAAATACCAAGAGAAGGACATCCATGACCCACTGGGATGGCCAGGGGAGAAGGCCCGTGGCCAAGGTGAATGTTTGGACCACAGCAAATGGCCTGGCCCAGCGGGGTGAGGGAATCCCGAGAGGGTGAGGAGCGAGGAGTGGGGAGGTGAAATATGAAAAAGAGTCAAGAGAAGCACCATCTTTTGCAAGAAGTAGGTGCAAGGCATGCCGAGAGCTGAGACTGCAGACACACTGCTCTTCACATCGCTACCCTGTTCTGGGTGTGCCTTGTCAGACCTGCCCTGTGCTGTATTGTCCTTCGGGATGTTTAACACCTGCTGCAAAACATCTGGCAGTGTAACCTGCTTCTGCCATTTGGATGGAAAGATCTTGTCTTCTACATTTCCTGATTATTTTAGACCTAATTTCTCGGTCTTTAACAATTCAGCAAGAAGGCAGGGGGATTAGACACCTTCTAGTGGGAGGTGTCCCTGCCCATGGCAGGGGCTTGAAATGAGATGATCTTTAAGGTCCCTTCCAGCCCAAACCCTCCCATGGTTCTCTGATGAGACTTGCTGTGTCTCATAAGCCTGGTGAGTAGGAATGCTTGTGGAAAGGCTGATGGAAGGAGCAGTTCAGCTGTAGCCAGGAGCATCACTGCAGTGACAGAGGCTGATTTGTGGGAACACTCAGGCCTTGTGCTCAGGGCTGGGGGCAGAGTGCTGGGGAGAGCTCTGCTGTGGTTTCAGAGCAACAGCAAGGGAAAACTGCCATCCAAAGGCCTGCGTGGTGCTAACACAGGGGCCAGGCTCCCCACTGCTCTATGAGGAAAGAGTTTCTCATGAGGGGATCCCTGTGACATCAGTTCCACAGTGAGGCTGGTCTCATGCCCAGGTTTCCTCCTTGCCACCTTCACCTGCAAAGCTGAGCAGTGTCCTAAGGTCCCTGAGCTTTGCTATCAGTCTGAGCACAGTCTAAAGGCTGATGAATAATTGCCTCATACCTCGTAGTGCTCGACTTTGGCCTCATCAGGTAGATTGTGGTAACACTGGATTTATCCCTCTGTGTCCCTGAAATATGAATATTTCACAGATCAGAGCTGAAGGGGAAGGGGAATGAGTGAAGTCCCCTCACACAACCAAGCTCCAGGTCACTGCTCTGTGCAGAGGGAGGGAAGGGGAAGGTGACCTGAACCTGTGCACCCATAGGTGTTTGGTTGTGTGTGTGCAGTGCCCCAGAGACAGCCATGGGGAGGGCATCGAATCGTGGCAGCTGAATTTCAGAGCTGGCCCCAAATTCTCGCTCCAAACACCAGCACATACAGATCATCACTCAGCATTTCCACCTTGCCTGCTATTAGGGAGGCCTCAGCCCTTGGTGTCCCCACGGCAGAGCAGAGCAGAGCCCAGAGAGCGAGTGCAGAGAGCAGCTGGAAGGGGACAGGGGCTCCTCATGGATCTTCCCAAATCTTCCACCAAAGCAGTTGTGGAAGTGACTCATCGAAAATGCCCCTGGGATGGGATCTCTGCTTTGAAGGAAAGGGGAAAGCATCTTTCCTCCCATCAGGACTGCTTTGTCCGAGCAGCGAGAGGTGCAGTGGCCCTGGGGGCTGGCTGTCACACACGCACACAGCAGAAGCCTGATGTGGAAGGTCCCTGGGGCCTCTGGTGCGAGGCAGGTGACACAGAGCAGCAGCAGCGGCTCTGGCGGGTCTGTGCTCTCCGGTGTGGCTCAGGAGGGCTGGCAGTGCCGAGCAGCACCCTGGCAAGGGATGTGCAGGCTCCCCCACCACAAAAGCCACCTCATATTCCCCAACAGCTGCTCAGACCTCTGTCTGGAGCTGCTGAGGCAAAGGGGAAAATGCAAAAGTGAGAGCTGTGGCCCTGCCAGTGGGCCTGTCACGGACACGGCCGAGTCCCGCGGAGCAAGGCCTGAGGGCAGGGCCCAGGGCTCCTCGTGCCCTGGCACGGTCACACAGCCCAGCCCTGGTGCTGGCAGAGAGCACAGCGTGTCCTGGCAGTGTCCTGCCCTGGCAGCCCCCAGCAGGGCCAAGGTGGCTCCCGGGGCACAGGCAGGGCTGGGAAATGAATGGCTGCTCCCCAGGACCGGCTCACAGTGCTCGAGGCCTGCGGGCCACAGCCAGAATAGCAACAATCTGCCCCAGAAGCGCTGCTCCTCTGGGAGAGCTCCAGCCCGTCTCTGCCACGGACGTGATGGGGAACCAGTTCAGAGAGGCCATGCAGGCCTCGCCCATCCCCTCCACCTGAGATGACCCCGCTGTTTCCTATCTCCCTGGATTCTCCCTCCCCATCCACATCCCTGCCAGCTCCTCCGCCCATCAGACAAAGGAGATAAATCACTTGGAAAGAGCAAATCTCCATTCATTTAAAAACCTTTTAATTTATTTTCAAAAAACAGCACTAATAAATTAAAAACGTCTCCCAGAACAGCTGAATCCAAAACCCTCTGGCTCCAGGCATTTTATCTGCCTAACCTTGCCTCACAGGAAATGCCCTTACCACAGCACCCGTCCCATTATCTGGGTAATTAGTGGAGTCTGTAAATGCAGAGCAGAGCTGGAACCTACCATCTCCTCTGGAGAGTTGGATTTTCTACGGGAGAAAAAAAAAAAAGAAAGAAAATTAATAAAAAGTGCACCTTGGGCAATGAAGGCAAGAAGAAGGAAATGGGAAATATCTCCAGTACAGCTCATACCAGGGTTGTTTAACACTTTAAGGGCCGGGCAGGCTTTGCTGTTCTTCTGGAAAACTGTCTGCCAAATGCTACCTTGCTCCTCGAGTGAGTTTTTCTCCATCAGCATGTTTAATTTGAAGCTTTTTGTGCAGTCTCTTGATGCTAATCCCAAATCCGTGCAATTCTCAAAGCAGCTGATGGAATTGACCCCTCAGGGATGCCCTGTTTGCTGCACTGAGCTGCTCTGGTACTTCCTCAGCATCCTGATGCTCCAGCCCTGCAGTGTCAGCCTGGGTCCCCAGGCAGCTCATCAGAGGCTGTAGCCTGTGTATGATCCCAAGCTGCCCTGCCAGAGGATGGAAGGGACTTCAGGAGAGGCTTAGCTACCCAGATTGAGGGGATGGAGAAAGGAAGGGGACATGGGGCGTTTTGGAAAGAGGGCCTCAGCTCAGCCCCTGGTTGCATGTGTCCCTGTGCCTGGTCCCAGAACAGAGCTATAAAGTTCATTGTCTGCTCTGATCACTGTGTGAGTGGAAAGTGACTTCTCCAAACAGAGAAAGCCACCTGTAAAACTGAACTGGCAAACACACCTGGCACTGCCCAGGGGCACGGAGACCGGACCCTGTGTCCCCCTGGGCCCTGCTCCCAGTTTGCTGCACGAGCCTGGACTACCAGGAACGGGCTCTCCCTGGGGCAGCCCAGCTCTGAACCAGCCGGTACCTCGTAACCAGGCTGAGCTTTGGCAGAACACAACCCCAGTCACACAGGATATTTTGCAGGTTTATAAAGAAAAAAAGAGAGAAAGTGAAGGCAGTTCCTGTGAAAAGGTAGTTCTGGAGGCACTGCACTTTTCCATGGCTCATCTCCATGGCAGGACTCTGCCTGTTCTCCCTTTGCCCACCAAACCCTCACACCCCTCTCTTGCACCCAGCCAGCTCTCCAGCCTGGCTCCCCCCACCACTGGTCTTGCAGCCTTGGAGCCACTGATCTTGTAATGACCAACACCACTGAGGCTCTCCAAGCTCCAGCCTCTGGGTCTCCAGACATGCTGTGACCCATCAGAGGTCCTCAGCTCCTCTGGCTCTTTGGGTTCCCTTTTGCCCAAAGCCTTTCCCTGTTCCCGGAGCCTTTCCTGGAGCAGCTGCCCATGCCTCTGCCTCCCGAGGTGTGTGAGTGTGAACTGACACGTGCAAAGGAGGAGCGACCCTCGCAGGCAGCGGAGCGGCAGCAGAGGCAGCTGGGGGCACGTTTTCACCATGGATGTGCTGAGGCACAGAAGCTCTGCCTCCGTCCCATGCTCCCTCCTGCCAGCAGCAGAGCTCCAGGGGCTGATCCCCAGCCATTTGTGCACCTCGGGGAGCAGGCAGAAATCCCCAGCTTCTCTCCTGCAGCTGGGGAATGCTCTGCTGTAGACCAGGCTTCCTCGAGCCTTGCCTTCCTTTCCAGGCTGGCAAAGAGCAGCCTCCTCCACGCCTGCCCTCCTGAGCCATCAGCTCCGTGGATGTTTCTGTGTCCCAGCACCGAGGTCCCTGGTCAGCGCCTCTGAGTCTGAACGTGCCTGGCAGAGCGTTAAACACATCAAACGCTGATCCACTGCCTTTGTCCGTCAGAGAACAGGCAGCAGTCCTGTCCCCCACACTGGACACTGCTGGGACTTTCAGGGAGGTCAGAGCTGTACTGGGAGGGATTGGTGGCTGCAGAGGTACAAGGCACAACCCAAGACAGTCCTCCTGCCCCAGCAATGGACCATCAGTGCCACAGAAACCCTGTGAAGTGCTGCAGCACCGTGTCAGTGGGAGGCTGAGATGTTTCCAGGCCAGGCTCTCAGAATGAATCCTTGTTCAGAGACTGCTGCTTGCTCCTGGCAGGAATCATGTACCTCAAGTACCTGACAGCCTTCCCACAGTGGGCAGCCCATCTCTGCTCCTTTGGGACACACATGCACTCCCTCAGGTTCCGTCATAGCTTAGCTTCTCCTTATAACTTGCAAAAAAAGGAGTTTTCTAGGACATGACTAATTTCCCAATGAAAACACTGACCCTAGCAGATGAATCCCATGGTGGGTCATTTCTCTCTCTGGTTCACATGAACATCCCCCTCTTGCACATCTTCCTTTAGGGGTTGGACACATTGCCTGGAGCCAGAGAAGTGCTCTGGGTCCTTCCACATCCCCCTTTCCTCCTCTCACTTACTGTAGGCACTGGCACTCATCCCCCAGGCTGAGCTGGGCCAGGGCTCACACTCACTGCATGCCACTGCCAGGAGAGCGGGCTTTGGGCTGAAGCTACGGAACAGAAAGTGTTGGAAGCACTCAAAAAACACTTAGGGTGCTCAGGGACATGGTTTAGTGTGGGGTTAATGGTTGGACTCGGATCTGGGCTTTTCCAACCCTAAGGAATCTGTGATTCCATGAAATATGGCACCTGATTGTGCAGTTGCTTTTCATATTTGAACTCACCTGGCAGCTCAGCCACAAGTCATGACTGGATGTATGGGGTCTGGGTAAAGCTCTCTGCCTAGCACTGGGCAAGAGCTCAAACTGCATGGTCACCATGGCCCCCTTGGGCTTCCAGACCACCAATTAAATCATTTCCAGTGCTTGATTTGCCCACAGTAACCAGCACAACTAACGGAGGCAGTAATTACATTTACTGGCAGCCTGATGAGGTGCCAGCACAGGACAGGTGGAAATGCAGGTCCTCAGAGGAGGCTGCACCAAGTCCCCTCCAGGCACTGTGGTAACATCTCCAACTCCACTGGGACTGAAATAGTCAGCAAATGTCCCATCTACAGCTTCTAATCTCACTTCATCTTCAGGTTTATTAGCTGCAAATTTGTGGTGTTTTGTGGCTTATGGAAGAATTTATAGTACTATATAATTTTATTTTTTTTGGCTTCCTGTGTGGAACCACTAATAGTCCCTAACAGGCAGAAAATTGACCTGAGACTCTTTCCCCTCCTTCTCTCATTTTGGCATGACTGAAGATATTAATAGTTCCAGGCTGCTTGCTGTCAGCTTCAAATCACCCTGGCAGTTAAAGCCCAAAATAACTGGGCCTTTGATGTCAACTTACTTTTATTTCTAAATAAACAACAGGGTGGGTTAAGATCTTCCAAATATGAAGCTATAGGCTCCCTCTAGCAATAGCAACAATGGAAAGCCAGTTCCCTGTGTCTTGGGCAGGCTGGGTGACCTTTCAGGGCCCTTCATTTCAAGCAGAAGAACAGACAAGGCTCCTCTTGCCATCCCACTGTCATGCTAGAGCTGGTAACTTTGAGCCCAGCTGAGGAAAGGGATTATTCATAGTCATGGCTCCTGCACATCAGTTCTGAACCTCTTGCCTGACTGATTTCGCTTTCAGTAGCCCTTGATAATGGGGAGAACTCCCTTATGCCATGCTCTTTATTTCTAATATATCTTTTTTGTTATGAGGCTTCCCTATTGTTTGGCACAGCCATGGCCATGGTGTGTTGCCATCCTTCCACCAAGCAATGCTGCTGTTGATCTGCCTTGTGCCAAAAAGGACAGCGCCCCACAGCCAGGAAACCCCACACGTAGCTCACAAAGCCTCGGGTCAGACCCCAGAGCTGGGGCAGCACTGCCAGGTCCAGCTCCCTTGGGCCAAGAGGCCTCCTGGGCCACCCCAGCCCACACCACAGCAGTGCAGTGGGAACACTGAAGTGGCTTTTTGCAGTTTTCCCTGCATCATCCCGAACCTGGAAGCAGCGGGAAAGCGTCAGAGTGTGGAGCTGGGGAAGCAAAGCATTGCCCAAGTACCTCAGATAAAGCAGGGAGAGGAAGGGGACTGGTGCCTGAAGTAGCTACCTAGAAACAGAGACCAGCCAAGAGTAAGGGAATAAAGGTGGATATTTATTGGAAAGGCCTTCAGAGGCACACCCTGGGCAGGCCAAAGGCTGCACCCGAGATGGACCCCGAGTCACGAGTTCTTCACACTGTTACAGGTTTGGTCCATTTGCAGATCAGCATAAATTGGCCAATTAAACTTTAGCTAATGATGGAACTGCCCCTCAGCTCGCCCCCCTTCTCAAGGTGCTGGGTTACACATTTTGGGCCTGGGACGGGCTGGGTGTCCTTGCAGAGCAGGCCTGGAGAGGCTTTGTTATGTCTGTGTGAGCATGAGAGAGCAGCAGCTGACAGGCCACAGGAAACTTCAGAGTTACACACTAGGTAGTACAGGATTTGAAAAATATAAAAGTTAAAACACAAGGCATCAGGACCCTTCAAGGTGTTTGCTACAGCACCTCCATTTCCTACATCCATCAGCTCCTGGAGAGGGTTTGTGAATGATGGGCAGTTCACCAACACGCTCAGGGGAGGAAATTTTGTTGCCACTGGAATCAAAAAACAAAATCATCCCTGACCCACTGAGCCGTGAGTCCTTCGAACCTGCCTTGACCCTGTGCTGGGGAAGAAGCTCCGGAGACCCACCATGGGGCACACGGGCTGGGCCAAATTCCCCATGGGAGAGCGGGCAGAGGGGAGATGTCTGGGACAGATGGAGCCCTGCTAGCACCTGTGAAAGACCTGAGGACTGAATTTCACTAAAAGAACAGAAACTTCCCCGCTGACAGGAGCACCATGGTGGAGGTTGAATGCTGTTTCTGGGTAATGGTTTGGACCAGAGCCCAGCTCCAGTTCTGTGAAAGGAGGAGAATGGACAGGGAATTTTTTCTCACGTCATGGTTTGGGTCTGGGCTTTGGGAAGAATACAGGGAAGAGATGACACCTGAGGACCATCCCTAGTGCTGGTTTCTTCCAGCCCTCTCCAGCCAGCTGAATCCCATGAACTGGGCAGAGCTTGGCCAGGAGCAGCGCTGGAGACAAACCAGGGTGGTGAGAGCAGCACATGATCCAGAGCAGCCAGCTGCAAGCAGCACTCAGGGACCTGCTCCCCAAAACAGCTGGGTTGTTTTCCAGGACGGAGGCTCACCTCCCCAAAACCCAGGAAGCAGGGGCAGGAGCGAGCACATTGTCTCCTCTGAGCAGAGCGGGGTCCCTGGCAGCCGGGATGGAGCAGCGTGACTGCACCTGGTTGCATTTCCACTTTCCAACAAGCCCAGTGTCTGCCAGCATTCCGAGATGGGCTTTTGCCCAGCGGGAGCTGCTGAACACAATGAATGCTCTTTGTATCTGTCAAGTGCAGAGGGGAGGGAGGCCCCGGGATGATGCCAGGGCTGGGAACGGTGTGTGTTCGCTCAGGAAGAGCTGGTCCTGTACGTACTTGCACACACGTGGGGGTAAGAACAGAACCTTCATCTGCTGATGAAAGACCAGCCTGCCTGGAAGAGATGCAGGCTGGAAAGGAAACAGGGTTTTAAAGACAGGAGTAAATATTACAGCACAGTGAATTATTCCTTGTAAATAATACTGGTTGCAGATCTAAGATCCCTTGTTCGATTAGTGGATCACAGGTGAGCCAAGCCTCCTCTCTGCTGGACAATGCTTTCCATCTGTCAGCAGCTTGCAGACTTGTCAGGTGTCACTGGGGAGAAACAGCCCTGTGCCATCACAGGAAGCCTCCACAGTGACACAGCCGTGATGGGCTGGATGTCACCCGGGGCTGGGACTCCCAGTGCCTCCTCTCCAGGGACCGTCCCTTGGCATCACACAGGCTCATCCCAGCCCCAGTTTGTGGTGCAGGGGAGGGAAGTGGCACAGGCAGACACCTCTGCAGCTTCCTGCCTCCTGTGGAATCTCCCTCTAACTTCAGGGAGTCACTGCAGGGTGAAATTTTTAAAGGCATTATGCACTTCATGTGCATAATTTGGGGCTGTCAGTCGATTTAGGCTGCTAATGCCTCTGATTTCAACCAGTGCAGTGATCTGGAGGTTAATCAGATTTGCCTGATGCTTTGAAAATGCCCAGTGGGGTCCTGCCTGCACTTCCCATTGCTTGTTCACTTGGGAAATCCACTCCTGTATGTCCCTGAGCTGCAGAGAAGGGGTGTGTCAGTAACAGTCCTGCCCCTGGTAACCGAGCCTGTGCAGGGAGAGCCCTCAGCCAGGCCCTGATGGAACCTGGCAGGTGCCATCTACAGACACTGGCCAAGAGCATCCAAGCAGCTGATAGGGAGCCACAAGCAAAGAGTGAGGCTATGGGCAGTCATGTGTTGGGCCATTTATTCTTGAGCAGATCAATTTGGGCTCAAGCAGAGGAAAACCCCTGATGTGCTTGGAGCCAGGTGAGGACAGAGCGTGTCAGAGTGAGTTCAGGCAGAGGCAGAGCTCTCCTGTGTGACAGATGTGAGGTGGCGTGAGGAGGGGACACATCACTCCTGTTCCACTCCTGGGCCCTGGGACAGGCACAGCAGCTTCAGGTGTGCTGGGACCCTGCCCCCGCACTGCCGGGGGGACACCGGGCACGCAGAGCCCACGGTCTCAGTGCCAGCCCTGTGCTCCTTCCCTGCTGATTGCCAGCACTGCCAGCTGTCAGACAACAGGAACCCTTTCTGGGTCCTGCAGGAGCAGGGTTCATTTGCTCAAACCCCTACAGGGTACCAGTATCCAGATCCCTGGGTAACTGGAGGAGGGAAAACTGCCCTCAGTGACAGGGGACAAACCCTCCTAAATCAGGACCTGCCACGGCACCTGGGCTTCTCAGGGAATCCAGCAGCAAGGTGTGGACCTTGTCAGAGCCACACAAGACAAAATCCACCCACGACAACCTCATTCCATATTTTTCTTTTGGGTTTATGCCCTATCTTGTAATTCCGTGATAAGCATTCCCTAAAACATAAATCATGTAAGCCGGAAGTCCTGGAAAGACCAATTTGGAGAGACTGTCTGGGTTGATTTCCCATGTAAACACCTTCAGGGCACAGCTGAGGTGGTGCCACAGAGTCGTTCCCAAGCAGGGGCACTGGTAATGAGGGAAGATGTAAGAGACAAGGGGGCCAAGAGAGATCATAACATAATGACCATGCCCGAGCCCAGGGGATGAGAATTACAGGGTAATTGGGCAGCAGCTCATTGCTGTGTAAATGCTCAGTTATTTCTGTTCCATAAACCACAATCCAGGTTACATGGTAATTACTTTGAGGTTCATTAAGTGTAATCATACAGTAATCTCCAGGAGCCAGTAATCATGTTCCAAAGTATCTACCACTTAAAACTTGGTGAGTGTCATGCAGGTAGGAAACAGTCGCATGGTTTTCAGACATCGGTGAACTGGAAAGTGGGATGGCCAGGAGAGGGTCAAATGTTACTGTGACAGCCAAAATTGTCTTCCAAAGAGGATGCTGGGCATGCTAGAGGAGCAGTGCTGCACACCCAGAGCCCAGCCAGTCTCTGTGGGCACCCTCCAGCCAGCAGCAGGATTGGTGCCTCCGGAGGGCTGCTCCTCCCAGGTTGCCAGCAGTGCCCCACAGGTCAAATAAATCCTTTTCCAGAGGTTAAGCCCATCCTTGGAGAACAAACACAACTCCTGAGATTTCATTCAGACTCAGATGTCTCTTTTAGTGGCCAAGTCAGGGTGGGTAAGTTCTACAATTGTCATTACAACCAACATAGCATTTTTTTTTTTTTTACTACACAGCAAATTAGACTTAATGCTCAACAGTGTCAGTACCTCTTGCACATCATTTCCAGCTTTGGCTTATCGATTCCAATGTGGGGTTGACTCCAACCATCAGAAGAAGACCTAAGTCTTCCCACAGACTCCTGTTCCCACTGCTCCCAGTCCCAGCATGTCCCAGTGGCAGGGTGACCCGGCGTCCCCAGGACAAACACCGAGGGAATCGTCCCCTGATCCCCTCTGCCCCACAGGGTGAGGGGGCCCGGAGAAGCCCTTCATGGGACCCACACAACTGATGCTGTTCATGTTTTTTGTCCTTCAAAGAATCCCATTTTGACCTGGAAAGGCAAGAAAAATTATTCAGAGCCAAAGCCCCGGGGGTGAGCTCCTGGGAGAAGGGGCCAGGGCCATCCCCAGGAGATGGGGAGCAGCAGCACTGCCCAGTGCTGGGCACGGGGCACCTGGCAGGGAGGAGTCCCATGGCAGCAGCCATGGCTTGGACTGGCCCTCACCTGGCAGGGCTCCGAGCAGGGAATACTCCTGCGGCAGGAATGTGTGACATTGTGTTTCCAGGCAGTGTCTGGATCAGCATGGTAGGAAAAACCTGTCTCCCATGTTAAGGACCAAGTTTCCGTGGCTTCAGAGCATGGATACACGTGGTTGAGTTCCTGCAGGAACGTTAATGAATGTTTTTCCCTTCTCTGTCATTCAGGGATCTGAACTACAACGAGCTGCTGGAATTCCCCGGGGCTATCAGGACGCTGGGCCGACTGCAGGAGCTGTGAGATTTTCCATTTATTCCTTTACAAAACCACTTCCTGTGGGAGAGTGACCACTGAAGCATCGCGTGTGCTCTGACTTGAGGAGAGCACTCAAATCCAAGCCTTTCTCTTCCTTCCCAGCCCTCTCCACTGCATCAAAGCAGTTTATCCCCTTGATTTCCATCAGCTCTGACCACCTCCCCATCAGCCTCCACACCGTGGCTGGTGGAGGGGAGTGGGAGTCCCTGTCAGCCTTGGAGCAGGTTCCTCCTGCAGTTCTTCAGTCTCCTGTGGCATCTAAGGGGCTCAAACTCCATCTGTTCTCTGGCTACTTCTGATGTCCATTCCCCAGCTTGGGATCACAGCCTGGACTTACCCGTGTTATTGTGAGGCCATAGTTTCTGTAGGCCCTGTGCCACCTGCTCTCATGTGCAGAAACTGTTTTATCTCACTCAGGATAAATTTATAACAGGGAATTACCAAAGTTTATGACCATTTTAGTGGATAAGTCTCCTTCCTCTAACTGGTCAGCCTGGGAGACACTAAAAATAAGAAACCATCCCACTTGTCACCCACGAAGGTAGAAGCCCCAGGGTGGGGTCATTTGATGTGGATCCACAGTTCTTGTATCACACTGGAGCCAGGCTGGGGTGGAACAAAAGTAGCTGGTCTCGTGTTTCTGGGAGCTTTGGAGTAAAAATCTGACACTAGCTTTTCCTTTACTGGAAGAATTTTCATGAGATTTCTCTGTCCAGCCCAGATATCATCATTATTCTCACCTTCAAAATGAGAAAGAGATTCTTAACCCCCTTTGAGATGGCTTTCAAAATGCCTGTCACTAAAGAAGAGGCAAATTCCAAACAGTCATCAACTAATCCCCTGCTCAGACTCCTCTGGGAGAAACAACCTGGGCATCACCCAGAGCCTGGTCGTAGTCCTGGACACAGGAACCTGTGGCTGCCTTTGCTGTACAGGAGGTCAGGCTGTGGCCACAGAGCTCTCTTCTGCTGCAAAAAATTTGCTGATAGAAATTTTCTCAAGCTTAACCAAAAATATCCCAGCTACACCTACAAATCCTTTAAAGCCACGTGGGCCGATAGCTCCTGGCGCACTCTGGTTGGCAGCTGTGGAGCTGTAATGGAGACCATCCACAAAAACTGTAGTTCCTGGAGGGTAGAAAATTTAGTGTTTGGCTTGATTCTGTTTCCTGACCTGTAAAGTGTTAAACTTTAAGTCCTTGTATCCTTGGTGGGGTTGGTGGAGTCACATATGGAGCACCCCCAGAGGAAATGCAGATTTTGTTCTGGCAGACCACAGCCCTTGTTCACCTGCTGGGATGATGCTGCACCTGGGAAGGAGCCTACATCTCCTGCTTGATGTGTATTTTGAAGGCTCTCTGGCTTTAAAAGTGATGAGGAAAGAAGGTTAACTTAACTAATATCAAGATATTTGTTTCTCCCAACAGCGGTTTTCATAACAACAACATCAAAGCTATTCCAGAGAACGCATTTGTTGGGAATCCCCTCCTCCAAACAATGTAAGAAAACTGAATAATGTTTCCTACATCTTTATATTACCCAGAAAGGGGCATTTCCTGATGTCTTTGCTGGGATTTCTGACAGTGGTCAGCATGACAGCAATCTGATATTTGCTATCTATGTGCCAGGGCAGGCTGAAATTGCTCCTTCTCAGCTCCTTTTTGGAACTGCTGTGGGTTCTCCTTTCCCTGCAGCTGAACTTTGCTGCAGCACAGGCTGATAGCAAGGAAGGAACAAAATGCAGGTGGTCTGCATGGAAACCGTCTAAGCCCTGGTTGACATCTGCTGGTGTTTATTCTTTGTGTTCAGAAAAGCTGCTACATGTGTCAGAGAGCTGGGACAGCAGGTCCTTGTGTGTCTGCCCCAGACCCGTGGACACAAAGCTCTGCACATAAACACACCCAGCTGTCAGCTCATTTCTCCTCTGAGCCAGGCACAGGCAGTGATTTTTGGGTACTTCTCTGAACCATACAGATACTGAAAATCGTGGCAAGTGACAAAAGCTCTGCTTGTCCAAACTGGACTTCAATTATACAAATACCAGTATTTGGGAAGCCATGGTGACACTGGGTGAAACCATTCACTGCCCCAGCCAGAACAACCAGCCCCATCCCCATCTGCCTTGGGCAGCATCCACAGAGTGATGATGGGGGCCCATACACCCAGAACGTTCATCTCTGCATTGGGTGTGCCCACCTGAAGGCTTTCACAGCTGGAGGGGGAAGTGCTTCTTGTAGGAGGCGACTCAACTCCTGCCATGTCTGGCTGGGTCCCAGAAGAGCTCACTTCTCTGCACTGACTCTGACAAGTGGGAAAGGTGCTGGTGCTGTGAGTGTGTGAGACCTGAGTAGGTGTCCTCCAGTGCAAGGTGTTTCTCAGTAGGATTGAAGGAGGGCTTTACACCTTTCTAGCCCATCTGGTTCAGCAGGACCCCCAGGGGCCCATTCAGAGCAGCAGGAGACCTCAGCTGTACCAATGTCCAGCCGAAACAGGCCAGTGGGAGAGCCTGTGGCTATCTGGGAACAAGACTTGCCCCCAGCACAGCAGCACCTCGTGCATAGCTTACTGCTGGGAGCTCTGAGGCGCTGTAACAGCATCTTCTGTTTGTGTGCAGCAGACCCTGACCAGTTCCTCTTTCCCATTGCAGCCATTTCTATGACAATCCCATCCAGTTTGTTGGACAGTCTGCTTTCCAGTACTTGCCAAAGCTCCACACTCTGTAAGTTCACCATGCACATCCTCAGAGAGGTAACACCCAAGCTCCAAGCCCTGTGTACTGGGCACCTTTGTGGCCTCCTCCCTCCCTTTTTTCAAGAGCCCCTGTGCCAATGGAGGACCACGAAGCCACTCTGTTGGCCAGCCCCAAAGGCTACTCCAAGGAGTAGACACTGCAGATGTTTTCTTCTGAGGAAGGATAATTTTGAAAAGGGCATTTTGGAAGCAGCCACTAATTCCTGCTCCCCACACAGCTGACAGGCACTGAGGCCTTCCAGGGTCTCCACAGCTGTGCCAGGAGCAGCAAAGGCCTCACACACAAGCGCCACAGCTTCTGCTGCTGTCGCGTAGTTGCCCAAACAGAAGGACACTGAAGGCATCTGCCTTCCTCCACAAGATGGAGAAGTGGAGGAACACATGTCCCAACACCATGGCATAAATCATATCCCTGGGCAGCCAGCAGTGGCAGTGCTTCCTTTATGTGTTTGGCCCCAGGCCTGCTCCAGGGCCAGCAGCACAGGCTGGGCACCACCTGGACCACAACAGCTGCCCTGCATTGGCTTTTCAGCCAACCTGTTGTGGCACAGCACTGAAAATACTGAGGCAAAGGCAACCTCATAAACCTGTATTTATAAGCCTCACCCAGGCACATAAAATAAATCATTCAAATAGCCCTGCATTCTTTAGATCCAAATGCATAGACCCAGGGAGGCTTGGGTGGGATGCCCTGCTTGCATTCCCCACGGTAATTGTTTGGGGTTTTTTTATTTAATTTGGGTAGAGACCGTGCCAAGAATGTCAGTGGCTGGGAGAGGCTTTGAGCTTGCCAAGTCTCCTTGCACGGAAGTGCCCGGCTCCATCTCGCTGTATCCGCACGGCGCGAGGCCCCTGCTCCAGCCACAGGGACACGCTGGGTCTGGGCCTCTGATCGCCACAGCTGCGTGTGAGGAGGCACATTTGCCACCGTGGCTGATGGGTCTGGAACCTTGGGCAGTTGCACTTGCCTCCAGGTCCTCTGCCCACCTCACTTCACCCTCATTTCTCTGCAGGTCACTCAATGGAGCAACAGACATCAGGGAATTCCCAGACCTCAAAGGCACCACCAGCCTAGAAGTTTTGTGAGTGGCACCTCTCTCCCTTTTACCCTGCTAGCTGTGCTCTTCCTTCTTCAAGGTCTCCAGGCTGTTTCAGTGAGGACAACTTTCCCAGTGCTGTGCAGTATTCAGCTCTGCCTCTCCCTGGTCACTCACTCTTCTGCTTCGTTTCACCCCTGTGGCTCCTGAGCGCAGCTTCCCTCCCCGTGAGTGGCTCTCTTGGTACTCTTGAGTGTGCTCCAATCTTTTTTCAATTTTTGTTTTCTTCCTTCCCTCCTGCATCTGTGAAGGAATGAACCTCTGAGTGCAGTGCTTCTGCTGAGCCCCAGTGTCTCTGCCCATAGTGGAACCAGCACCGTGGTGCAGTTCAGGAAACATCTGCCACCCATGGCTGGGCTCCTGCAACCGCCCTGGTCCCCTCCTCACCCCACCAGGCCCTGGAGAGCAGGGCCTTGGAGGACACGCTGCCTCTGGCCACACACAGTTCTCCTCTCTGGGGCACAGGTCCCCATGCTGTGCCCAAACTGGGAGCACCCCAGGCCAGGGTGTGAGCCAGCCATGCCGTGTCTCGGGGACACAGGGACACGCCATCCATCCCTCGTGCACAGGCTTCTGAGGCAGTCCTGGCTCCAGGCCTGTCCAGCCTGGCAGTGGGAGCTGGGATGGCAGAGCGTGCTACAGAGGGCACTGCCACCTGCCCCCAGCAAGGCCAAGGACAACTGTGAATTCAGAACTCAGCAGTGGCCCAGAACTCTTCCTAGGCACAGTCACCTTAGCCAGGTCCAGCAGCAGCACCCACTTCCAGAACTGCCAGGCAGTTTTTTGTCCTCTCCAGGTGTTTCACTGTCCCACTGATATTGTCTCCCCTGCCACTATCTGGGACTGGCACTATCTGGGTCACACAGTCTGGGCACTGGCTGCCAGCAACACCATTTCTTCTCTCTTCTCCATCCCTCTAGGACCTTGACCCGGGCAGGCATCCATTTCCTCCCCAGAAGGATGTGCCAGCAGCTGCCCAGCCTCCGAGTCCTGTGAGTAACGTGTGTCTCTGTCCTGCTGGTCCTTAAAAAATGCTGTCAGGAACTGGGCTTTCCTTTTGTCTAGCTCAGGGAGAGGACCAGCTGTGGAAGACCATCCTGTGGTTCTTGTTCCCATTATCTTTTCCATGCAGAAATCACCACCTTCCTAATCACTACCTTGAGCTCTTGCTTGTTCTTGAGCTTGCTGCTCCATCCCAGCACGGTGCTCTGGTCTCAGGGCTGCAGTCAGGCACATCCTCCTTGCTCTGCACCAGTAGGAACTGTCCCCCCCAGGCAAGGGGAGTACACAGGGTACAAAAGGAGGTGGGTAAGAGTGGCCAAAGCATTTCAGAGCTCCCAGCTGTGCTGAAGCTCTTAGCCCAAAAACAAGGGGAAATCACATTCCTCCTCTGCCCAAGCCTTGGCTTGTTGCAGTTGGAGCTCCAGCACATGCCATCATCTGGAGGAAGGATCCTGTTCATATCCCAGGGGGGATCAGGTCTGACCTGACGGAGACCTGTGAGGCCACAAGGCCACATTTCCTCATGTGGGGCAGCAGAGCCAGATCAGGGTTTTGCTCAGTCTGTGTTTCTTTGGCTCTGCCTGCTCAGCCAGGCACTGAGTGGTGCTGGGAGGGGTCATGCTTTCTCCTTTAGCTTGGTACATCATGAAATCAACATCTCAGAAAGATTCTGCATCATCTCAGGAATCACACCCCTGGTTCCTGAGATCCCCAACTATGTCTGCAGTCAAAGACATCCTCAGGAAATGAGTCATGAGCCAGATATATACAAGTTTGCAGCCTTAGGGCAACAGGAGGCTTGCCTCTCATCAGTCTTTATACAAGCAAGCTGAAAAAGAAAACAAGTTTGTTCCAGGAAAGCAACAGGAGTGAATTCTTGATCACAGAAATTGGAAACAAGAGTAAAACATAGAAATAAAAGAAGACAACTTGCAACTTAGGAGATTACAGGCTTTTGGTTCCAGCTGTCCCTGTAGGGAAGATCGCTCATCTTTAGACATCTGGACCAATTCAATGGATGATTTGCTACAAAAGTGCAGCCTTTGGACTGTCCCAGGCTGGGTCCCAAACCTCTGTTTATGTTTGCAAGTTATCAGTTTGCAAACCCTCGCAGCAGAGCCCGTTCTGTGTGCCTGCCCCCCGCATTGGGAGAGTTTTATCAGGACACACCACCTCGTTCCTCGCTCCGCGTTCCTCTTCCCTAGTGAGCTTTCCTGACATTAACTGCACTGCTTTCAGAGTTTGGAGGGAGAGTAGGTGGGCCAGTGTTTGTGCACGTTTACATCTCTCTTGCCTTTGAAATGCCTTGGCCCCATGCCCCCACAGACCCAGGGGATGTTCTCTGCCTGTCTCTTGGCAGCCGTAGGAGCTACGACTGTGACACATCTGACCGTAGATGACACAATTAAAGCTGCATTTCTGGCCTAGCCCCACAGTGTGGATTCTCTGCAGGGATCCTGCACAGGGGCTGTAGAGTCACTGCAGGGACAGAGGGTCACGGCCATCCTGGGACGCCCCCCATGCTGAACCCAGCACACACAGGCCACGCAGCCCTTGGCATCAACCTGGCATCAACCGGGCATCGTCCTGCTGCTTTCATCCAGACCTCCTGCTCAGGACACAGATTTCATACAATCGTGGTACATCCTGAGCTAGAAGGGACCCACAAGGATCACTCAGTCCAACTCCTGGCTCACACCCCAACAATCCCACCCTGTGCCTGAGAGAGTTGTCCAAATGCTCCTCAAGCTCTGGAAGATTTGTCTTTCTTCTCAAGCAGAAATAGGTGAAACTCCCCTGAGCAGAGCTGAAGCCCCTCGATGCCATCAGCACCTTCCTCCTGGCATGGTCCCAACAGAGCATGAGTGACTGGGGCTGCTCTGTTTGTAGATTCTGGGCTGCACCTGGTTACCCTCACTCTGGAGGAACCAGAAATAACTCCCAGGGCTGGTTCTCCCCCATCACTGTTAGCTAAGCTACAGCCCTGTCAAACCCAATAGATTGACACAGGGACCAGGGAGAAGTGACAGATGCTAAGGCTCTTTATCCATACTGGGTGACAGCCTCCAGAGCCAAGCACAAACCTTTCGCTTGCTTTTCCCTCCCTCCTCCTCTCCACCATGGAAAACTGGTGGTGAGGGGGTTGGCAAAGAAAAATAATTGAAATATTTTAGAAGCAACCTATTGGCAGAAAGATGGAAACCGAGTTTGGAAAGTCGGCAGAGAAACCACATACAAAACTTTACCCTGGGGCAAATTTCCCTGAACAACCACAAATCCAGTCTCTGCTGGTGGGGCAAAGAGCTGGGTTTAAACATTACTCCTTACCCAGCCTGTTTCAGCTACAATAAGTTCTCATTAGGCTGTGCCAGGGTGGGTTTTCCTCAGACTATCAAGCCAGTCTACTCTAGATGCTGACATGACACTGGGCCATGAACCAGTGGGAAGAGGAGTTTGCTGCAAACTGCTTTCCAGTGACAGCACTTGAAAAAACAGGGACCAGAGGTTTTCACAGTCTGTAAAGTCCTGAACCAAATCCCTGCCAATGCCACAACCCCTTCCCTAACCTTGGGAGAAAGCCAGGAAAGGCTGAATGGGGAGCAGGCAATGGGCAGTGGGTTTGTTGTGCCAGGAGGGAGGAGAGCAGCTGGCTGGTCAAAACCTCCCCGGGCTCTGCAGGCACATCTGCAGCTCCTGGGAGCTCTGGCAGCAGTGTCTCCCTGCTGTGCCCACAGAAAGCAGGGCTGTGCATGGCACAAGTGGCACGGGTGGGTGACTTGAGGCTGGGCAAGCGCAGCTGTACGAGAGCTCCACCGTGTGCTGCAGGGAACTGGGCTGGGCACGGCCGAGTGGGTGAATCCTGGGGCAGCCCTTGCCTTGCACAGAGACACCCAGAGCCAGCACCAGGTGCAGAGTGGAGATCCCACTCACTGGGGTGGCCAAAAGTGGAGCTGTGCAGAATGAAGTGAGGTCACCTCACTCTCCAGCAGTACCTGCCTTCCGAGGGACGGCTCGGGGCACTGGTTTTTGATGTCCCAACACTCCTGTGCTGTCCTTCCCCTGCAGAGAGCTGTCACACAACCAAATCGAAGAGCTGCCCAGTTTCCATCGGTGCCAGCAGCTGGAGGAGCTGTGAGTATGGAGATGTCCTTGTTCGTACTGTGCTCTGGGGAGAAAGGGCTGTTCTGAGGAGAGGGGCACTGCCCACACACAAAACTCCCCAAGCACTGGGCAAGTTGGGCATTACAACTCACTGCTGGGAGTGCAAATGGACCAGAGCTCCACTCTTTGCCCCTGTGCACGTTCAGAATAAAAATACACTCCCTGTGCGTAGGAGCTGAATTCACTCAGGTCCTTTCGGAGGTCCCAGGCACTGCAAACAGAAGTAGGGTGTGACAGCACCAAATTCACTTCACTACCTCCAGTCCCACCATGAGCTAATCAAGAATGGGGTTTATGTCCTCCATAAATGTCTTCTGCTTCTGCCGTGGGCACAAAGCAGCTCCTATCCACCCTGCCCAGGGCCAGCCCCTCCTGAGGGAAGGGGGAGCCTTTCCTCAGGTGCAGCACTTGGACTGGGTCCTCTCCAGGCCCTGGGAGGCACCGCTGCTGCTCTGAGACAAAGTTATTCACATCCAGCTCAGTGTCTGCAGATCTGGCCCCATACTTCAAATAGAGCACAAGTTCTTGGCCCTTTTGAGAAAAACTAAAAAAAAACCCAAAAAAAACCTTAAAAAAAGAATTAGAATAGGCTCCATGATTTTTTACAGAATTCTGCTACCTGGAAGAACAGATGTATGGGAGCAGCATCCCCATAAAAAAACCCACAGGAGAGGTTGTCCCTGCTCTCTGCAGCACCCCAGCCTGGACAGCCATCCAGCCTTAGCAAACTGGACATTAGGACACTGTGAAACTGCACGAAAGCGAGAGTTACACAGCCCCTGCTGCCTTTTATGGCAGCTGTGAGAGTAGCCCCAGGAAAACATTTGAAAAACATAGAAAGAACACCAAAAAAAGACAAATGTTCAGAATTCCAAACTTGTAGTTTCACACATTGTGCCTCAGTTCCTTCTTACAAAATTTTATAATATGCCAAATTCAGACTTAACATTAATAGAAAACCACAATAAGTCCCAGTTTCTGGTGACTGAACTCAAATAGGTTACACCTTAAATTAATATTCTTTTAGAAAATGAGTGTTTGGTCCCTTAACCCCAAAGTTATTGTCCTATAAGCCCCACCCCCACCAAGCATCAGCATTCCTGATGGTTTGAAACAAGTCTGGTGGTGCCTGGTGGTACAGCCTGGCACACAAACAGCTCAGGTGTGCCACGGCTCTGCTCTAAGTGCTGCTGTGCAGACCTTTACCTGCCCCACACAGGTCATCCCTCACAGCTGAAAACCCCAAAATTATCGCTCTCCACCTGCTCCAATACCCCTTCTGCCCAAACTCCACCTCTTCCAATCAGTGAGACCCCCAAATTTGTGCCCAGAGCTTCCAGTGGCCCCCACATGAAATCTTGGCTAGAGGCAGGAGCGATGCCAGCCTGGTGACGTGGGGCACCGAGGGACCAGCCTCAAGTGCCCACCCTTGGAACAGGAGCACGTGGCCGGATACCAACAGAGACATTACAGCCAGCACATGAGGGTCCTTGTGTGAGATGAGTCAAGATCATTTCTGAGTCTAAAGGCAGGTTAACTACCTGAAAAATGCCCAGGGAGCTGCTGTAGCTGGAGCACCAGGCAGTGGCTGTCTCCCCTTGCAGAAGGTCACGGGTGGGGACGCTGCTTCTGCAGGTCTGGGAATTCGTGATGGGCATTCTGCAGGGATCTTAATAAGTATTCCCCACTGCTTCACACCAGGGGAAACAAAACTGAGGAACTGAGCCTTTCCCACAAGGTCCATGGTTGGAGCATCTGCGATGCCTCCTGAGGGTGTGGGGAGGGTGTAGGTCAGTCAGCAGAGTCTGCGTGGACTCTCACCCTGCTCTTTCCCCTTTCCCAGGGGATGAAGGAGACAGCTGGAAAGGAGATGTGGAGGGCTGAGGCACTTCATGTGCAGATGTGGATGGTGGGTTCTACAAGACGTCAAGATTTTTCTTCATGAAACACTGAGATGCCTTCAGCCCTCAAACCTCCTCCATCCTCACCAAGGCAAAGGGCAGCACCATGTGGTCCTTCCTGAAGGGTCACACAGAGCTGGTTGCTGATCACTGGCTCCAACTCTCAGCTTTTCCTCTGGAAAAAGCACTTTGGAGGCTTAGGCAGAGCAGAGTGGGAAACCAGAGTGGATTTGGAGTTAACAGGGGACCTTTGGCCACTGCACATCAACAGTTCTTTACTGAGTCATGACGGCATCAAAAGCAGAGGCTGTCTGAGCCCTGGAGCTGCCTGGAGGAGAGAATGGCTTTGACATGTTTTGCTGCTCATCCTGTTTAACTCTTGAACTAAGAGCAGGTCTCCCAAGCAGAGCAGCTTCCACTGTGACAGTCTGCATCTGCTGCACTGGGACAAAGATCTCCATACAGTAGGAACACTGCCTTCAGCTCTCTTCTCAAACCAGTTTCTGTTTTTCCAGTGGTCTCCAGCACAACAAGATCCACGAGATTGGAGCAGACACCTTTGTGCAGCTGATGGCCCTGCGCTCCATGCAAGTATTGTCTGCCAGGGGACCCAAGCTGGGGCCATGCTGGGGAGGGGGAACTGGGAACCAGGATGGGCTGTGGGAAGCTCCCAACCCCGCTGCCTCTGTCTCTGCTGGGAGGCTTTTCTGTTGAGTCCCTCTTCCGTTCCAGCCTGGAGAAGAAGAGGGCACAAACCATCCTTTTGGCTTCCCCTGTGCCTGCAGACCCCACTCCTTACCTGCCCTCCTCGTGCCCACACCCCTCGTGCTCTCACCACGCGCTGCAGCTCTGCCAAAGCACACGGACAGGCCACATCACGGACAGGCCTCCTGAACGCCAGGAGGAACTCAGGGCAGGGATTTACCCCAGTGTACCCGAGCTCTAGCACCCCTTGTCCTACACAGGCTGGTCCTGGGCTGTGCACTGCTGGAACACCCATGCAGAGCATCCCGTTTGGTTTGAGAGTTCGTCCCCTCAACTCGAAGCTTGTGTTCCACGCACCGAGTGCACCCAAGCACGCGCTTCCCCTGCACACAGAGGGCCCTCCTGAGTGCTTGGCACCTTGGAGAGCTGGCAAGGCCCTGCAGGGCACGGCTGTCTCTGTGACATCTGGAAGAGCCCTGACGGTGTTTATTTGCTGTTCTGCTAGGAAGTGAACTAAATCACATAAAACCTTTCCCCACGGTGCAGCAATGGGAGTGCATTTAATAGCCCAGCATTCCCGGGATCCCAACAGTGCCACGTTCACCACGGTTACAACTGCCCAGGAATGCTGAGGTGTTCCAGGTGACACTGCAGACACTCGGGGAAACATGAGCACGCTGCTCCAGCCCACAGTCACACACACACAGCTGAGCAAGCTCTGGCGTGACCTTCGGGTATGTTCTGGTCCCTGTGGGAAGGATTAGTCCCACCCAGTTTCACACACATCTGAGCAGGTATCTTGGCTCCCTTAGAGCTGGAGAGATGAAGGTTGTCCTGTAGTCAGCCACAGGGCAAGAAATGTGTCCTGGTTTGCTGGTTTCCTCTACACAGGTGACAGAGGGAGCGGAGCCCTCTCACTTGGATGGAGGCAGAGCTCATTGAGGGGACTCAGTGAGTCCAGAGCACCTGTACATGGCAGGAGACATTCTAAAGTCACCTTCCCCAGACCCCTGGCCCGATCTGCCCTTGCTGCACCCGGCACTGTGACTGCACTGGGGATGCTCTGGCACTAAGGCATGACCTGTTTGGCATGTTGGTATAGAATCCCCAAATGCACAGAAATTAAGCCAGAAAAGAACCTTTCCCATTGGTCTCAGCAGAGGAGCTCCTGCAAAGCAAACTCTTGTGCCCTCTGCTAGAAACCACCCATCTACAGACCCATACTTGTCTGTGGGGAGCTGCAATGGCACAGAACTTGCTGCTGCTCCAGATCCCCCATGTGCTCCCCCCAGGGCCCTTGGCCAGGCCAGTGCCAGCAGCTTCACTGCCCTGCTCTGCTCTCTTCTTACTGGTGTGTCCTTGCCTTGCAGAGACCTGAGCTGGAATTACATCCAGTTTATTCACCCAGAAGCCTTTGTGACCCTGCACTCCCTCACTAAGCTGTAAGTTGCAGGGATATTTCATTCACAGTGGGCCACGGAGAGGAGGTGTCTGAGGACCTCAGACTGACTCCCTGGGCTACCAGGACACCTGGGATTTAGATGGTGGAAGACTGATGTGCTGAGGTGCATGTCTCAGCACTGATGTGGGCAGAACAAATCCCAAGGTTTCCTATTAATACAATTAATAAAGGGATGATGAAGTGCAGGAGGGGCTGTCTTCAAGATGCTCTCACCCTGAACACTTAAACCTCCATTTCCTGATGCTTTCATAGCTGCCTTAGATGCCTTTAAGGAAGATCAGCATGATGGGCTGTTTCTGCAAGAGTCACTGCAGACCATCTGTGCTGGCTCTGGAGGGTCCCCAGGTCTCAGCCCCCTCTCTAAGACTCTTGGGTATTTTGTGGGCTGAGATTTGCAGTCACTCCTGACCTGTTACGGAGGAAGAGGTGTGTGGGGCACATTTGTGTACAGCGAGGGAGATACCACACAGAGCTTTCAGCATGCCCACTAACCCCAGTCCCTCATTTTCCCAGGGACTGCAGTCTCAATATGTTTATCTCCAGAGGCTCCCAGCCCCAGGGCAGCACCCAGCCCCATTTCAGCATCACATCAAGGGAGCAGTTGAGGCAGTGCCCACTGCTTGGCTGGGATACCACTGGCAGCAGAGCCCTGACCGTGGCCTCCCTCTCTGCTTTCCCCTCACCAGGGACTTGACTGACAACCAGCTGGTCACGCTGCCCCTGGATGGCTTGGCTGGACTGACCCATCTGAAGCTCCAAGGCAACCCAGCTCTCTCTGAGCCTTTCACCAAGGAGAGCTTCCCCAAAATGAGGTACTTGGAGCACTGACTCTTTCACTTCTGTTCAGCACAGCCTGTGTTTGCTTACAGCACTCAGCTTCCTGCTCTCCTTGTCCGTCTCGTGCTTTCTCCATGCTTCCAGGCCCGTGGCTAGAGGAAGATCCATCTGCTGCTAACACATCTCATCTTTGATATGTTCCACAGGAGAGCAATGATGTGCTCCCAGGCCACCACCCCACCCCAAACACACACACACAAGTGGAAAGCGTGGAGCAGGCCCAGCTCAGGGCTCCTCTCAATGGAAAACATTCCCAGAAGCAGTCCTACCTAATGACATCCAGGTTTCCTTCCATAAACTCTGCTTGTGTGGCCGTGTCTTGTCTGTTATAGATTAATGAGGAGCCCGGAGGGGTCAAACTGATCAAGAAGAGGCTGCAAAAGGCTCAGAGCACAGTGCTGTGCTGCAGGCTCAGACTTTCCTGACCCTCCTTGGCTCCTGGGTCTCAGCATGGCACCTGCCCTTGGGCTTAGGCACCCATGCTCCAGAAAACACAAATTCCCCCCAGATGAAGTCATCTCTTGCTTGGGTGTCCCAGGGAGTTCCCTTCAAGCCAAGAATACATGAGCTGATGCTCCCACTCATCCAGGATGGGTTCCCGAAGCTGGAGCTTCTCCCGTTTACACACAGGGCTGGGGTCACAGGTCACTGCACCAACACGGGGCTTAACAGCTCAGGCCTGAGGAAAAGTGTGGAGCTCTCACTTCAGGCTGCCTCAGCAGCGGTGCCTGCAGGGCTCTCTCTTCTGACTCTTTTAACTCATAGCTGGGATCTGCTGCATGACTGGTTTCCAAATGGCAGGGGATTCCAGAAGCTTTTGGAGGGTTTTCTACACCCAAGATCATAGAACAATAGAATGGTTTGGGTTGGAAAGAAACATTAAAGCTCATCCCATTCCACCCCTGCATGGGCAGGGACACCTTCCACTAGCCCAGGTTGCTCCAAGCTCCGTCCAATCTGGCCTTGGACACTTCCAGGGATGGGGCAGCAACAGCTTCTCTGGGCACCCTGTGCCAGGGCCTCAGCACCCTCAGAGGGAAGAATTTCTTCCCAATATCCCATCAAACCCTGCCCTTTCCAGTAGGAAAAGAGGATTCCTTGTCCTGTCCCTCCAGGCCCTTGTCCAAAGTCCCTCTCCAGCTCTCTTCACAAAACCACAGAATGAGAGAATCATTAATGTTGGAAAAGACCTCTGAGATCATCAAGTCCAACCTGTGACCCATCCCCACCTTGTCACCAGCCCAGAGCACTGAGTGCCACATCCAATCGTTCCTTGAACACCGCCCAGGATGGGGACTCCACCACCTCCCTGGGCAGCCTTTTCCAATGTCTAAAAAGCCCTTCCTTGAAGGAATTCCTTCTGATTCCAACACGAGTCTCCCCTGGCGTAGTTTGAGGCTGTTTCCTCTCGCCCTGCTGCTCAGTGCCTGGGAGAAGAGACCAGCGCCCACCTTGTTACAATCATCAGTTGTAGGGGTTGAGAAGGTCTCTGCTGATGGGGGATCCCTTGAGCTTCCTTTTCTCCAGGATGAGCCCCCTCAGCCACTCTCCATATGATTTACTCTCCAGACCCTTCCCCAGCTCCATTTCCCTTTTCGGGACTGACTCCAGCCCCTGAGTGTCTTTCTTGAAATGAGGGGTCCAGAACTGGAAACAGGACTCAAGCTGCAGCCCCACAAGTGCCAAGCCCCTTTAGGCACTGGAAGGGGCTCTCAGGTCTCCCTGGACCTCTCTTCTCCAGGTGAACACCCCCCAGCTCTCCCAGCCTGGCTCCAGAGCAGAGGGGCTCCAGCCTTCTCCAGACCCGCTCCAATAGGCAGTCCCTCGTGCAGGATGGGTCAAGTTCAGCACTTCCAGGGTGTTTCTCCTCTAAATTAGTTCCATTGGCATCTCTTGAGCTGGTTTGGATTTGCACCAGAGAAACTGAGCCTGCAGCAGTGCTTCACTGAGCCATGCCAGGCAACGGAGCCACTACCATTCCCTAAATTTTGGGGTACTGCCATTAAGTAGCCTTACTCGTGGGGCATATGCCTGGAGGAGTCATCTGAGAGCAGTTCTTAGCCTTGCTGGGAGGATCTGCACCTCCCTACCACCTTTCAATAGTAGGATCTAATTTGGAGCTTATAACAGGAAACAAGCTTGTATACAGAGTTTCCAGACCCTCCCGGGGCTCAGCCAGAAATGTCTGGGAACATAAAACAAAAGCATATTTTTAGAATATAGAGTTTTACCATATTTACTGATCTTGTCAGAAGACCTTAATTGCTGGAAAACCTGAGGTTCCTTTGCCTTCATCAGCAGTCTCCCTGACTTCCAGCAAAGCCAAAAGTGCAGCTGCTGACAGACAGCCTGGTATTGCATCCAGATGATGCTCAGCTGCTGTTGAATTACCCTTGTAATACATGCTGTAATTAGCGACTAACAATTCAACTTTCAACTAGAAATCAGACATATTTAAATAACTTGCTTCACTTGGGAGACCTGAGAATTCCTGCCTGAGCTGGGACTCCTGGAACTGGACTCTGAAGGTGCCTCTCTGACCCTCAACAACAAGCAAGGGGAGCCTTGCTCTAGGGAAGCTTCTCCCCTTGAAGGAAACAAAGGATGCCTGGCAAAACATGGCCTTGGGGTAAAAACTGGAGACTGTACATGGCGTATTGGAGAGAGGGGCTAGTTTAGTCTGAGGAGAACAGCAGAAGGCTTTTTAGGAGTGTGGTGGTTTAGGAATGGTATTCTCTGATTTAATATTCCCACTAAAACCATGCACCGCTCACTCCTCCCCAACTGGAGGCACGAAAGGCCAAGATCACGGGTTGAGATAAGAACAACTTGCTGGAAACAGCCATGAGATAAGACAAAAACAGTAACAGCAGCAATATTAGGAACAAAAAGTATAAGAAAAGAAAATTATTTACATGAAAAGCCCCCCAACAACAAACGAATACCAGATGGCTCCCCCATCACATTTGCTCCCTTCACCCCAGAAGAGACTCCCTTCCCCCCAGCCCCCAGCAAGGAGTGAGGTGGTACAGAATAACCTCTGGGTCCTGGCCGTGCTCCCTCCTGCCTACTGCAAACAAATACCCTGTTCTGGCTGGAACCAGGACAAGGAACTATCTGGGAACTTTAGAGCAGTTCCCAAACCTGGTGTTTAACAGCATTCCATTGACTGATGATGTCTTAAGCACCAAAACTGGGTCAGTGCAGAGACACCACAGGGTGCCCTGGGTCCACACCCTGTCCTACTTGGAGTCCTTCACCAAAGTCCCTCTCCACTGAAACCATCACCGTATGGGCCAGCTTTTGTCATGCCAGCAGCACACATACCAAAACTGGAACAATACAGAGAAGATCAGCGTGACTCCTGTGCAAGGACATCACAGAAATTCATGGAGTGTTCCATATTTTTTTGACTCTGAGGTTAGCTCAGCTGGTTAGAGTACGGTGCTAATAGCACCAACACTGTGGGTGTGATCCCTGCATGGGCCATTCACTTCAGAGCGGGACACGATGGTCCTTGTGGGTCCCTTCCAACGCAGAGTATTTTGTGACTCTGTGTAGATGAGTTTCATCTTTGAACAACTGAAGGAGCTAAGCAAAAAGTGCAAAGCAATGGAAAGTCAGGTCATGGAGGGGACACACCTTAAAGTTCTGCTTTCCTCTGTGCAGAGTCCTGGAGGTGCCGTACGCCTACCAGTGCTGCGCCTACGGGAGCTGCAGCAGCTTCTTCAGGGTGTCCAGCCAGTGGGAGGCAGAAGACATGAGCCCTGAGGAGGAGGATCCCCACAAGAGGACCTCGGAATTGTTCCCAGGTCACGCTGATAACCACTGTGAGTAAACAGGGCTGGATGGTGATCAGTCCCTGGGCAGGGCTGCGAGCTTGGGTACAATCCTGCACGTGCAGGAGTGGTGCCACTGTCAGAGGTGACACCTGCCTCAGGGAAGGCAGGCTGAGCCTGCTTCAACACAGGCGGCCCTTGCTTTGAATGGGCTTCATTTGGTGACCCCACGTGGAAGAAAGAGTAGATCTGGCACACCCAAACCTTCGCAATGTAACCAAAGGACCTGGCAGTGCTCCACAACGTGGACATGTTTGTCAATTTGGCCCTGCTGGCTACGGAGGGAGGCTGCCCAAGGCACTGGAAGGTGGCTGAGGCTACCTGGGACAGCTGGGCTTGGTCTTTAGACTTCTGGGCAACATGGAGCCTGTGGCAGGACATCAGTCTTTGTTGTTACATCATCTGGAGGAAGGACTCTGGGATTAATGTGGGTAAGAGAATGAACTCAAAGACCTGGAATATTGAGCTGGCTGGAGGTAGAGAGACCTGAGTATGTGCTACTTTTGTGCACATCCCTGGTGTTACAGAGAAGGTCAGGGTTGGGTGTGACAACAAGGGAACACAGCACAGGGACAGGCCAAGGCAGGGAAGAAGCAGCTCCATGGTCAAACAGCACTTTCTGTCCAAGAGTTAATTTATTGTGTGCTCCAAAGTGCAGCTCTGCAAAGACTGCATGAAGCCAGTTCCAAGAGGCCAGCAGAGAGTGCAAGGTACCCCTGCACTCCCAGCTCCACAGCACAGCAGCAGCTCCAGCACAAGACTGGTGTGACCCCTTTGCAAGAGAATCTCAGAACAACGTAAAGAAAAGCATGAGCCCCTTTGCTTCCTCTGTAACTGCTGGAGAGTGGGAACAGCATTTCAGGACACAGCCTGGATGCTGCATCTATTTATGTATTTGTGTAACTACAGTGCACTTCCAAGGTCTGAGACATCCTGTAGGCAAATCCACACGGTAGATGCAGAGAGAGCTGTGTCCCTGGAGAGCCCCTGACTCGCCTGCTCCCAGGAGCACTGAGCATCCAGCCACAGCCAGGGGCTCTGCTGTGTCCTCCCACATCCTGAGCAGGCAGGACTGGATCTGGAGGCAGATGCTGACCCAGAGCCGCTGGATGCTGTGTTATGGGCAGGACGACCAAGACACTTCGTGACACAGCCAGCAAGTGACCCACAAGCCCTGTGCTCCTGCTCTTGCCCTGATCCTTCACAGCCTGAGAATAAGCTTTAGACATGCAAAGAGTCCCGCCAGAGGGTAGCAAATGTGATTCTTACTGGCATGATGTGGCTCCAGGAAGCATGGTAGACTTGGTGGTAACACTGGCCAGACAGTACAGAGGAGTCATGTTTCAGTCGTTGCTGCAGGACTTTATTCTGAGCCGGGTCACTTTTTCCATCATTAATGCAGCCCATACTGGTCCAGTCCTGGTGCAGATAGTTGTGGGGTTTGCCCAGCAAATTATAGCATTTGTGGAAAGATCCAGTTTGTGACAAGGGGCCACAGATCTGCTTTTGCTCGGTACCAAAGTCTTTGATGTCCCAAAGGATGCTCTCACCTGGCCCTGTCAGCAGACCAAAACCTACCACAGGGTCCCAGGCCTCCAAGCCTCGTGGATGGTGTGTTCATGAGATGCTGGGACCCGAGGGGAATGCTGACTGGTTCTAAGACGTGCCAAATGAGACTATTTGCAGCTCATAAAGGCTCTCATTTTCAGATGTTAAAGCATTGGAAATGTTTTGAAATATCAAAGCACAGAGGTGCAAATGTGAAGTGCACAGGAACATCATTCCTTATGATGTGCAGCTTTTGCAGATGACTCTCCAGACCTCCAGCAACGGGGTCTGCTCTTAAGGGGTTTGTGATATTGCTGTTTTACTTAATCTTTGCTTTATTTGTTCCCTGTGCTTCCTTTCTGATGGCCACTGGTGGTATTTAGCTGGGTTATATGAACCTTGTAACACTTCCTCATTAAAGAGGAAAAAAGCTCCCAAACATTCCTTTCATGCAAGAGGGAAAGTGGTCTGCTTAAGAGAAAATACCTCAGGGCTGTGTCGCAGCAGGGTCCAGCCAGGCTTGTCAGGGCACTCGGATGCTGTGAGAGACCTTGTGAGAGGGACAAGGAACACTTCCAGACAGCTCTGACCTCTCAGCCTTGTGCATTGCTTCCAGTCCTTCCCAAAGGAATCCACAGAACCTCCAGCTGGGAAGGAAAGGCACCTGGTCCCAGGCAGTCAAGTAGGGACAAGAAAAGGCTCCCAATGCCCAGCCCTGCCCTGCCCTGCCCTGCCCTGCCCAGCAGTGGCTCCTGCAGCCTCTCCTGCTCCCATATCCAGCACCCATGCCCCAGCCAAGCCCTGCACCTGAGGGACCACCAGAGCACACTGACACAGAGCACACGTGGTGCCACAGACCCCAGGGCCAGGTCAGCTCTTCCACATCCTTCCAGGGCCCTGGATACCTGGGAACCCACCCCACACCACCTAAGTATGTCCGTTCCCATCTGTGTAACAGCCACCTGAGGCCCAAAGTAGGGTGGTCAGTGCCTGTCTCATCATTCTGTCACCTTGTCAAAACAGATGTTTAAGGTCTCACTTCCAGCACGTTCAGTGTTTGGGATATCATAGAATTGTAGAATGGTTTGGGTTTTGGAATAGCCTTAAAGCTCTTCTTGTTCCACCCCTGCCATGGGCAGGGACACCTTCCACTGTCCCAGGGTGTTCCAAGCCCTGTCCAGCCTGGCCTTGAGCACTTCCAGGGATGGGGCAGCCACAGCTGCTCTCCAGCTCTCTCAGAGCCCCTTTAGACACTGGAAGGGTCTCTAAGTCCTGGAGCCTTCTCTTCTCCAGGCTGGGCAATCCCAGTTGTCTCAGCCTCTTTGGATTACAACAGGCAGTGTTCAGCAGACACCCCTGCCCCAAGTCTGTCCCCTGTGGCTGAGCAGGAGCCCAAAGGTGGCTCAGGGGCTGTCACCAGGACAGCCCCCAGCAGTCCCCAGCAGCTCCCACAGTGGCTGCAGAGGACAGCAAGAAAACCACCCCAGCACCTCCCTTTGGGATCTCTGGTTTGAGGATGGAAAAGGATGTATTCACTTACAAGCACGTGTTTGCAATAATGGAACAGAGCTGTGGGCAGCGAGAAGGGAGCACACGTGTACGGTTATCCTCGGCAGCAGGACACCTCTTCCCCCAGCCCAGCACTTCCAGCAGCTTGTAAAGTTACTAATGAACTTCTGCAACCACCTGGCAAGCCCTAGAGGGTCCTTAGAGATACGCTTTTCCTACTTCTGTCATTCAAGAAGGCTACTCGAGACCCAAAAGAGGATCTGCGCAGGCCCCTTGCAGCCACTGGTTCCCTCACGCCGAGGAGAGGGCAGGTCCCTGCAAACCCCGGGGACTGCCCTGGCTGGGACAGACAGCACTGAGGGGAAAAAGCATTCAGCCCAGTGTTTTCTGTTCTATCCCTTCTCCAGCAGTTCTGCTCCTCTTCCTCTCACTTGGCTTTTGGTACAGGCAGCTCCTTTCTCACAGAAAGGGCACTACTGGCAAAGTGGGGTTTTTCCATAAGACCTCAGAAAGTGGAGGCACCTCCGCAAAATTCTAGTAAATAACAGCTTCTTCAAACTCAGTGCAGCCTGCCTTGCTAGGACACAACAGCCATTTTCCTTTCTCCACAGTTCCCAGGCTGGAGAAGGACTGGTTTCTAGCAGAGAGAGGTACATTTTTCACTTTGAATCCCACTGTGCTGACTAAGGATTGCTTTGTAATGCCCAGCAGGCTCAGTAGTCCAGGCAAAACAAAAGATCATCCTTCACTTCATGAAAATGTTCAACCTGGGCTTAAAACCAGGCTTTGAGGAGAAAATGGATGGTGCAGGTTACACTTTCCCAAGGGCTGGGTCTCAGCAGAGCACAGAGGCTGGGCCTGTGTCTGTTTTATTCGGGTATCGTGACTGCACATCACAGCCTCCGCGCTGTGGCTGGAAAAGACACTGGAGATTTATAAGACTATAAAATACAAGGATGAAATATTTTTCCATCCCACTGTGAGTGTTTCCTTGCCAGGCTCCAAAGCAGCAGTAATATTTCAATTCTTACACAGACAGATTTTAAAAATTACTTTTTTCCAAAGCTCCCTGAAGCTGAGAAAGCCATGGAGCTTGTCAGGAGGCACTAAAGATAGCACGTTATTTGTCATCATCCTTTAATCAAATAATCCCAGTCACATTTTCAAACACAGGCAGGGAGCAGAGCTCATGAGAGGCACCACTTCTAAACAGATTAGACAACTAAATCCCACTCAGGTCAACGTTATCTTCAGTGCTGTGGAAATTTCCCTTCCTGGCCAGTGTCTGAGCTGCCAGGTGCACACCAGGGCTCCAGCATCAGTCCATTCATCCAAGAGAAAGCTCATCCCACAGCCACAGATGCAGCTCTCAGGCTGTAGCAAGAACAAAACCACATCCTTTCCCTTTCCTCTCGCTGGCAGAATACCCTGCAAAGATCTCCACTGGGAGCTGAAGGCTGTGCTGGTGCCACGGGTGGGAACGGGGCAGCGGGACAGCAGCTGTCCTCACTGTGTCCCAGTGCTGCCAGCCAGCAGGCCTTCGGGAAGGGGAACACGGAACAAAGCACGTTGTGGATTAGACTGAGAGGATGCCATTCGCCTTGGTGATGACCTGCACCGAAAACACAGCTGAGGGCTCGGCCCCATTCCCTTCCAGCAACTTCTTCCTCAGCCAGGGGGTCTCTGCCTGACCCTCAGCCAGTCCCAGCCTGGCTCGGGGTGCCGCTGCCAGCATGACAGAGATGCTGGCACAGGGCTGGGCTCTGCAGCCTGGCTGCACAAACTCCGTGGATGCAGAGTCTGCAGCCACAGGCAACCAGTCTGCCTTCAGCAAATCCTGGGAACATCCACGATTAAAAACAGTCCCAAGATCTTACAGGGCATAAAATAAAGCAATAAATGTTGTGTTCCCTTGTCTCTTTGCTGCTGAACTGTTTGGTGGTGGTGGCTGCTGATGAAAAATTTGTGCTGCAAGAAGAGGCTGATGGCTCCCTCTGAACAAAGCCCCAAAATCCCTGTTGATGAACAAACATTGGACAAGGCCTGCCCAGAAAGCTCCCATGGAGAAGATGCATTTGAAGGCTTTGTGTTCTGTAACCACACAGGCTGGAGTATTTATTTATTTTTAATAAAGCATGCTGGGAGGAGGGAACCGCAGTCACACAGCTCTGGGATCTGGGGCTCTTACACTTCAGATGTTGGGAGTAACCTAAAAACAGAGGGGTTGGCTACACTGCAACCCACCAACGTTTACAAGATCTTCTCCCTCTACAGCAGTGACTGCAGGGGACAAATTATACACCAGCAGCTACTTTGAACTTGCAAGCTGGGGACTGGCTGGGAAGGTCTGTGTGGAGGACAGGCAGCAGGAAAAGCTCCTGGCCCAGTTAGCTCTGCTGGTTCTGCTTGTTCTTCTCTGAGCGCCATTTCTTGTTCTTTTCTCCCCAGATGACCTCGATGCAGAAGATCTTCAGTTGGACCTTGAGGAATCAAAGCTGCACCCCACTATTCAGTGCACACCAAGCCCCGGTGAGCAGCCAGGGAACCCCTTTGAACGGAGTTGAGATCCTTTGAGCTTCTCTAAAGCCGCAGGATCCCCCACGACCTTTCAGATCAGAAGCCTGATAGGTTGGGCTTAGGCCAAATGGGGAGCAGTGAGGAGTTTCCTTCTCGCTGTTGGATGTAGCTGCCCTCCTACGAGGAGAGGCCCAGCTCAGGATAAGCCTGATGGAGAATCCCGGGTATCACCAGCTCCTCCATCCACCGACCTGCTGCGCTCGGGTCTGCCTCTCCAAAAGGCCCATTCCCTGGCATGACTTACACTTGGCTTTGCCTCAGCCAGCCTGTGTGGTTACAGAACATACAGATCATACCTATGGCACTGCAAACTGCAGGGATGCTCTGATTCCTGAGGAAGGGAGAGCAGGGAGGCACTGGACTGCACACGCTGGCTGGGGCTCGAGGAAGTTGCCTTCTGATTTTGTCCCAGTTCATAGCTCAGTGGGGTTCTACACAAGCACACCTGCAGGCTGGAGAGGTCTGGTCCCAGCCAGCCTGCTGTGGGACACTGGCAGGGACAGAGTTCCCACCAGTTGTTCCACTGAGTTTGTCGCAAAAAGAACAAGATTTCATCTGAGGGCATGTCCTGCTGCCTGGCACTCTGAGCTTCACCTCCTTTGAGATGAAAATGATTTCTCCATTTCCTCTAATTTTGTTTGCTCTCTACCACCCAAAACTTCTACCATCCTGTTCTTGTTTTTGCTGAGCCCCTCACTGAAACATCCCAATCCCTCCCATAGGCAATTGTATGCCATTGCCCACTCTCTCTTTCCCCACCTTCTTCTTTTTTCTTTGGCAAACAGCTTCCACACCAGTTCTCTTTTTACCCCTCCATGACCTTCCCTTACTCAGTCCCCCATCCATCCACTTCTATTCTTTCTTTCTCCTGATATCCTTCCATGTTCTGCCTGCCCAGACCCCTCTGTCCCTTCCTTGCCACGCCACCTCCCTCCCTCTCTCCCTCATGCCCAGACACTCCACCTCATGGTGCTCATCCCCTCTGTGCAGAAACAGTCAGACATCTCTTAGCCGAGGTCTTGAGTGTACAGAGAGAGGCTGGCAGTGCCAGAGCAGGCTACAGCATCCTGACAGATCCCCACACCACTAACTCCCTGGGCAAACAAGAGAGGGAGCAGGTAATGGTAGAGGGGCCCAAATTCCAGGCTGACACCAGGAGTGTGGGTCGGTCTGGAGTCACAACCTTTTTACATTTTAGGAGCTCTGATCAGTTTGTTGTTTCTTACATTTCATTTCAGCCTCTCCCTGCACCTTTTTTCTGCCCTAGACAAGATCTGAGAGGATGCCAGAGGCTCTCCAGTGCGGTCAGGAGCACAGGGTAGCCCAGAGGCAGCTGCAGAAGAGGGTGGACAATGCCATATTTTCCTTGCCAGCCCTCAGCACTCACGTGGCTGGTGGGGCCAGGAGAGGGCTGGGACTTGGCCACCACTCTGAGCAGCACCACTGGAGAGAAGCAGTGTCTGCTGGGTGTAACTTGGGGTTTGTCTTCCAGGTCCCTTCAAGCCCTGTGATCACCTGTTTGAGAGCTGGATCATCCGCCTGGGAGTCTGGGTCATCGTTCTGGTCTCGGTGCTCTGCAACGGGCTGGTCATCCTGGCTGTCTTTGCTTCCCCCAGCTACCTCTCCCCGGTGAAGTTCCTCGTGGGCTCCATCGCTGGGGCCAACATGCTGACGGGCATCTCCTGCAGCATGCTGGCCCTCGTGGACACCCTCACCTACGGCCACTTTGCCAGATACGGCGCCAGATGGGAGACGGGCGCGGGCTGCAGGGTGACAGGGTTCCTGTCCGTGTTGGCCTCCCAGGCTGCCATCTTCCTGCTGACCTTGGCTGCTGTGCAGTGCAGCCTCTCGGCCTCCTGCGTGCGGGGCTACGGAAAGTCCCCGTCCCTAGGCAAGGTCAAGGCTGCTGCCTGTTGCTGCCTGCTGCTGTCCTCTGTGGCTGCCATTCTGCCTCTCTTCTCTGTTGGGGAATACGGAGCGTCCCCTCTCTGCCTCCCATACCCCATCCCAGAGGGGAAACCCACCACCCTGGGCTTCTCCGTGGCCTTAGTGATGACAAACATGCTCTGCTTCCTGACTATCACCGGCACCTACATCCGACTCTACTGCAACCTGCTGAAGGGGGAGTTCAGCGCTGTCTGGGACTGCGCCATGGTCAAGCATGTGGCCTGGCTGATCTTCACCAACTGCCTCCTCTACTGCCCAGTGGCCTTCCTCACCTTCTCCTCTACCCTCAATCTCTTCCTTATCACCCCAGAGGTCATCAAATCCGTCTTCCTTGTGGTCCTGCCCCTGCCCGCCTGCCTCAACCCCTTGCTCTACCTGCTCTTCAACCCCCACTTCAGAGATGACTTCCGCCTGCTGAGGCAGAAAGGGCAGGACAAGGGCAGCTTCCCCCAGTCCTGCAGGGCTGATGACATGGAGAAAAGCTCCTACGACTCCACCCAGGCTCTGGTGAACTTCTCTGACATCGACCACATGTTTGAGACACCTGATTCCCTGGGAGTGCGCCCCATCCTCGACAGCTACAGCTTCCCCTCCATGACGCTCATCCCCTGCCAGCAAAGGGTGGGCACCAGGGGGAAGGAGAGGGGCTTCTCTGAGCATTGTCCCTGCCTCAATGACAGTGAGGTGCTGATAACTTCAGAGAGCCGAGATCTGTCCAGCAGCAGCCTCCGGATAACCTTCTTCCCCTCCCCACCCACACCGCCCTACACATCTCACTTATAAACCTCCTCGGAGCAGCCGTGGGAGCAGCCCCACAGCACACGCCGAGGGCCAACACCAGTGCCGAGGGGCCAGCAAGGTGACACAAACTGCTCCCTGAAAAGCACCAGTACAACCTGTCTACCCTCATCCCCATCATACCTGCCCGGGCAACAGGCACCGCTCTGCCAGCTGCCCCTGGCCTGGAAGGGCTCTGACTGAGCTCCAGACACTCAGGGCTGGCCGTGGGAGGAGACAATCCCTGTGTGAGCCTCACTTCTGCTAGGAACTGTCTGGGAGAGAGCCCCACTGCCTCAGGAAGTGGGTCAGGGAAACCCTCCTCCTCCTCACCCTGCAGCATCACCAGCCAGGAGGAGCCTGCAGCCAAGCCAAGCGTGTCTTCTCAAGGCAGAGACGTCTTGGCCAAAGCCATTGCTCTGTGGCAACCCCTGGAAATGGCCAACTGCGATGACGTGGCCACCCACAGGAACCCCAGGCCTTGTCCTCTAGGGCTCTCTGCAGGTCCCACACACCCCTGGAAATGGGCTGGTGTCTGTCTCACGCCATCAAAAGCAGCGTATCCATGTGTACACCTGAGTTTTGGACCACCTCTGTTTTGGGAATCCCCACTCATTCACTGGGAGCCTCAGGGGTTGGACACAACCCTCACTTCCAGCCAAGACCAGGAGCTGGGGATGCTCAGTGTTTCAATCTGACCCGCAGTGTCTCACAAGGGGTCTCTGAAACCCACAGCAGACAAACCCAAACAGTTCCCAGAAAAAGCTCTGCCTGAGGTCACCCAGCAGCGCCCAGCCAAGACACCCAAGGGCACACCGGGCCCCCTCCACCTTTGGCACTCCCCCCCTTCACACAGCACAGCACACCTGGGGCACTCCTCTCTGTAGTCACCTGGCTCCTGGTCAGACATGGTGAAAATGGGGTCTGGCTGCCTCATTGGCCCCAGACCTCACTCCTGGAAGAGGCTCTTGGTTCTGGGTACATGTCCCACACGCAGTGTAGCCATTTTGGGGACTGCATGTGCCTTCTCCTTTTTTAAGGGCAGGCAGCTGGTATAGAAGGAGGAAACAGAAATCAGCATTGTGGGATGGTGGCATCAGGATGACACAGGCCACTGGGAACAGCCTCAAATCCACTCCCTGAAGCTCAGGGATTTCCCAAATCCATTGACTCCATCACAAACCCTCCCAGTGCCACCCAGTGCAGCAGGGAGCCCTGCGCTCAGAGCTCAGGCCCTGGGCAAAGCTTTGGTTCTGCTGACGTTACTGCAGCTGTTTGTCACTCATTTTCATGAGATAATAAATGAGCCCCATTGCTGACCAGTGACTGGTTTCCGTCCTCTTTCATGTGAGGAGCACCTTGGTGGTTCTCTTGGCAGCTGCTGTGCCTCGGGTGTTGTCTGCACTGCCCGAGTGAGAGCTGGGAAATTGTGTGTGAGCTGACACCACCCTCCCCACGCCTCTTCTCCAGAGGGAAGAGCCAAATCACCCAGCTTTATGCTGCAGAACTGTAGCACCAGGGTCCCTCTCCAGGTCCTGTGGACCAGACCCCTGTGATCTGCTGCTCAGGGGACTGAGTTCATGAGCAGGACAGAGTCTGTGGCATAGAAGTGTAAGGACATCACAGAACTCGTGCAAAGCCAGGCTCACCAGCCAGAAGCTGGCTCTGCTTCCCTCCTCTGCACTTGAGCCTTGTGGTCTTATCTCAAGAAGAAAAACTTGAGAGATAGCAAGAAATCAGAGGAACAACATCCAAGGATTAGAGAAGAGGATGGGACCCCCAAATTTAGTGACTAAATCCAAAGCTCTGCTACAGTCTTCAGGTGGGAACTGTGAAAAACATGGCCTGTTGTGAGACTTGAATCCTGATCCAGACTTCTGATATCCTACACATGCTCAAAATCCATTTTCATGTTTGGCTCATTAAAAACACAGAGACATTTTCTTCCATGTCCTTAGGGCTGCTCACGTGCACAGGACTGGGAAAGACTCATCCTAGGTTGGTTTCCAGAAACAAAACGCTCCTTTGGAAGTGAGATCAACCTCCTGGAGCTAATCCAGAGGAGGGCTACAAAGTTGATTATAGAGATGAAGCATGGGGAAAAGTTGAGAGAATTGAGATTGTTCAGCCTGGAGAAAAGAAGCTCCGGGGTCACCTAACTGGGGCCTTCCAGTGCCTGAGGGGAGTCTGCAATGAAGATGGAGAGAGACTGTTTATGAGGGCCTGGACAAGGGGGAATGGCTTCACACTGACAGGGAGTAGGTTTGATTAGATATTGGGAAGGAATTCTTGGCTGTGAGGGTGCTGAGGCCCTGGCACAGGTTGCCCAGAGAAGCTGTGGCTGCCCCATCCCTGGAAGTGTCCAAGGCCAGGCTGGACAGGGCTTGGAGCAACCTGGGACAGTGGAAGGTGTCCCTGCCCATGCAGGGGGTGGGATTGGATAAGCTTTAAGGTCACTTCCCACCCAGGACAATTCTATGATCCCCAGCATGAACTCAAATTCCCCAGCACATATCCTTACTCCATAAGGAAATCTCTAACTGGAAGACACCCTAAAATAAACCCCACTGTCACTGACACACTGACTGTCACACACATCATTACAAGTCACAGACTAACTGCAACACTCTCTTGCCTGAAATCCCCTGCCCTGCACTGCTGCTGGCAGTATCTCCAAGCAGTCACTGAGGTACCCAAATGCAGAAGCTGTCCCCAACAGAGGCACACGTGAGCTCTCCAAGGGCACTGGGCCATCAGGGAGCAGCCCTACATCATGATGGCAGCAGGAGCTGAGCAGTACTGGGGACAAGAGAAGCAGGATGCTGCATGGCCATTGTAGCAGAAATGGAGTCCCCAGCAGGTACTCAGGGTTCCCAGACTCTCAGATGCTGTGCACAGCTCCTGTACATGTCGGGCTGCCATGGCTGGAGAGACTGCGGGGTAGAGGCAACAGCTTCCTTTTGGGATTACACAAATTACAGCCCTCATCCAAAGGGTGTCTATACAGTTTCAGCCTAGTTGGGGTGTTGTTGTGTCTCAGGTGGTGGCCACTGTGGGGTAGAGCAATGGCAAACAGTTACAGACACCCTTGATGGCACTGAACGCAGAGGAATGGGGAGTCTGAGCCGAAGGCTGGCAGGAGTCTGGCACAGTCAGCTTTCCAGGGCTCATGCTCATCACCTCTGGAGCTGGCTGAAGAGGAAGGGAGAGAATCTGAGAGAACCCAACCCAGGAAGAGCCCAAGATAATGACAGGGTTGATACAGGTGAAAGCACTGCCCTTCCCATGAACAATTTCCTCAGGAAGCTGTGGAAAAGCCCACTGTGGGTCTGTGTAAAAGCCCTCTGGGTTGGGCAGGCTCCTTGGTCAATGTGGGACTCCCCACACCCTCTTCTCCCAGACGAAGCGATGGCCAGCAGCCCTGCAGGTCCTGTCTGTGCCAGGGCCCAGACCAGGCCTCCCAAACTGACACCCACAGCACCTCACTCCATCTCTCAGGGCCTCCACAGCAGACGCTGCCCATGGATGTGCTGACCATTACTTCCAGCTCACCCAGAGTCCCCACTGCACCTGTCTTCTGCCCCACTGATGTCTCCAGGTACATGCCTGGAGGGTGTCCCCAGTGAGCCAAGGACAGGCTGCAGGGCACCTCTGGGGAAGGAGGGACCAGGAGAGCACCAGATCACCCCAAAGGGCCCTGAACCCCAAAAGCAGACATACTGTAAAGCACAGGAGCACTTCCTCACTGTTCAGTGGGGAACCTTTTCCCATCAAGGGTCCCTTGGCTCTGTCCAGGGAAGCTCAGTTGCCTCTGAAAGCCAGCACCCATCTCCTGGCAACTCAAGAATTGTCAGCCTCAAAGAGAACTTGGAGCCCTGCACAATGCACCAGCCAAGATCCTCTTATCCAGCTCCCATGGGGCACACGTCCCTTGCACACGTCCTTGCTGCACAGGCCAGTCAGGGGAGCTTAACCGAGCACAGGCTGGACGTGGAGCAGGGCTGAGATCTGCTCCCTCTGCTCCCCCAGGCCCCAGCAGCCCCTCGGAGCCCATTTGCAGCAAACACAGCCTGAAGCCCTCTCTGAGCTGTGTTCCTTGCAGGGCTGCTAAGGGGAAAGGAGGGAGCATAAACACAGAGCACGTTCTGTACTGACCAGAGAGGTGCCTGAGAAACAGAAACCAGCACCTTTCCATTGCTACAGGCCATAAATCCAGAGTATGAGCTCTCTGGCAAATGCTCATTAAAGTGCCTTTCACCACATCTCTAACAGTGCACATATGACTTTCCACCCTACCAAACACAAAGTTCAATAATTATCTAAAAAAAAAAAGTAAAAGCAATCCTACACCACTCCATCTCCCTTCTTAGCAGCTGGTTTGGCCCTTACTGGTGCCACTCTGCCCACCTTTGGGCAGCTCAGCCCTCAGCCAGTCAGGGTACCTGGGGGTGACCCTGCTGCTTCCGCAGGCAGCACATCCTGCCTGGATTAGCCAGCCCCACGGGCAAGCAGGAGTCAACTTAGACTGTGTAACCCACTTCTGGTCACCAGCAGAGGTGTGAAATGACCTCAGCAGGCCAGAACAGAAGGAAGTTCTTGCTCCCCATCCTCCACCAGCAGGAGCTCACGAGGCTGCTCTTCTGCCTCCTCTCTGCTCCAGTCAGGTGAGACCCCACCTGCAGCTGCCTCCAGCTCTCGACCCCCAGCACAAGATGGATGTGGAACTGTGGGAACAAGTCCAGAGGAGGCCGCTACATCGATCACAGGGCTGGAGCCCCTCTGCTCTGGAGCCAGGCTGGGAGAGCTGGGGGTGTTCAGCCTGGAGAAGAGACAGCTCCAGGGAGACCTGAGAGCCCCTTCCAGTGCCTAAAGGGGCTCCAGGAAGGCTGGAGAGGGACTTGGGACAAGGAACTGGAGCAGTAGGACAAGGGGGAATGGCTTCTCACTGCCAGAGGGTGGGGAGAGATGGGATATTGGGGAGAAGTTCTTGGCTGTGAGGGTGATGAGGCCCTGGCACAGGGTGACCAGAGAAGCTGTGGCTGCTCATCCCTGGAAGTGTCCAAGACTAGGTCAGACTGGGCTAAGAACAACCTGGGCTAGCAGAAGGGGGTGAAACAAGCTGAGCTTTAAGGTCCCTTCTGACCCAAATCATTCAGATTCCATAATTTTAAGTGGAGCTGGGCTGGGAATCCCGGTGTGATAAGGCCCCAGTTGTGAGCTGATGCAACAGCCTGAGTGGGCAGGAGGGCACCGAGGTGGTGGGGCAAGTTGAAAGGGAGGTGGATGAGGCCATTTCAGGCTGCACTTTGGCTGAGGAGAGTTTGGAGGCAGAGGCCTGGGGGTGGCAGGGTGACAGGCACAGCTGCTCTGGAAGCCATTGTCAGGGCTGGGCACCTTTGAGGTTTCCCCTGCACGTCAGCAAGGCACTGCCAGGACACCCTGAAGGGCAGACAAGGCATGTTTGAGGAGGATTTTGGCCCTGAGGGACCCGGAAGCATTGTCTAACAGGACAATGTGGAGGCAGTTTGTAGGCACGCTCAGATGTCAGTTTTCCACTTGTCCAGCCCTCCTGGCTGGAGATGTGCAGCTCCTCTGAAACAAAGCCAGCGGAGCAAGCACCCTACGGTATTGTTTTTTCAGTCTCATTGTTTTTTCCACCAACACTGTGATTTCTGAAAGACTGGGCCATGATTGGGAACGCTTGGGATGGCAGCACTGCCGTGGCCATGGGAATGCAAGTGATGAGGAACAAACTGTGCATGGGACGGCGATGTCTGGTACTGGCCTCCTTGGAGGCCAAAGGAAAACAGACGTTTTGGAGAATGCAAGCCCATCTTCAAGACTGGGACGGACCACACATCAGGTCTGGCAGGTGACCTCAGCAGTTCCAGGTCATACCTGAGCTACCAAGGGGTTAACACCTTGTGCCTGCTCTCCAGCGACACCAAACCGCATTCACGTTTTTCAGGCAATCTCTTCCATTACTGTCCCGGACCTGACTGGCAACTTCCAGACTCTCATTCACACAAAGTTTGCTGGTTTGAACTCCTAGAAGCAAAACTGTGGTACTTCATCTCAGCATTTTGTCTGTGAATACTTTGTTAGCTGTAATTCCTGCTGGGATCTTTTCCCTGCCATCCAGACCCAACTTTTCTCCATATGGATGCTGTGCCCCTAGCCCTGAATCCCCACACACAGGAAGGATATTCCTTCCATCACAGACCCAGGAAAGGGCTGCTGGTTGGTGTAATCCAGAGCAGGAGCATCACAAGGACCAAATGTATCAGCTTTTGTTCTCCAAGTGAAAGACACTGCAATCTTCAATCTGCACTGCACATGGTGGAGGTTTCCCTTGTATCTGCTCCATTCCATGGTCTCTGTCAGAGTTTCAAGGTGGAACAGTCAAAGACGAGCAGACTGGCACAGAAAAAGGTGAGATCTGATGGATGTTCTCACAGAGGGCTCAGCTAGAAAAGACACTGGGTTGGACCCCAAACAGAGCAGCGAGCCGGGGAAGAGCATGGAGCCAGCAGCTCGTGGCACCCTGTGCTGGGTAAAGGCCACACTGCCTTCATGCAGCCAAGAGCTGGCTCTCCTCAGAGCCTTCAGGTACGAGCACAGGAAGTGGGGACCCCAGGGCTAAAGGCACACATCCATCTGAAACCTGCCTTGCTCCCAGCTGGATGTTTCCCATAGGCAGAGGAGGTAGAGGCAACACTTTGAAAGGTGATAGCCAGGAACATGGTGCAGAGGAGGCAGGACTGGAAGGGGCTGAAGAGTTAACAGTGTGCTCTGATTCTTCTGGCCAGTACACTCTCCTATTCTGGGAAGTACTCTGCTGGGAAGCAGAAGTATCCTTGGAAATACTCTGCTCAGAGATTTCTTAAACCTTGGATGAAAGCAAAGTGTGTGCAAACTCTCCCCATCTATGTTCCCAGGTATACAGCAAACTCCAGATCCTGCATCTTCTCTTTGGATATATTGAGGATGTCATTGTACGTACAACTGTCAAGTGGACACTTGGGCAAAATCACAGGAAAAGCTGACTTCCCCATGGGAAAAGCCAACCCAGAAAATAGAAAAAAGCTCCAGCTTCCTGAATGCCTCAAAACTGGAGTAACTTCCCTGCAGCTGTGAGGAAGATGAATTCCACCCAAATACTGGTCAGTCACAAACTAAGTCAAACACCTCGACATTTTCTGTGGCTCCCCCCTCAGGACATACAGGGCTGAAAGAATTAAAGCTTGTCAGGGGCAGGGGGTCACTGGGTAATGGTCACAGTTCCTGTCCTAGAGGGCTCCCAGGGCACAGGTGTCAGCAATGCACAGGTGCTTAGGGATGCAGAGAGATGTTTTCTGAAGCACTTTAGTATCTGCTTATGAATGGAAACAAATGCCTGGGATCATCTGACTTTTCATAAAGCCTCAGTGTGGAGTGAGGGATGGAGGGAGCTGGAGGATGCTGCAGCTGGCTCTTCTCTTTCCCAGATATGCCCTTTCTGCAGCTCCACAAGGAATCAAGCAGCAGGGCCCACTTGGGAGTGAGGTTCCTTTGGCCCCCCAGGACCATAGGTGTGTGTAAAAGCACAGACAGCACCCCAGAAACAGTGAGGACACTCTGCCCTACGGATACTGGCTGCAGGGGGCTGCAGCAGGAGCTGCACTATCAGGACATGGGTCACATGCATCTTCCCCGTGCCACAGTCACAGAGTTCTTGAGATGCTCTTGCACTGCCAGCCATTTGATGGGAGTCAGGTTTAAGGGCATCTCCAAGAGTTCCCACCTCCCCTGGTTTGAGGATGCAGAGGGCCCTGCATTTCCCACCTGTGGCAGGTATTGCTCAGCAGCAGCAGGTGATATCCCATTCCCTCCAGCAGTGAGGAGCAGCAGTTCAGGTGCTTCCTTGAGCAGCCTGAATGGAAGAGCAGAGCACCAAACTCTTGACTGGCAAGAGCCAAGGCTGTCTGCTCCACTGAATTGAAGATAGAGGAACATTTATGTTCTCCTTTCTCTCAGCTTCCAGTGCCATAAACTATCCATGATATCTGAGTGAGATTACTCAGCATGTCTCACACTTCTCCTCCACTGCATCCCTTCACAAGAAGCCACCTGCATTCAAATCCACCTGCTGGGTTACACTGTGTGCTGGAAGAGAGATTAGGCCTTGTCGGCCGGAGAAAAAGCCTCGTTCTCAGACCCGGAGGTGATCCTGGGATCTCAGCCAGGTCACCGGGGATGCGCTGAGAGAGCATTGTGGGTTTCTGGACAGTGTCAGCCCTATGAGATGTGATAATTGCAGTTTCTGACCTTGTAAGGTATTGTTTACCTTCTACCATAATAGGCAATGTCTGGGAAATACTCCAGGTGATTGGGGGACACTGAGGTGAACATCTTTCCTGTTTATATGAGGTGATTTCCTGCCGGTTATGGTATTAAGGGAATTTCTGATGTGCAATAAAGCTTTGCACCTTTTCCACCATGTGTGCAGAGTCCATGCCCATGCGTGAATACTGCATCCACCCAGATGATTGTGTATAAAGTTGCCGTTCTTGACAAGTACTTCTAAGACATCATCTCCTCTCCCTCTTTATACTCCAGATAATCTTCTTCTGCCTGCTCAAAGGCTACCTGCCATTTGTCTTCTAAATTTTAATAATATCACTATTAACTGTCATACCTTTTAATGTCAGTGATTCCAGTAGTAAGAAAATATTGGGCATAATCTGCTTTTAAAAATAAAGTATGTATGGAATTCTTATCCCTTATTCTTAAGAATAATTCCACACTATTCCAAATCTTCAACAAGAATAACCACAAAATCATAGAAATGGAATCACTGAAGCTGGAAGAGACTTCCCAAGATGACCTAGTCCAACCTGCCCAAGCAGGGTTAGCTATCACAGCTTGCCCAGAATTGTTTCTAGTCAGATTCTCAGTAACTCCATTGATGGGAAAACTCAACAATCCTCTGAAAAATCTCTCCCTGTGTTTGACCACCCTCACAGTAAAAAAGTGGGGGTTTATGTTTAGAATGAATTTTCTGTGCTTCACATTGTGCCCATCACCTCTTGTCCTGTCACCTGCTGGGCAACACTGAGAAGAGTCTGACTCATCTTCTTCAATCTCCCCGCCAGGTATTCAGACACATTGACAAGATCCTCTTCAGCTTTCTGTCCACCAGGCAAAACATCCCAGCTCTCTGAGCTCCTCTCCACATGACAGATGCCTTGTGGCCCTTCACTGGACTCTTCCCAGGAAGTTCATGCCTTTCTTGTATTGGGGAATGAATGATCTTGTGGGCATATTTGATTTTATGCATGTGCATGCACACACACACATCCAGTGACTTCAATACGTGGATATTATTCACTTATTTCTATGTAAAAACACCTCACCTCACCCCAAAGTTCTGCAGCGCCCATCCTAAACTGCCTTCTGCATCATCCTGAGAAATGAAGAAAATTGCTCTCTGCTGCAGGGTGTGGAGCTGGGCTTACTCCCAGCTCAGTGCAGAGTAGTAACCAAGGCATCCCAGCATGGAATGAAGGGGATTAGGGATTTCTCAACAGCATCCAACACTGTCTGTTAGATAGAGAACACAGAACTGGATCAGCACGGCAATCTCATCCCTCTTGTCTTTTCAGAGCTGTGGTTCTCACCTCCCAGACTGATCCAAAATGTTGGACTCTTTCTGGCATCCACAGCATCTCTAGAAGCCCAGCTCCACTTGCCATGACCGATATCTCAGCACTGTGAAGCTTCACAATCCAGTTATGGCAATGTCATTAATAATTATGCATTAATATGTAACGGAGTAATACCGGTGGAACATCCATGTTAGGGAACCGAAAGGAAAAGGACTAGAACAGCTTACTGTCAATGCCAGCCTCCTGTCCTGGCTCACCTGTCAGCATTTTGCCCATAACCTTCATCCCCTTTTTCCCCTTTGATCCCTAAAAGAGGCACAGATGCTCTTGCCTTAAGCATTCAAAGTCAGACCAACTATCTATGGAGGAGCAGGTGACAAGGGAGGAACATGCAAAGCTTCAATTTACGGCTGAAAGATGCCAGTTCTGCCACAAGAACACTGAAAGGAATCAAGTGTATGGCAAGAAATATCCTTCAAGGCTCTTCTGGGACTTAACCGTAACCAGTGAGGTCATTTGCTCAACATGCTGAAATAATCTGCTTTGAATTTAAAGCTTTGTTGTTGATGGCACAGTGTGACAATGCCTGGGTGAAAGCTGGGACCCAGCAGTGCTCCTCATGGGTATCGTGCAGTGGATGCCACCTACACTGCACCACTGATAGTACTGTATCATTAATTAGAATGGTTGAACTCCAGAGAAGGAAAGCAGGCATGCTGTAGCCAGGCCTATTGGTGCCCAAAACATGGAGAGTAACGGGACATCTTTTCACCATCAAAAAGTCAAACCTGCTCTTTCATTATTCAGTGTGGTTTCCATCACCCAAAAAAACCAGAGCAGAATGCTGGGCTGACAAAGGACTCCAACAGTGCTGAGGAACTGTTCATTCATTTATGACATCATCAACACAGGGACTGTGACCATCAGGACAATCAGAATCCATTTTTTATTTATTCCTTTTCAAAGTGTTCTGAAATAAAATGCAAAATAAAGAGCAGGACCCACCAGGGAACATGGGAGATGCTGTCATCATAAGGAACACAGTGCTGGGTTTGAAGGTAGTGACTGACACACATCAACAACAACAACCCTAACCAGAGGAGACTGGCCAACCACCCACACACACAGACATTATAACATCTACTTCTTTACACCAATTAGGTGATTTTCCTGAAGTGTAAATCAAGTTGACAGCAAAGCCATCTACAAACTAATCGCACATTTTCCCCTGCTCCTGATGACAGCATTTTCTTTGCTTGGGGAGTTTGGATTCTTTGGGATATTGTCTCCCTTCCTTATCCAGCAATCTGGGATGGCCTTAGAGACAAAGAAATCTTCCAACCTGTGACCCATGGTCCTGATTATCCCATTGTCCAGCCTCACGTCCAGGGCTCCCCACCACATTGCAGAGGCACAGGAGGGAAGCAGAGAGAGATGCACAGTTGATCTCATCCAAGCATAGTGCTTGACCCCAAACATTGGGGGATAATAACAATAATAACAACAACAACAATAATTTTTAACACTTATAACTTAGGTGTACATTTTATAAGTTGTAGGAGACAGCAAAGGGCCAGGAACTTCGTGAGTAGAGGCAAAAACTGGCTCCTCCTCTCAAAACACATCATTCTACATCCACGTTTACACCACAGTGTGTGGGAAGAGCTGATCCTGAATTGCTGCCAGTCCAGGTATAAATCCAGCAGCTGTTCCACATCACCTAGGAAAAGTTTGAGGTTAATTCTCAAAAACAACAAAAAAGGCCACTTTCATTATGGATGCTTTCCTGAAGCAAGCAAAGAGAAGAGGATGGAACCAGATGAGTTGTTTTGGTGGCAATGACAACTTTTCCCAACATCAGCTGTTCAGGAAACTACAGCCTTCAGCAATACAGCTAAAGCAACCCTAATACTGAAGGAAAAAGCAGATGGTAAATTGGGTCCAAGCTTGCCATTGAGGTTCAAGGGATGCCCAGAAGAAATCCTGGCTCCTACACAGCTGGGTTCTTCCTCCCCTTTGCTGTACTGCCGCATGGAGCCACTCAACAAACAGAAAAACAATTGCACCAAAAACTCTGCAGTTGTTTTACTCCAAGCCCTCAGGAAAAAAAAGCCTTTTATGCTTTTAATTTTCTGTTTTTCTCTTGCAATTTTGCCAACTGAGTTAATCAATTAAAACAACTGGATTGTTTTCCTTGCCTAACCCCTCTAACCCACCTCTCCTCTTCCTTCTCCCACTTTCACATTTAGACCTTTATTTCTCCCCTTCCTTACCCCTCCCCCCTTTTTTTTTAAACTCCTGGTTTGGAAAATTCCACAGCTGGAGTTTCAAATTTCCTTTTGTCACCACATTGGAGACATTTGAGGAAGACAGTGAGCGGAATGTCACAATGGGCACAGTTACATTAGGGGCAAAGGGAAAGACACACTAAGGCAAAGCAGGTTCCAGTCCAGCTTCCTCAGCCTGGCTGACCTTCCCCTGCCTTGCCACGACTGCCTGGCTGTTGAAATCCCCCATCCATCCCCATCTCTCTATCTTTACTACATCACTTCTTCCTCTTGCATCTCAGTCTTCTTTCTGGGAATCCATTCCTGCTACATACACCCCTCATCACCCCACACAGAAGAAAATCACTTATAACAGAAATAAAACTGCCCTGCACATCTGAAGGTGTCAGGTGTGAATTGGGTGAGCAAAGCTTTGAAGAGTCCAGTTCTCTCTTTTTACACGTGCTGGGCCCTTCACCTCAAGAAAGACATTGTGGTGCTGGATCGCAGGGGGAGGTTCAGGTTGGACATCAGGAGGGATTACTTTCCTGAAAGGTTTGTTAAGCACTGGAAGGGGCTACCCAGGGAGGTTTGGAGTCCCCATCCTTGGAGGTGTCTAAAGAGCACCTGGATGTGGCACTCAGTGCTCTGGGCTGGGTGACAAGGTGGGGATTGGGCACACGCTGGACTCGATGACCTTGAGGTCTTTTCCAACATTAATGACTCTGTGACTCTGTGAATAAGGAACATCCCAGAGCCCCAGAGGTTTGCAGGGAACAAGGGGTTTGACCTGACTGTGAGGTCTGTCCTGCCAGAGCCTTTCCAAGACATGGAGCATTACTGGAGCGGGCTGAGGAGATCTGTGCCATGAGCACAGCCAGGGCCCTGCATGCTCTGCAGAGAGCACAGGGAGGGATGGGGATGCGCTGACAAGGCTGCACCTTGGCCAATGTGAAGGGAATGGCAATTCCCAAGGGAGCACGTGGCCATCACACAGAGGCTGGGCCTGGTCAGCATCCAGGAGCCACTCTGGCTGTCACTGTCCCACCACCTGAGCTGGGACCGAGGCCCCTCTGCAGCTGCACCCCCACACTCAGGGAGTCACTCCAGGTTTTCTCACCAGCTCCATCCTGAGTTTCCCACCAGAGGACTCCATCAGAGTCTCAGATGTCCAGATCCTTAAAAGAATTTAATCATGGTGCAATAGCTAAATAACAAAATAACAGCTTGAGCTGGGGCCTCTGAGGAGGCACCCCAAACAAAGGAAACCCTGGGCTTTTATCCCATCACAGCCTAAGGACAGGAAAGTCTGGGGGTCCTTGGCTCCTGCCATGTAGAGACACGTAGAGTGTCCAAGTCCTTGGCCTGGCCACAGGTCCCTGGGCCCTTTGTTGTGCAAAGGGTCAGCAGCTCACGGCCTCTTGCCTCGGGCTCTGGCCCCCAGAGCTCAACCTGCAGCTCCACTGCAGCTGTCCCCAGGCCACAGGCACTGAATGGATTCTCCACCAGGCTGATCCTTTCACGGCAGTGATGGCTGCTCCTGTGGCTGAACTGGAGCACTGGTCCTTTGGATTCTACTCCCATCCCGCAGTGGACAGCAGGAGCCCTCACCTGTCCTCCAGATCTCCATGGAATAGAGACCCACACCAAGGTCAGGATTTTCGGAGAGCCCCTTCTCTTGCATGTTTTTCTGAAAATCCCAGTGTTCAAGCAACAGCAGAACACAAAGTTGGGAACCCCCAGCCAGACACCACACATGCTGCACCACCACCTTCCTCATCCTCCCATGTGAGCAAGAAACAGCAAAAAGATTTTGCATCAGAGAAGTTGTACTGCACAGGCTGTTCTATATTTCCTCATCTCCCTTATCCACAGGCAGCTACAGATATCTTTAGCAGTCAGTATAAGGTGAGAGGGCAGAGAGAAAATCATAGAATGGTTTGGGCTGGAAGAGACCTTAAAGGTCATCTATACAGAAGTCTGCAGAGGCACATCATAAGAAGAGGTGTTGGAGAAAGAAAGCCCTTGAGGTCTGTGTTCCAGATCACAAGGAACAGATGCTGAATCCCCCGGCCCAGGTCACTCACAGAACCTTACCCCCCTCTACACAGCAGCTCTGGCAGGAGCTATTTCCTTCTCTAACTTAACTGAAGCTTCTCTCTTACCTCCCTCAAGTGCCTGCTCCTGGCTTCTGACATTTCACATCCTCAGGGATCTCTTTGCCAGCTCTTAGCAGCTGCGTCCTCCACCTGAATATCTGCTCTGTCATTGCCTCAACAGTGATCAGGAGGACAGACACTTTCTCAAAGCCCTTTTTCCTCCTTCCTAGCAGTCTTCAATGACTGCTGTTAAACAAAGCCTTGGGGACCTCATAGTGAAGTGAATTTTATCAACCAAGTGAAAAAGAGGAAAAAATCAGCATATGAAGTCCTTCATCCTTAACTGAGAGTCTGTGTTCCAAACACCGTGTCCAGGGATCCAACTCTCCCCTCTTAATGCCTTCCACATGCTCAAAACGATGGCAGAAATTGCAGCTGCCTCACCATGTGCACACCATGGGGTGATATGCAGTTCACCTTTCAGAAACAAATCCTTCCAAGCTGAAAGTGCTTTTTTTCATATGACATTTTTGCTCCAGAGAATGTTTCTGAAAAGGAAAAA
>VXBT01002379.1:193699-232156 GCA_013400235.1 Oriolus oriolus | reverse complement strand
AAAAAAAACAACCAAAACTTACCAGGAGTTAGAGCTCAGTCAGACACAAGGAGCAAAGAGGGTTGACTAAAGGCTGCTGAGCTGGATGAGATTCATCTTACCAGCCTCAGTGAGTGCAGGCCATCCCAGTGCAGGATGAAGAGTTTTCAGATTTGAAAGGGAATGAAAAAAAGAAATTGGACTTTGGCTAACTCAAGGTACCCAGGTGGCTCAGGCTGGGTACACACACTGTTCCCAGCAAGCTTGGGGCAAGGACTCTCTTTCCTCTCCAATGTGGTTCTGCCTCTCTCCAGTCAGAAAATCCTCAAACTGCCCTCAGGCCCACTCCTGTTCAGCCTGTGCCCCAGAGTGTCAGCCCAGCAGAAATGCCTCCTGTGCCAGCACAGCGGGTGTGACTGCAGGACATCCTGCATGGCCCTTTCCAGATCGCGCTGCCATCTCACATGGATCACTGGGAATTTCAGGGCCACAGTGATACCCATGAGTGCAGGGGATTTGCCAGGTGATAACAGCCTCCTGCAGCTTTTCTCACTCCCTTGGATCAGACAGGAGAGGCTCAGACCTGCAGACCAACCTCACAAGCAAGACGGCCATCAAGGACAAGCATGTTCAAACTTCTGGCAAAGCTCTGTGGGGCCTCTGGGCGCACACCTCTATGGGATGAACCTTGAGAAGTTTAAAAAAAGAGAAAAACAAAAAGAAAAGCAACTCCATTACATTTCTGACAATCCATAATATTGGGGAACTTCATTTTCCAGTGAGTTCATTTTTCCTATTCCGTGTGTTCTCTTCTTTACCAGAACTTTAGGGACAGGAAATATCACTTATAGACTTTTATTGTCTATAGCCCTATAACAATTTAAAGCACATGATGGCAGCAATCTTTCTAGCATAAAAGGCCTCCTACCCACTTCCCACCCCAACAGCCCCATCACTCAAAGAACAGTAACAGGCCCATTGCCATGACACAGGCAAAAGAAAAACCCTTATGGATGTCTCAATGAAACCTATACAAGGTGGACATTACATTTTAGTCTAGAGGAAGCAGGTGTCCAGAATCCAATAGCAACAGAGAAGTCTTTACAGAAAAAAATTTGTAGATATCAAGAGTCTCAAAGCATCAGCTTTTTCAACAGTGTATTGGCAGAGAAACATTTGCCTTTTCAGTTTTATTTCACTTCCATACAGACCTTTTTGTTAATGAACAAATAAAATGTGAACTGACCTAGTTCCATATTCCCTGGACCTTGTTATCTGACACTAAAACACAGACTGGTTAGAAACAACATTGTAAAGCACTCAGGGTTGCAAAACACAGCTAAAGTAAGTCTCACCTGGCTCTGGTGAACTACACAGGGATTTTGGAGTACTATCCCTATGCAAAGAAAGCCTGTAAGCAAAACGTGTTAGTAAAAACAACAGTACCAGACAGAAAATCTCTTACTGGCAATTTATGATTTTGAAATAATTTAGACTATCCCAGATGTGCCATAGCAGCAACCAGCCTGTCCACAGATCTTGGAGAGCTTCTGCACGGTGAAAATTAAATATTAAAAAAGAAATAAATAAAATAAAAATAATAAAAATAATAAAATAATATCATCATATCACATCATATCATATCATATCATATCATATCATATCATATCATAATAATATACAAAACCTATATACAAAATAAATGCTGGAACTTTTATGGTCCTCAATAGGATGTTTAAATTAAACTCAAATACAGCCCTTGATGCAGAGAGATAAAAGAAACCTAAAACAATTTTAGTCAGACCAGCCCTCTGGAAGACTCCAGTCTAATCTCCTCCCCAAAGCTGGACTAACTCCAAGGCCAGAACAGGCTGCTCAGCACCTTCTCCTGGTAGGTTCTGAGCCCATCAAGCATAAAGATCCTCCCAGCTTCCCAGGACCTATCCCAGAACTACACCACTCAAATGGGAAAACTTCTGCAGCAGAACTTCCCTTGCTGAAATTGCCTCTTGCCTTTCCAAGGTGCCCCTCTGACATGGCTACACATGAGGCAGCTGCAGACAGCAAGATGTCCCCTTTGTCCTCCCTCCTCCAGCTGAAACCAGCTCTGTCAGCCTCTCCTCATTTGTCCAGTGCTTCAGTCCCAGCCACCTGAGTTGATTCCATTATATGTTCCTGTCCATGGAGAAGCCCAAAATGGACACAGCACATCAGGTGTGAGCTCCTAAGTACCACACAGGGACAAGCACACACTTCCCTCCACATGCCAGCTGCACTGGTACTAACACAGACCACTTTGGGGCTGGCCTTCACTGCAGCAACATCACCCACGAAACTGTGTCAGGAGCCCTGCCAGGGCCAGGAGAAGCAGCACCTACTGACCCTCCAACCACACAGGCAACTGGAAAGATTCACTTTTAGCAAAGCCACAAAGACTGTTCCCAGTTCCCTTCCTGTCCTTTGAGTGCCCTCACATCCTTGGACGTGGTTTCAAGGAGGATCTATTTACTACAAAACTTTCCCAGGGACTGAGGTGAGGGTGAATGACCAGTCATTTCTGAACCTTCTTTTTGTCCTTTTTGAAGATGGGTATGACACCGTTCATGGCAGTCACCAGGATCCTTCCCCAGCTGCCAAGAGTTTTCAGAGGTGCTGTAGAATGACCCAGCAGTGACAGCAGCCAGCTCCCTCAGGGCCCTCGGTGCAGCCTGTATGGTCTCACAGGGCTGTCTACAGCCTTAGGTAGACACAAATTTCCTTACAACCCCACACCAAGCCCTAGGGACAGGAACAAATCCCAGATTCCACACCCACCAGCATTGCCTGGTGCTGCTGGGAGATCACTCCTCCCTTGCGGTGTGCAGCCCTTCCAGTGCTGATGTCTGGGAATTCAGCCTCGGGAAACAGGTCAAGGACACGGGACCCCTACAGCACACCTGCCCTACAGCAGGAAGGACATGCTTCCACAGCCATCCCACCAAGAGGACGGGATCGCCAGTGGGCTATACCTGCTCCCACAGCAAAACAATGACACTGCCTTGGACCCTGCAAGTCCAGATGGATAAAGTGCTGAGTAACCTGGACACAACATGGCAATGCTCATGTATCAGCCCAGAAACCCTTTCGTGTCCTCACCTTCATCAAGAGAGGTGTGGGAAGCAAATGAGGGGATTCTGGCCCTCTGCTCCACTCAGGTGAGACACCACCTACAGTGCTGCTTCCAGCTCTGAGGGCCTCAGTGCAGGAAGGACATGGAGCTCCTGGAGAGAGTCCAGAGGAGGCCATGGAGATGCTCTGAGGACTGGAGCTCCTCTGCTCTGAAGACAGGCTGGCAGAGCTGGGGGTTTTCAGCCTGGAGAAGAGAAGGCTCTTCTTAGAGCCCCTTCCAGTGCCTAAAGAAGATCTAAGAGAGCTGGAGAGGGACTTTGGACAAGGATCTGGAGTAGCAGGACAAGGGGGAATGGCTTCCCACTGCCAGAGGGCAGGGTTAGACAGGATACTGGGGAGAAATTATTCCCTGTGAGGGTGGGGAGGCCCTGGCACAGGGTGCCCAGAGAAGTTGTGGCTGCCCCATCCCTGGAAGTGTCCAAGGCCAGGTTGGACGGGGCTTGGAACAAACTGATCTAGTGGAAGGTGTCCCTGCCCGTGGCAGGGGCTGGAACAAGATGAGCTTTAAGGTCTGCCCCAACTCAAAGCATTCTGTGGTTCTATAATACTCAAATATTGCCCTGGTAAGCTTAGAGGGACCATTTTTCTCCTGCTTGGGGGTGTCAGAAGAAATCCCAGGGGTCTTTCCAGCCACTGCCGCACACACACACACACACGCACACAACGTGCAGAGTTCCCGGAGCTCTCACACACACACACGCACACAACGTGCAGAGTTCCCGGAGCTCTCGCAGTGCTGGCGCCGGAGGAGCCGCTCCCCGGCGCGGCTCGGAGCTCCCCTGCCCTCGCGCGGTGCGCGGGCACTGCTGCAGCTCCGCCCGTACACGGCCCCGGCCCCAGCCCCGCGTGTGCCCGCACGGGCAGCGCCAGGGGCTGTGCTGCTCGCACGCGGCTCACGGAGCGTTCCCAGCGTACCTGACAGTTCCCATCCGTGTGACGGATCCGCCCGAACCCCCCAACAGACACGTGCCATCTCAAGGTGAGTTTGTCATAGGAGGGTTTTAAAGCGCTTCTCAGACCACCCTCGTGAGACATCTCTTACAGTATTCCTGAAGACATCCCCCAGCTCCAGAACTCTGATATCCCAAAGTCATTTTAAATTGACTCAAAGCCCTCACCAAAAGGACAGAACAATTTAAAGAATAATCCAAAGTCGCAGCCCACGAACCAACCATTCTATGACTCCTCTGAAAGCTGGAAAAAATTCTGAACTACAGACACAGCACACCAGAAACCACAGCCAAAGGCAGTTATGAAAATACATAGATCTAAGGTCCCAGCAAAGCAATTTATCAAAAGTCTCAGAGATCCCATCGAAGGGACATTTAGAAAATGCCTGTAGGGCATCACTGATGAAACAATTGTGAAAATCATCAAGGCAATTGTAAAGCTGCCCTAGAGTCAAAACCATATGGATTTACTGAGAACATCTTGGTGATTCTAAAATTGCCCCAATAACACCACAGAGAAGCCATTTTGGAAGTGATCTGTAATGTCAAAGCATAGCAATAAACACCTCATTAAAAGGATCATAAAAAAAAAAAAAACAACCAAAAAATCCCACAAAGCATCCAGTATTAAAAATCTTTTGTGTGATATTTGGAAGTATTCTCGTGGGGGCCTTTTGAAGGGATTTGTACAATGCTCCCTCCATTTTTTATGGTTATATTTACAAAGGCTCCTCTGTGGGAATTTGGGCTTACTCTTGATAGCTCCTTGGCAATATTTTTGGTCTCCTCTGTGTGTTTTCACAATAGCTCCATGATGGAGGTGGGGTATTTTTACAAGAGGCATTTCTTAGATTTTTTGGAGACAGTTTACATAATGGTTATGTAATGGTGTCTTGGGGAAGGATCAGAGATGTGATTTAAACTGTCTGCATGATGTTGGATTTGAGAGTATTTTCCCTGTTAAGTCACGTTCACTGGACCAACTCTATGCCATGAAGAGCAAAGTGGAGACAATCACAGTCACCCTGACTTCAGGGAAAGGTAGAACAGCTGTGCTGTGGACAGCTGAAGATGACACTACCCTGCAGTTCATGGGGGGAGCAAACTGAATCTGCCACAAATATTTCCATCCATGACTGCAACAATTCCAAATGGATCACCTGAGATCACCAGCCCGGTCTGGCTGCCTCTTGCACCACTCCCCTGACAGTGAGCATGAGTTTCTCACACAGGGATCCAGTTGATTTGCTCCACAGTGCAGCCAGATTGAAAACCACCATGTAAGAAGTGGAGGATCAAAGGGTCTGGCTTCTTCCACCATCACAGCCACAATTCTCTTCCCCATCCCAAACTGGTAAACCACTGCTGAAGAAGAATCTGGAGCTCCCTGCCGCTGCTCAGAATTGAAGGAGAGCCTGGGTGCACACTGGCCTGTTTTTCCAGGAATATCAGTTTCTCTGAGATAAGAAATCACCTCTTCCTTCTTTTCAGCTGAAGAACATCCATTGGGTAGCTGGACTGGAAGAGAATAAAAACATTTCTTAACCCAGGGCTTGCAACAGGAGCTGAAATGCAGTAACTGAATTTTTCTCCTGGAAACTGCAGCACAGGAATTGAGAACAGACTCAGGCTCCTCAGATGAGCAGCTCCATCAGCTGAAGCCAGGAGGCACTTGGCAGTAGCCTTTAAGTGCTTCTGGCTGGTAAAGGATTATCCTCCAGAGGATTAATGTTCTTGAGAGGATATTCCCAAATCTGGTGGTGGCTTTTGTTAGTTTTGACATAAGCGACTTACAGTCAACCCAGTTCCAACATTTCTTCCTCTGCCTTCCTCAAACCATCCTTCCTCCCACAGCACCACAATTTTGCGTGCCCTGCAAGCACAGAGAATGTGCCTGATGTGGGACCAAAGAGAGGGGAGTCCTGGGGAAAAAGGAAACTTCTAAGAACAGAAACTTCAACAGAAAACATCTTCTCTGAGAATGAACAATAAAACACATCAGTCTTGTGTCCAGAAGTACATAAGCCTCCAAAAAACTTTTTATAACTAAGGAATTTCAAATAAAATCTTTTTTTTTCATCAATCAGAATTGTTTGTAATGGTCCTGCCTGTACTCAGGCTAAAGCTCTCCTTGCTATCTCATGGGCACATGTGGTTTGTGTCTCCAGAGTTCTTGCACACCTCCACTCCTCGAACACCACAGTGCAGTGCCTGAGTCACACTGGCTCTGTGTGTTCCTGAAGGTGTGAAGGCAAACAGGGCTCACCTGGCTTCGTCCTCTCTGGCTTGGATGCACCCTCAGGTCTTCCAAAATCCATCTATTTGTTTCCTGAAATCCTTGTTCCTCCCTGTGACAGACTTATGCTCGTCCAAGCCATATCAACCACTCTCCCAAGCACACAGCTGTGGAAGAACAGCCCTTCCCAGGTTACTCTGCTGGGCAATGACAGCTCCGAGGACTGCCATCCCTGTGAGATACAGACAGCAAGGGAGGGATTCCAACCATGATCCACAAAAAAAGTAAATGCAAAACATCTCAAACTGGGGATCTGGGCTCTGCACTGCTGTTCCCAAGTGAAAGGGCCTGACTTGCCTAAGAGAAAGAGTGAGTACATCTGGGAGACGGAGGGCTGGAGTACAGCCAGAGCAGCTGGGCTTCCTGGGGATCTCCTCTCAGTGTTCTTAACCTACAGGACCTGCAGACACGGACTCTGAGTATTCATTCAGATTTGCAGAAAACCAGGTTTGCTTGGCAGTGTGTCGGCAGCTTCCCCAGCCTGGCTTGTGCAGGAGACACTGAACCAGGACACACTGCAGCCTTGGAGAGCAGAGCCAGCACAGCTGCTGGGAACTGTGCCCCTGCTGTCCCAGCACAGGGCTGGGAGAACACCTGAGTCACCAGGAGTGCCATGTTTGGGTCAGGCCACTCTGCAAGAAGTCCTGGGGGCACAAGAGCTGGCCTGGCCAGCTCTGCTGCAGGTGAGATTCAGTACCATCTACCCCAAAAGTCATGGAACACAGACCTCAAAAGTCATTTCACTACATCCCAACTGCCCCTTCAAATCAGCCACAGCACAGGTGGCTCCTCCACTCACTGGGCTGGCCCTGTTCCAGTGGCAGGAGGTCTCTAAGTCCAAGCCAGTCTGAGGGAGAAACCCAAAAGGAAGCTACAGATAAATTTGTCCCAAGTTTCTCCCTTGCACCATACCAGCTGGGACCTTTTTATGCAATCCCAGAGGACACTCCAAGGACCAGACAGGTCCTATCAAGACAAATCAAGGCTATGTGGACATTAACACACACCCAAAGCACAACTTAAATCAGAGGCCTACAGAGCTGGTCCCACCCCGCTCAGAGCAGAGCCAACATCAAAGCAGGTTGCTCAGGGCCTTGTCCAGGTACATGTAAGTGTCTTTACACAAGCACAGTGTGTTTGTATAGAGTGTTCTAGACAGCATCACCACTCTGGGACTGAAGCACATTCCCACACATGGGATGACATGTTCACTTTCAAAGGCCCTGCTTTACTTATTTGCTTATTCTGAAATATTTGCTTATTCTGAAAGAATATTGCTGCAGTGAATTTATTTGTACATTATTTCTGAGCCCTATGATGCACCTTGCATCTTGCTATTTTAATTTCTTTTTCCTATTTTAAAAATACTTATCTAAAAGGATAAAAAATATATGAAGAACATTAATGCAGAGAGCAATGCAATATATGTCACCATTCAAATAAGAACATGTACCTAATTCACAAACATACAGTAAATTGTGTTGTGCTTTTCATCCTTTGAGATATAAGGTTTAGTATCAATATGCAATTTTTACTCTGGCTGCCTTATTTTTCCCCAGATTTTTTTTCTTGAAAATAATCACAGAATTATAGATAGAACACCTGAGCTGGAAAGGACCCACAGGGATCATGCAGTCCAACCCCTGGCCCTGCACAGGACACCCCAACAATCCCACCGTGTGCATCCCTGAGAGCCTTGTCCAAACTGACAGCTCCTGCAGCTCTGGCAGCCTCGGGCCGTGCCCATTCCCTGGGGAGCCTGGGCAGTGCCCAGCACCCTCTGGGGGAAGAGCCTTTCCCTGATCTCCAGCCTGACCCTCCCCTGCCACAGCTCCAGCCCTTCCCTGGGGTCCTGTCACTGTCACAGAGAGCAGATACCCCCAGGTATTTTGATACTCCCAAGGATTTCATCTGAAGCCTTGGAAAATCAGCACCAGGTGGATACAGAGGCTGACTGAGCATGTCTGTTGGGAAATGAGGAGCACAAGGAGGAGAGCACTGGGCAGGCATATGCTGACTCTTTGCTCTGTTCCTCCAGGCTGTATCTCTCATGCACTGAGAGTCTGCTTTGACACTCTGGTCACACATCCCTCCTGACTTCAAGCTCCCGGAGGACCAGATGATGATGCAGTCTGACACACATACTGGTACCTGCCTCCAGCACAATAATTTCTGCTTGAGTTGGGTCTAGAGAACGAGGCGCTGCTGACTTAAAAATCCCCCGCGGCAGAGCACTGCCAGCTCTGAAGGCAGAGATAAACTGCCCTCCTTGCTAAACACTGAATTCTCATCTCCAGCTGCTGGATCTTGCCAATCGTTGGCTTGTTTAGCATGGCTGAGGTCAAATATATCCTCCAAACTCTCATTCCATGTACAGCCTCCAAAGAGACTGACCCTGGTTCTTGAAGGAGGAAGTTTATGAATTAATGATCAGCCTCCAGGCCAGGATAGTATCTCAATCTCAATGTACAGATTTCTTAAGTCATAATCTGTTCTACATTTAGCTGGGAATTTATCTCAGGTTGCTGACAATGACTCTATACCTGACTGTATGTATGGATTCAGGTTTTAAAATTCATCCCCAGGCAGGATTGGAAGCAAGCTCGAGGGCAGGGGGGAGCGGAGGCGGCTCAGGGCTGTCAGCTGGAGGCGATCTGCCGGAGATGTTGAGTTGTGTGTGTGGGAAGAGCTCAAAAATAGTATTCACTTAAAAATCCTGGGATTCTAAAGCAGTCTCCTGATGCCTGGCTCTCAGCTTGGCTCCCGCAGCCGGGGCAGGGCCAGTTCCAGGGGTTCGCCCGGCAGGAGCCACACCGGGGCAGAGGAGGCAGCTCACGGCCTGTGCCCGGCACTCTGTGAGGGCTCTGCCTGCCACAGCACGGCAGCAGGGAACCGGCAGCCATGGAATCACAGGATCATTAAGGTTGAAAAAGCCCTCTAAGATCATTGAGTCCAACCATTCTCCCAGCACTGCCATATTCACCACTAAACCACGTCCCCACGTGCCACATCCACACGTATTTTGAACACTTCCAGGGATGGTGACTCCACCACTGCCCTGGGTGGCTGTGCCAGGGCCTGACCACCCTTTCAGGGAAGAAATTTTCCCCAATACCCAACCTGAACCTCCCCTGGAACGACTTGAGGCTGTATCCACTTGTCCTGTCCCTGTTCCCTGGGAGCAGAGCCCGACTCCCCCCGGCTGCCCCCTCCTGTCAGGGAGTTGTGCAGAGCCACAAGGTCCCCCCTGAGCCTCCTTTGCTCCAGGCTGAGCCCCTTTCCCAGCTCCCTCAGCCGCTCCTGGGGCTCCAGCCCCTTTCCCAGCTCCCTCAGCCGCTCCTGGGGCTCCAGCCCCTTTCCCAGCTCCCTCAGCCGCTCCTGGGGCTCCAGCCCCTTTCCCAGCTCCCTCAGCCGCTCCTGGGGCTCCAGCCCCTTTCCCAGCTCCCTCAGCCGCTCCTGGGGCTCCAGCCCCTTTCCCAGCTCCCTCAGCCGCTCCTGGGGCTCCAGCCCCTTTCCCAGCTCCCTCAGCCGCTCCTGGGGCTCCAGCCCCTTTCCCAGCTCCCTCAGCCGCTCCTGGGGCTCCAGCCCCTTTCCCAGCTCCCTCAGCCGCTCCTGGGGCTCCAGCCCCTTTCCCAGCTCCCTCAGCCGCTCCTGGGGCTCCAGCCCCTTTCCCAGCTCCCTCAGCCGCTCCTGGGGCTCCAGCCCCTTTCCCAGCTCCCTCAGCCGCTCCTGGGGCTCCAGCCCCTTTCCCAGCTCCCTCAGCCGCTCCTGGGGCTCCAGCCCCTNGGGCGGCGCGGCGGCAGCGCCCCCTGTCGGCGGCGGGCGCCGTGCCATGTGGCCGTGCTGGCTGTGCCCGCAGGTGCCGCGCGCCATGGCCCCCCCCAAGGACATCATGACCAACTCCCACGCCAAGTCCATCCTCAACGCCATGAACGCCCTGCGTAAGAGCAACACGCTCTGCGACGTCACCCTCCGCGTGGAGCACAAGGACTTCCCGGCCCACCGCATCGTCCTGGCCGCCTGCAGCGACTACTTCTGCGCCATGTTCACCAGCGAGGTCGGTGCTGCCGCCGGCCCTGGGTGCTCCGTGGGTGGAGGAGGCAGGGCCGCCCAGTGCCTGGGCTGCTCTCTGTTGAGCTGCTCAGCAGCTGGGCCAGGATCCCCCCGCGAGGGCCCGGGATCCCCTTGTGGTGAGCCTGGAGTCCACTGGATACTCCCCGTGGTTGCTCAGGATGCTCCCGTTGTAGGTCTTGATCCCTTCGTGGTGACTCTAAGTTCGTCAGGAACCCCCCATGGTGGCCCTGGATTTCTCCATGGTGGCCCTTGATGTGTCTGGATTTCCCCACGGTGGCCCTCGATTTCCTTATGGGCGCCAGGTCCTCCGTGGTGGCCCTGGGTCTCTCTGAAACCCCCCATGCTGGCCCTGGAGCCCTCTAGATTCTGTCCTGGTGGCACTGCAGCCCTTCGAGGTGATTCTGTGTCTTCTTATGGTGGCCCGAGAGCCCTTTATCGTGACCTGGTGGGGAGTTAGAGGTTGTGGCAGGGACTGTGATCTTGATTCATGGTGTGCTGCGACCACCCTGTGCCCAGCGAGCTGCCAGGCTGAGCTGCCAAACCGGAGAGTTCTGATACATTTACTTATTTTTCTAGCGGTGCTTTGTGGTTTCTGTGGTTCTGGGCATCTTTCCTGTCCTGGTGCCGAGCTGTGAGAGCCGTGCGGGGGAGTCTGGGCAGCCGTTTCTGTGCAATGGAGGGTGTCTGATGCGTGCTCCGGGCTCCCCTTGGCACTGGCTGAGAGCTGGTGTGTGCTGGGTTGTGCTGGTTTCCTGCCATGGGGGTGTCACTGGGGCTGGGGTGACTGAGCCCCGGGTGCTGCACTCAGCACATCTCACCTGTGAGCACCTTGGCTCTCAGCCCTGGCTGTGAGACTTGCAGTACCTGTGTGCTGTTTCCCTGAGTCACTGACAGGCACTGCTTGAGCTAGAACTGGCATTCGCTGTTAAACGTCAGATGCTTTGCCTGGCTTTGTCTTTTGTAAGTTTGAGTCAGTCTTTGCAGCTTTTTCTTACAGAAGATGTTTTTCTTATCCTACTACCTTCCCCATTAGCAAGGAGAAACATTATTAAGGAGCTCACAGGTCCTAAAGCCCTCCCTGCTAGCCCAGGAGTCATTGCAGCAGAAAGTGATTTGTTCTTTGTTTTACCCGGGCATGAAGGCTGTGGCAGAGCTCTCTGTGTGCCTACTGCTCTCAGTGCTGTCAGGGCAGCAGGTGTCTCCATTTTTACAGTCCTATGCAAAGAAACCAAAACAAGTCTTGTGTGGCCTCACCACAGACCAATATATTTTTTTTGTCTGTATCTTCATGAAATTTGTAAATTCATTAGGTTTATGCTCTTTCTCTGCATAAAGGAAATTTAATTAAATGAGGAAAATGCACAAAGCAAATTCAATCCCTGGAGGCTGAAGTTCTCTGTTCTCCAGTAGCCCCAGGTGCTCACCAGTACAGCAGAGTGTCTCTGCTTCTCTGGATTTGCCTTCATGTTCCTGTCAGTGCTTTTGACTTCTGGACTTTGTCAAGGCAATGTGCAGAGATCCAATCCCTCCATGTGCTCCAGAACGTTCTTTGTGGCTGCTAACAAAGGCTGGGGGTTGGTGTGCTTTGGGTCTGAGCTGAGATGTCTCTCCTTGCTTCGTTACACTCATGTTAACTGTAACATCATAGTGACCTGACCTTCATTCAGACATGTAAATCTTCCTAGGAAATGAAATCCTTCCTGGGAAAACACCTGTGCCCAGTGGGCAGAATTGTTTGCTCTCTCACACTCCCACACTGCCTCTGCTGTAAGGGGTTTGCTTCTTTTGCTTAGTTTGTGTTTCTTCCAAACTTGCTTCTTTGTTATGGAAACCCTGAAGTGACCAACCTGGCAGGGGGCACACAATTACAGAGTGTTTGTGGGAGAGCTTCCTTCCAGGAAGGGGCAGCGTGGTAAACCTCAGAGTGGACCTGCTTCCTGTGCGTGTGTCAGCAACAAGTGTGTCGGGGCCTGTGATGGGACGGTGCTTGGGCGCTCTCCAGGCACTTGTGGATGCAGGGTTTGGCCAGGCTGGGACTCCAGGGAGCTCGGAGTGTGTGTGGTGTCATGGACTGACAGGCCCTGCCAGGGCTTCCTTGCCACTCCATCGCTTTGCCTCCTGCCAGTCTGGGGGCTGCTCGGCCGCTCTGATGTGGCAGCCCGGGCTGCACGAGGCTTTGTTCAGAGCTGATCCTGGGGTTATACCATGGCATTCCTGGTCTTGTATCCTGGGGTTATGCCGCAGTATTCCTGGTGTCACATCTGTGCATGGCCAGTACAACACTGAGACTGTCAGCAGATACTGTTGTCATGAAGAACTGCCTTTGCCTCTCTGTGTCTCAAGTTTCCTTCCTTCTCTCACTTCTGACTTTAACATTTTTAAAAGTTCTCAGTCTAGCTTAGTATTAATTTCTTCCCATTTTCTGTTCCCGTTTTACAGAATGAGGAGAAGCCACTGATCACCTGATGAACTTCAGGCTCTTTACAGCACTTTCCTTTGCCCCTGTGCTGAGTAGTGCAGGACAACTGAAACACCATCAGTTTTACCTACAGGGTTGTTCCTTGTAGTGAAAATTGCAGAGCAGTTTTATCTCCCCTGGATCTTGGTTGTGCACTGGTATTTGTCTTTGTTTGGCCAAGTTAACATAACTTAGGATCTTTTAGGAGCTGATCATTGGCTCCACCTCAGAAGGAAACTATTCTGTCTTCTCTTGGAGGCTATGTTCTAGAAATCAAAGGGTTCTTTTTCCCCAGCATGGAGAAGTATTATTCTGAAAGGAAGCAGCTGGTGTTTCCAGGTTCTCATGTGGTCAACTTCACTGCGCTGTGATTGCCCTCCGGAGTACAGTGAGCCACATGTTAGCACTGTCATGCCAGCATTTGTCCTACTCTGTGAGAAGAAATTGGGGTTTATCCCAGTGTACTTTTGTGTATCTGCATTAGTAAAGACAAAAACAAGAAGTAGCCTTGGGTAAGAAAGGGGTTGCAAAATTTTAGACCCATTCTGCAGGGTGAGTTGCATGATTGTCATGGTTTAGCCCCAGGCAGCAGCCAAGCCCCTCACAGCCCCATGCTTGCTCCCCCACCAGCAGGATCAGAGAGGGAGTCAGAAGGGTAAAAGCTGGAAAATTTGTGGGTTGGGATAAAGACAGTTTGGTATAGAAAGCAAAAGCCACACACACAAACAAAGCAATACCAGGAATTCACTCGCAGTCTCCCATGGGCAGGCAGGTGTTCAGCCATCCCCCAGAGAGCAGGGTTCCATGACATGTAACAGTGACTTGGGAAGACAAACACCACCACTGCAAACTTTCCCCCCCCACACTTCTTCTTTCTGTCCCCCATTTTATCTACTGAGCATGATGTCATATGGTCTGGAATATGCCTTTGATCACTTTGGGTCATCTGTCCCAGCTATGTCTCCTCCCAACTTCCCATGTACCCCCAGCCAGCCTGGCAGGATGAAAAGCAGAAAAGGCCTTGGCTCTGTGTGACCACTGCTCAGCAATAACAAGAACATGTCCATTATTGTCCCTGCATTCAGCACAAATCCAAAACACAGCCCTATGCCAGCCACTGGGAAGGAAATTAACTCTACCCCAGCCAAACCCAGCACAATGATTTATGGATGGGATGGAAGAAGCAGCATTGTGTTTCACAAAAGAGCTGTAACCTGCAGCCCCTGCCTTAAGGCTTTCAGAAACTTGGATATCTTGAAGTAAAACTCCTGAGGCCTCAAAGTGACTCTCTTTAGTTGTTTTCCTGGATGCTGCAGTTGATTTTGGGAGCTCTACTGCTGCACACTTTTTATGATGTTAGAAATGTGCTTGTATGAGGGAGTATCAATCCCTGGCTACTCCTTCAGGGAGAGTGAGCAGAGCTCTGATATTAAACAACAAAGTGGGAAACCGATCTGAAATTCTGACAGCAGAGATGCGTCTGGTGCCACTGAACAACCTCGAAAGGAAACAACACCTTGGAGAGGAAAGCTGCCTGGCCTGTGTGTTGGTTAGCATTGTGTGACCATCATTTTGCATTCTGAGTCCAAATATGTGGCTGTATGGATGAAAGAGGGACTGTGTCCCAACAGCCCAGCGCTGAGTACTGCAGGCAGTTCTCTAATGCTGCACACACAGGCTGGAGCTCAGCTCGGAGTCCTCATGAGTCTGAAAGGCTGAGAGAATTGGGATTGTTGAGTCTGGAGAAGGCTCTGGGGTGACCTAGTTGTGGCCTTCCAGTACCTGAAGAGAACCAACAAGAAAGATGGAGGGAGACTTTTCACTGGAGTTACAGGAGAAAGGGGAATGGCTTCAAACTGACAGACAGGGTCCATGGAAGGTCCCTGCAAACCAAGACCATTCCATGATTCTGTGTTCAGAATCAAGTTGTCTCCACACTGAGATCCTTCTTTAAGGTATGATGTTAGGATCCCGATTCTGCATCACATACATTAGGTGAAGTTACGTGAAATACTTCCTTCCTTCCTTCCTTCCTTCCTTCCTTCCTTCCTTCCTTCCAGGCATCATTAGCATGTGAGTAAATGGAGCAAAGTAACAACCAAGTACTGGAGTGTAGCAGAAACACAAGGGAGGCAGGAAGTAATCGTCTCTGTGGTATTAGTGTTGTCCCCATGGTTTGTGTTGTGGTCAGCGGTATAAAGAGAGTATTTGCATGGCTGGTTATTGAATATTGATTGTGGGTCGGGACCTTCTTTACCAGCTCCAGGCTGATGTGTGAATAACTGATGCTTACAGCTTCCAGGAGGTCAGTAGAAGTTTGTAACATCTCTGATCCTAGATATGTGTGGTCTGTGTGTCCATTTGCTTATTGGAATCATCTGAATGTCTTGTCTGATCAGTTCTGACCTTTGGTGACATCTGTGTCCTTTGTTTGTGGTACAAACAGCTTAGTCTTGTTTCAGGAATGTTTGTCTGGCCCAAGGCAGGAACTGGTTTTAGCTTCTGAATGCAATGCCTGGCCTGTCACACAGCAGGTCAGACAAGGTAATTTGCTGTTCGTTCCTGACTTTGGAAGCCATAAAGTTTGTTCACTGAGTCAACAGATTTGAAAGGCCTCTTCCCTCAAATTCCTTCGAGGTTCCCCATTACCTCCCTTTCTACTGCAGGTGTATCTCTGCATCATAGACATGGCTCAGTCCCAGCATTCATCTCTGCTGTGTCATGGAGTGCCTCTGCAGGAGCAGCTTCCACTGCTCTTTTTTTTCTCTACTTCTGTATCATCTCCTTTTTCCCCAGCTGTGGCGGATTTGAAGCTCAGTGATGGTGCTTTGACCACATTTTGTGCTCCCTGAGCCTCTGCCCAACTGGCTGTACTAACTTCAAGCCCATTCTTGGCAAGAGAAGCCACGGGCTTTCATCTGCGTTGTGCTTGCACTGGTGCTGGCTGCTCCAGAAGTCAGGGGCTGGTTTTGCAGCGTGCCACAGGGAGATCATTATCTCCTGAGGTGCAGCCATGCTGCTGAGCTGGCAGCAACGTGCAGGGTGTGATTAGTGAGCCCACCAGCCAGTCCACTGGTCAGGAATCATCGGCTGCTCCGCCAGCAGCTCTGTGCTGGAGGCACTGAACCACGAAGCTGATGCTTTGTGAAATATAATCTGTTTCATGCAAATTTGATGGATTCAAAGAATTTGCTGTTACCAAAGATTGACCATTGAGAGGATAATGTTCCTTGGAAAAAATAATTACTCCAAAATTAATCACAGAGGTGATAAAATAGTCAGGGGACAAAGTTTGGATTGTGTAGGTGCTATCACTGCACAAACTGTCATTTTACTTCAATTCATTTTAGGAATGAAGTTCACCATAAGCTTGAAGAATTAATCAGGAAATTGACAAGTTGAGAAAGCTTTTTGCGTGGCTTGGTTTCAGAGTGGAGTGGTGAAGATGTCCAGGTGTTGGAAAGGAAAATTACTTGTCAGTAGAATTGACTTGTTCAGGTTGAGGGCTTGACATGCCATGGGGAAGTTACCAAAGCTCGGGCAGGAGGATGTCCTACTGATAGAGGGCACAGAGATGCCAAATTTCTGGGCCACAGAGACACTTGGCAAAACTCCCAAAATAAGGAAGAAATTGATAAAGCCAGCTCAGCAGCTGTGCTGAATCAGCCCTGAATGGGTAGAAGGTAATTCCAGCAGGGGCATGTTGCAGCCACTGACTTGCAGCCACCAACTCCAGAAGTCCCCCGACCCAGAGGAAGAGAAAGACTGAGCATGGGACTAATTAGCGTAAGAAGCAAGGAAATCATTAACCAGTAGAAGATAGAAGGCTAATTAATAAGAGAACTAGATAACTTGTAGCCAGTGAACATTAATGCCTTTGTTTGCTGAAATGTATATAAAATGAACAGTTTTGCCAGTCATGTGCTGGCTTTGGGGATTGGCCCCCAGCCCCACTCTCTGTGCTGAACTGAAATGAATCAAATACCTGGACTCTGGGTGTGGATTGGCCTCTTTCACACCAGGTGAAAGAACCTGGTTTGGGCCAGCACTTAGACTGGGGACTCCATGTGAACTGCAGCATGTCACACACATCCAGCTCAAGGAGGAATTCCCTTGGAGTAAAGCTTGGAGTACTGCATGGAGGAGAGTGTTTAGTTGTCTAGCACAGGTGACACATGCAATCTCTGCTGACTCAGATCTCAGCTCACAGGTTTTACTGTGCAGTGTGACTGTCCTTTTGATCCATAAAGAACTTTTGTCTCTTACTCATCCTGTAAGTGAATCCTATAGGGAAATTCCCTCCTTCCCTGTATCCTGTCAGTGAGCACCAGAATAGAAAGGACAAATCTCTGTTGAAACCTGTAACAGATCTTATTTTCAAACCTGCTGAGTGTTGTGGGCTTTCTGATCACATTAATGAAAAATAAAGCTGTGTCTCCCTTTTAATTTACAGCTCTCAGAGAAAGATAAACCCTGTGTGGATATCCAGGGCCTGACAGCCTCCACCATGGAAATCCTGCTGGACTTTGTATATACAGAAACTGTGCATGTGACAGTAGAAAACGTCCAAGAATTGCTGCCAGCAGCATGTCTGCTTCAACTGAAAGGTAATTCAAGGATTAGCACAAATTGCACCATTGCTGCTGTGTAGAGATTTGGTTTGACCCTCTGTGCATGGAAGAGAGATTGAGGGAGGAATTATATTTATAAGTAGTTATATCAAACTTCTGTTTTCTTGTGCTCTGTGGTCTCGTTGGTAGAGGAACGGATTTGGGTGCAAAAAAAAAATGGTAAAACAGGTTCCATGCTTTGGGCTACTGTACTTCTGCAGGAGTATTCCCAAGAGGAATTGTGAGCTTTATAGCACATAAATGTTACAGCTCAGTTACATTATTATAATAAGCAAATCCTGGATGTCATTTGAGCTGCCATCACAATATGTCTGGGTCGGTAACACTGCACATGCGCCTATGGAGCTACCCCAGACAATTATCCCAAATCCCAGACAACTTACCCAAAAGTTATCATAGACCTAGAAATCTGGTACCATATCCACAAGCAGGCACATTAGTGGTTTATAATCCATGAAGCTGAGTACAACTCACATTGGAGTCTTCCTAGTATCAGATTGATGTAATTTTTTCATTGGAATAGAAAACCAGAGCTCAAACCAGCCCAAACACGTGGTCTGGCTGCTCCAAGTGTCTTCACAGTCTCCAAAGCAATACATGCATGTGTATGTTTCTGTAGTACTATTACTTGTTATTTGAATTGGATTTTCCTTATTGCTTAGAACTTTCTTTTTGAAGCCCTTGCCAAAGCAGTGGATTGATAGTAAGCATGCAGTGCTCATTCACCCCTCCAATTTTCCGTAGGTGTGAAACAAGCTTGCTGTGAGTTTCTAGAAAGCCAGCTGGATCCATCAAATTGTTTGGGCATTCGGGATTTTGCTGAGACACACAATTGTGTGGATCTAATGCAAGCTGCAGAGGTCTTCAGCCAGAAACATTTTCCAGAGGTGGTTCAGCATGAAGAGTTTATCCTCTTAAATCAAGAAGAGGTTGAAAAGCTCATCAAGTGTGATGAAATTCAGGTAAAACCTGAAAAGTACCATTACCGTGCAAAGCATTGAAATAAAACATTGAAACCAGTCAGTAATTAGTCCATACTCCTGGGGTGGACTTCTCACACAGTTCCTGAATTTGAAATTTAGTTTTCAAGAAGCGTCTAATTTTTTTTTTTTTGCTAGTTTGTAATCTGAATTTTATCAATGACATGTAGCTTCTCTGTAAGAATTTGTTGTCACACAAGTGATTCTTGCAAGTCAATCACAGTGAGTTAGTTCCCTCTGCAGAGTTATTGGCCCTTCATTCCCTCCTTTCCCTGGAGAAGACAAGTTGTCTCAGTGTCTGCATTTCAGAAATAGCCCCAAGCTTTGACTTCTGTTTTCCTGCTGATCAGCAGCACAAGGAATCCCCGGCATGGTGCAGGGTGGTCTGACTCTGCAGGGGTTGCAGGGAGATTTAGTTCCCTGACGGTGAGTTTCTGGAGGATGTGCTATGTGACTGGAACATGTCAAATACATTTTTACACCTTTTCTATGAATAAGTTGAACATTCCCTGGTAATGAGGAGAGAGCTTGATTATTTATTGAGGTGGATTTTGTCGAGAGCTGATGTTCACTGCAGTTGAAAGGCTTGAAGCAATCACTGCTCAGAGTTCAAGGGAATAGGAATGCTTGGAAGCAAACCACTGTATGGGATATCTTTGGTAGGATTCCTGAAAAGCCAGTACAGGCGTAAGCAGGGGAGAATTGTTGATGTATTCCTTGAAAGTGGTCTTCAGCCACGGCAACATCCTCTTGTTAATGAGGCTGCTTGAGAAAGAGCGTGTGAGCCAGTGGTGAAGGACCTGGCTCCAGCTGAGGTCCACAGTGGAGAAGGCTGAGTGTGTTTGGTGTTTGTGCTGTGAGGGGCTGAGCTCCTGTGAGTTGTGATGATACTGAGAGCAGCTTCTGGGCTGGGAGCAGGAAATGATGAGGAACTTCAGAATGACCCAGCCAAGCTTCTCAGATGATCCACTCAGGGGAAGTGACATTCCTTGTGGACTGGAAGGGCTGGTTCAGACCTCGCAGCAGGCAGTGTGTTGTCCATGCACTGTCATACCTTAAGAATATGTGACAAGTAGGTTGAGGGAGGGGATTCTCCCCCTCTTCTCTGTCCTTCTGAGATCTCACCTGGAACACTGTGTCCAGATCAGGACGGGTTCTCAGCACAAGAAAGACGTGGACCTATTAGAGCAGGTCCAGAGGAGGCCACGGAGATGCTCTGAGGGCTGGAGCCCCTCTGCTCTGGAGCCAGCCTGGGAGAGCTGGGGCTGTCCGCCTGGAGAAAAGACGGCTCCAGGGAGACCTTATAAATGCGCTTATAAAAAAGAGGAAGAGTGACTTTTTGCATGGGCAGAGAGTGATAGGACAAGGGGTAAGAGTTTTAAAGAGGAGATATTTAGATTTGATGTTGGGAAGAAATTCTCTGTGAGGGTGCTGAGGCACAGGGTGCCCAGAGAAGCTGTGACTGCCCCATCCAAGGCCAGGTTGGACGAGGCTTGGAGCAACCTGGGCTAGTGGAAGGTGTCCCTGCCCATGGCAGGGGGTGGAATGGGATGGGCTTTAAAATCCCTTCCAACCCAAACCAGTCTGGGATAAGGAGCAGATGTCTCTCCTGCTGTGCCAGTACAGAGGTGCTGTGTGGAATCAAGAGTGTGCTGAGGGAACACCCTCAGCAATCTCTGGGCTGCTCAAGAAGTGCAATGACAGGTGCTCACTGTGATCCTGCATTTAATGTTACTCATCATTTATCAGAAAACATAAATGATTTAATGAACAATAAAACTGTTAAATATATCTGAGGACATTCCGTTCAGGAGGGAATAAATCAACACAGGATTATTGCATTTAAAGAGGAGGTGGGGAAATTGGAAACAATACAGTAGTCTGCCCTCCTTTTGTGAGCTCTAATTGTCCTTTCCCTGCAATTCCAGGAGAAAGAGGCCATTCCAAATTACACTGTAACTAATGTAAAACAATGGCTTAGAAGAATGCCTTACATAATTAACCTCTGCAGCTCTCTGCTTCAAAACATTCTGCCTGACAGCTTCAAACTGGACTTCAAAGGGGACCAGTCATAGGCTGGTGGGAAGGCTCAGTCCTTTCATCACAGGCTCCTCTTTTATCTTCATATTTAGTCTCCGTTAACAGACTTTGTGATAATAAATTCATGTCTGATTTCCTTTTACGTTGGATGATCTGCTAGATGTGCAAAAAGAAAACAAAGTCTAAGTAATATATAATTGAGATTTTTACAGTTCTTTTGCTTTTGGTTATCATAGATGTCCAAAGCACCTGTGGTTCTCTAACAGTATCAAATTTGGATGGTTTAGTCAGTGTAATCTCTAGAAGTGGTGTAATCACCAGCATGTGCCACTCCTAAAGGGAGACAGAAATATACTAGTGATAAAACAAAATAAACAGTAGAAATAAACAGTAACATTCATGCCCTGGGGTTCTCCACTCTGAAATCCTTTGTAGTTTTTAAAAGGTGGATTGAAATAAAAAGATAACCTTAAATGTACCTGCTCTGGCTGGAGTGTCCGAGGGGCAGTATGTGGGCACAGGGCTGCTGGGGCCTAAGCCAGACACTTTGCTGTGCAAAGGAAACATGGTTCTGATCATCTCTAGGATGGCACTTTGAATTTTGCAGGACCACAGCTCCTGCTCCACAGAGAACTGGGGGAGCTGTCCTGCGGGTTCCCACTGGTCAGTGGATGGAGCTCCCAGCTCCGGGCTCTGCTCCGCACCATAGCGCTCCCTGCTCTGGGACGTGGACTGCCCATTGTTGATCTCAGCTGCAGGGGAAAAAACAAATGCAGGTTTAAGGAAAAGGAAGTGAGGGAATTTAACTGTGCTTATGGGGATTTCCCTAAGAGACTCGTAGCTGAGGTGTCCTGCTCCCTTGCTCGCTGTGAAGCAGTGCCAACAGCTTGGACATTGTGTGCTCCATGGCAATAGCTCCAATGTTATCCTGCCACCTGATCAGGATGTTCCTCCTCTTTGCAGGTGGACTCTGAGGAGCCGGTGTTCGAGGCAGTTATAAACTGGGTGAAGCACTCGAAGAAGGAGCGTGAGGCGTCGCTGCCAGAGCTGCTGCAGTACGTGCGGATGCCGCTGCTCACCCCCCGCTACATCACTGACGTCATCGACACCGAGGTACGGCACGGCTGCCAGCGGGGCCCGGCGCTCCCTGTGCGCTCCTGGCTGGGCTCTGCTGTCCCACAGAGCACATTCAAAGCTCTTCTCTGCTGCTGCTGTTTGATGGTGACACTGTGGAGCTGCCCCTGCTCAGCCGCAGTGCCGCCGTCACACTGAGCAGTGGTGTGTCGTGCCTGCAGTCACAGCATCCCGCTCTGCAGCCGCAGGGTGCCCTCTCCAGAGCCATTAGTCAGCTGTCTCTGCAGATATCCACTGCACCTTTCTGTTGTCATCTATTACAGTCTCCAACAAGTGCCTTCTGCCTTCATTCCTAAGCGCTGGCAGGTTCCCTTCCCCAGGCTGAGGATTGCTGGCATTGATCTCAGGGAGGTCATGGCTCCTCAGAAGGTGTCTGAGGTGCAGATGGCTGGCAGGTACATCTGAGTGAGAAACACAGGAGCTGTGTGGGTCCAGGACCAACACACAGCCAAGAGCCATGGCTAACACTGCTGCTTTGTGTTATGGGATGCTGCAGAGGCAACCCAAAATGAGGATGATGCAAAGAGATAATTAAGCTTTTCAGTGCAAGTTTAATTCCAGATAGGAAGTGATGCTGACCCCAGGCAAGATTTCGAAGGAAGGCCCAGAGAAGGTTAAACCAGCCTTCAGGTTAGATGGTGATAGGATGTACTCAAGGGTTGCTAGCCCTTGTCACCTGACAGGTGCTGAATGGTGAATGACAGATGTTTCTCTGCGTCAGGAAAAGGCTGGTTTAGCAACAGTCATCTCAGATGTGATAGATCATGGATGTTATTAAATCAGGACAACCTAATGGGCTGTTGTGTTAGACTGTGACAGAGCTAAAGGGTGTTCAGTCAGATTGTCATGATCCACTTGAAACTGAAATTGAAGCTAGTGGAAAAGGGACTGGTACTGAAACAAATAGATCTGTTCCAAATCCAGCCTGAGACAGAGCATGTACAGCCCTCAGCTCTCAGAGTGAACATGCAGGGTGACCTGTCCAGTCTGGCAGTGCCACACACTGGTGGCACATCCTCAGCTTGAGGTGTGGATAGTGGAGCATTGGCCCCATGTGGCTGCCTCACACAGACACCAGGAACCTGTAAAAGTAAATCTGAACTTACTGAAGCAGCATGTGCACCCAACACCCAAGGGGAAATGACCGCTGAGCTGAAGGGAGGTTGCTCTGGGCCCTTGGCTAGAGAGGGGAATTACACAGCATTGTGCAAGGAGATGAGGCTGTCCTTGGGTGCCCCTCACGCTTCAACAGCACCTCAGTGCTTCTGTTGCCACTTCACAACTCCATGTCCCACGTGCACAGGGATCAGGGCAATAGGTCAGCTAAACACCTTCACTGGGCTGTGTTCCCCATCTCTTCTCCAATGGCAGGTGCAGGACAAGTTATGTGGGGCAGATCAAGTGTGGTTTCGCTGCCAGTTCCCCTTCCTAGTCATACTTGTGCTGGCTTAAATGGAGCAGAAGTGACTTTTCCCTAATGTTCCAATGCAGCCATTTTCCTTAAGGACCCTCCAGTGCCAGACTGTGAGAATGGAGCTGTATCTTCTCAGCTACAGTCTGGTCTTCAGTTGCCTTTGCGTTTCTCTGCGTGCCGTGTCTCCACCAGGACACTGCAGCCTGCACACAAGTCCTTTACATGCTGTCTGAGCTGATGAGAGTTGGCTTTAGGACAGTTCTTCTGAGGTTTCTTAAAATACACTGCATGTACCAGTGACTCATGTTTCTCCCCAGCCTTTTATACGCTGCAGCCTGCAGTGCAGAGACCTCGTAGACGAAGCCAAGAAATTCCACCTTCGGCCCGAGCTCCGGAGCCAGATGCAAGGACCCAGGACACGAGCACGTCTGGGTGAGCAGCAGGGGAAGGGACACTGACAGGGGCCGGGGCACTGGCAGGTGGTGTGTCAGACACCTTTTCTAGTGCCTTGTAATTGTGTTGATGTTCTTCACAGCAGTAACTTGTCATCCCAGCAGTGTCCAGTGGGACAGAGAGGGGCTGGAGCAAAGGACAGAGTGCCTCTTTTACAGAGCACCATTGCTTAGTGCCGGTGTGGGGACCAGTTGATTGCTTTTAATCCCAGGCCCCTGCTGTGGCCTTAAAACCAGTTTCCTGAGTTGCTGGTGCCTGCAGATACATTTGTCCCAGCATGCAGCTGTCCAAGAACTGTGGGAGGAGTTTCTTCCTGTCTGAAGAGGCAGGTATCAGAGTCCAAAATAGAGCTGTGTGATGGGTGACAGCTGCCTTACAGTGACATCAAGTTTCCACAGCGAATTGAACAGAGGAAGGTGCAAGGAGGGAGATGCAGATGTCCCTCTTCCTCTTCAGAGGTGCTTTTTTCTTTTCTCCCTAGCCTTGTTAAGGTAAATAAACGATGATATCTTCCTTTATTTCAGTAACTCCTACCAAGCATGGTCACTGAATTGTTTGGAAAATGCTTGTCTTAGGGCTGTGAGCCCTAAGATGTTCAAGAGCAACATAAATGTGGGAATGACCTACAGAAGAAGGAGAATTATTTTACTGGCTTCTTCTGTCAGACTGTCTGTGCCGTGCCTGTATCCTGGTGCACTCCCAGGGCACTGCCATCAGTGCCAGCATGGACCACTGTCCCTGCAAGGAATCCTCCCTGTGTGTTCTCCAGTGCTGCTGCAGGTGTGGTGGAGAGAGACCCCAAAATCCCTTCATGGCCTGTTTTAGGGGACAGAAAGCAGTTTAACCACAAAAGGAGGAGGGCAGATTAGGTTTGTCAGAGACACACTGATCAAGCTTTTCTGGCCTGAAGGGAATGTTGTTATGCTGCTCCTGCATAGTCCAGGCCTCAGCACATTTTTGGGAATTCCTATGCCAGTTTCAAAGATCTGCACTTCAGCTCAGCCTGTCACTGGCATCAGCCTTCCAGTATCTGAAGGGGCCTACAAGGAAGCCAGAGAGGGACTCGTCATCCCAAACTGTAGCAATGGGACAATAGGGAATGGTTTCACACAGGGGAAATTTAGGGAAGAAATTCTCTGTGAGAGTGAGGAGGCCCTGGCACAGGGTGCCCAGAGAAGCTGTGGCTGCCCCATCCCTGGAAGTGTCCAAGGCCAGGCTGAATGGGGCTTGGAGCACCCTGGGACAGTGGAAGCTGTCTCTGAATATGGCAGGGGGTTGAATGACATGAGCTTTAAAGTCCCTTCCAACCCAAACCATTTTGTGATTCTATGATTTTAGAAAAACACATTTCATTTTATTTTTAGTTGAAATGCTTCACATGATAAAAAATATATTTCAAAACTGTTTTATTGTCTAATTGTGGGTTAAAACTGCACATTATTGCTGAGGTTCATCCTTTGGATTCAGCCCTAGCTCTTTTAATTGATTCCACACCCTCTGATATCAGCAATGTGTCACTTATAAACTGTCATCCAGTCGTGTATTAACTTTGTGTGCGAGGAACTGAAGTGATTGCACTTTTGGTTGTCTTACTGGAAAGGAGGATTTCCAAGACGTTGGAGCTCTTGTGAATCCTTCTCGGTTATTTTTTATATTATTCTTCATCTGAGGTGGCAGCTTTTATGCTTTGTGGCAGACAAGGTCTTGTTAAATGTTTGTTGCTTGGTGTTCAGTCCTTCTGCAATGAAAAGCTGGACAGTCCTAAATTCTAGTGATAAACTCCCTGTTCCAGAAAGGGCCCAAGGAGTCCAGGGGATGCTGAGCTGTTATAAATCTGAGACAGAAGCCTGCTTCCAGGCAGTGATTACAGGGCAAGTTACAATTCTCCAGGTCACAGCTGTTATTTAACAGTCATGGAGGAAATAAGAAAAATTCAGAGACCATCTCAGAGAAAATAAAGTAGAGGGAAGGCAATTTTGAAATAAAATACACAAGATTTAAGAGACAATTCCTGGGAAAATATTTAATTAGTTTTCTAGGCTGCAGACAGCCTGACTTGTTTCTCAGTTACATGGTGAACAAAGTCCCCTAAATCAGGTCTGGATGTCACTTGAAACCAAGAGCAGACCTTGTGTTGTGAGGAGGCTGCAAGGAAGCAGCCATTCTCCTCCAGATTCTATGGGGTGGTGAGAGACTTGGGAAAAACAGTGGAAAGAATACAAAAGGAGATATAAAGGAGCAAACTTCAGCACCTGTCTGGGGCAGCTTGTCTTCTCAAAGTGCCTCTGATGTTAGGAGAAACAGCCCTCCAGCAGCCAGCTCCTGACACCTCAGTCAATCGTCTGCCACATGCTTCAAAGAGTTTCTCCCTTCTCTTCCTTGCTGAGCACAGAGGGAGGGTGAGTGCCTGAGCCAGGTTAGGTCCCTTCTCCAGAGCTGAGACGAAAACAGGGATTTAGAGGCAGCTTTGCGCCAGGGAAGGCTCAGAGTTTCTTCAGGTTGTTCCCCTGAGGTGACCCTTTGGTTGTGAAGGGATTGACCTGGCCTTGCTGTCCCTCTGTGCCCCAGGAGCTAACGAAGTGCTGCTCGTGATCGGCGGCTTCGGCAGCCAGCAGTCCCCCATTGATGTGGTGGAGAAATACGACCCCAAGACCCAGGAGTGGAGTTTCCTGCCGGTAAGGGACTGGTTCTGACCTCCACTGGGCTGTGAGCAAACACTGATCCTGCAGCACCAGCTGGATAACAGTCTCCTTGGGCTGTCCTGTGCAATCTGCTGAGGATTTGTGACAGAAATTCTTCAGATATTTACGTGGTGAATGCTAAAACCACTTCAGTTTGCAGAGTGACTGAGGGAGAGGGGGTTGTTGTCAGAGACCTGATCAGCTGAGCCTGCAGAGACCCACATCTTGGTTGTGGGAGTGAGAACTATCATGTTTCTTAGTGAAGGGGTGTTAAGCTTTAAGGTTAGTGATGATAATTGGAATGTCAATAGGAACAGTGTAATCAGTGCAGTCTTCAGGCTGCTGCATGATCCCGCTGCTTGCAGTGTTTTGGAGCATAACGGGAAGAGAGAATTCCTGCACTGGGGAGTATTTCTGCCCAGATTAAAATCACCTTTATCTGTGTGAAATGGTGAGAACTGCCTCTTTTTTAATATCACCAGTCAGGGCAGACTCAGTATCACCTGGTGTTCCAAAATTCTGATCTTTTTTGGAGGCTAAAAGCTTCATCAAACATTCAGAGTCCCCACTTTTTCCCATTACCAGTGTCTGCAGGAGCCAGTGGGTGGCTAACAAAACATACCAAATGCATCAAAGATTATGCAGCAGCACAGGATAAATTACATTTAGTGCAAAATATTTGAGTGCAGAGAGACACAGTCCTGAGAAGAGAGCATGGCAGTTGGAGACAGACACAGTCACTCGGGCTGTAGCTTTTAAATCCAAAGTGCTGCCTGCTCTGGGGCAGTGGGCCATTCCCAAAGGAGCAGCAGAAGAGGGTGGAAGAGCAGTGGTTGGTCTCCATGCCCAGTGTTGTTTCCTCTCGCTGACCTTCGTGTTGCTTTGCTGTCTCAGAGCATCACCCGGAAGCGGCGGTACGTGGCCACGGTGTCCCTCCACGACCGCATCTATGTCATCGGGGGCTACGACGGGCGCTCCCGGCTCAGCTCCGTGGAGTGCCTGGATTACACATCGGATGAGGATGGCATCTGGTACTCCGTGGCTCCCATGAACGTGCGACGAGGGCTGGCGGGAGCCACAACCCTTGGAGGTACGTCCTGGTCACTGCCAGGGCAGACCAACCTGCTCAGTTCTGGCCTGAGATGCCCTGAGCTGGTGTGTGAAGAGTGGGCTGGCTCTGGGGGAGGAGGGGAGCCTGAGATTCTGCCTTCTCATCACTGGGATGCAGAAATGGAAAACTTGCCCACATATCCTGAGAGGAGCTCTGCCTCCGCTGTGTGCCTGCAGCACGTAGCTGTGAACTGGGGGAAAGGGGCTCTGTGAGAGATTATGGAGTGGGAGGCTCTGAGGGTGCTGACAGTGTTGGGCAACACTGAGCACAGGACACCAAGTACAGCTGTGACCATCCAGCGCTGGAGAGACTGGAACATGTGCAGGGAAGGAGTGAGGACTTTGGGGAGGTACTGACATGAGGCTCATCATGGGCAGGGTTTGGGTTTGGGCATGGCAGTTGTTTCGGTGGTTCTGCAGCATGAAAAAAATAGCTGGATGTGCATGTTCTCTTTCATCCATCAGCAAGAAGCAGATTTAAGGGCCAGATGGGACTTGTGTTTGTTTGGTGGGCCTGTGAGCCAGGCTGAGGAGCCTGGGTTCATCCTGGTTCCCAGCGTGCCAAGGTCTGTTTTCGTGGTTTGCAGTCCATGCTGTAGCCTTGCTCTGTGTGTGAGGGCCCTCGTGCTCTGTGTGCATGGCTGACTCGCTGGGTCCCACCTCTGTCGCTGCAGACATGATCTACGTTTCGGGTGGGTTCGATGGGAGCCGCCGTCACACCAGTATGGAGCGCTACGACCCCAACATCGACCAGTGGAGTATGCTGGGAGACATGCAGACAGCACGGGAGGGAGCGGGGCTCGTGGTCGCCAATGGAGTGATCTACTGCCTCGGTGGGTACCTCAGCACCTCTGGGAGTGGTGCAAAGCCTGCCCTTTTACCCAAGTGATCACTGAGGTGCTGCCTGAGCAGCACCAACCTGTCAGGTCCACGTTAGGACAGGTTTAACCTCACTGGGCACTCCCAGCTGTGTCGGTGAGTGCTGCCTGACCTCACTGTTCCCATCACCGTGGCTTGGACTGCAGCTGCCATGTCACTGCAGGAAGTGCTGCACACTGCAAATGACAATTTACACACACTGCACTTGAGGGATGGCTAAGGGGGGCTAAGCAGTGCCAGCTGAAGCTTTGTGTGGCCTGGGCAGTGTCTAAATGCCCAGAGATGAAGCAGGTAGCTGTGGGACAGAGGATGCACTTGCACCACACAAAGCAATGGTGGCTATAGTGCTCCAGAAATGTATCCTGAGCTGTCTGTTCTCCACTTCTTCCTGTAGCACTCATTTCAGTTTCAGAGCACCACACCAGCTGTGAATACAGTGGGATTTCCAGAGGACAAAGCACTCTGAAGCTTGGTCTGTGGGTCGCCTTCTGGGCCCCAGAAAAGGCAAGCCCAGCATTGCACCCACATCTGTTGCAGTCCTGTTGCTGGAGAGTCACAGATCTTAGGCACTTGTTTCATAGAACCACTGAATGGTTTGGGTTGGAATGGACTTTAATCTCATTCCACCCCCTGCCATGGGTAAGGACACCTTTCACTAGCCCAGGTTGCTCCAAGCCCTGCCCAACCTGGCCTTGGACCTGGCCATAAACCAACCTGGTTTATGGGTTTTGCTTCCCCCTCCCAAATTCCTCTTCCTCATGCTGTCCCCAAGGGTGGATGGCAGCACACAGCTCCTGTGCTGGAGCTGCACAGAGATTTTTTAGTATCCATTTGTGAAACAGCTCTTGAGAGATCCCCAGCCTGCACTGCTCAGCCTCGTGCAGCTGTGGCTGCAGCACAGACCTGAGCGCAGACCTGGGAGCTGCAACTCTGCAGGGCTGCACCAGCAGTGGCCTCAGGGTGCTCAGAGGCAGCTCCGTGGGGCTGGCCTGATTTGGGGAGGTGCTGCTCTCCCACATGGCCCAGTGCAGTGTGGGGGCAGAGCTCTGGGCTGGCTGCAGGATCCTCTGTCCCGCCGGGGTGGGCTGTGCTGCTGGCAGTGCCGCGCTGTGCTCAGGGCCTGCCAGGCGTGGTACTGCTCTACACAGAGAACGTTCTCCCCAAGTCAGCCCCATGGTTTGCTCCTGTGTTTTGTTTCAGGAGGCTACGATGGGCTGAACATCCTGAATTCTGTCGAGAGGTACGACCCCCACACTGGACACTGGACAAATGTCACTCCAATGGCCACCAAGCGCTCAGGTAAGAGCCCACAGTGCCTTGAGGTCGGTGTGTTTCCTGCTGCACTGAGGGAGCAGTCACTGCTGGTGTGTTCTGCTGCCCTGGAGGATGCTCTGGCCCCAATGGGTGGTTTGGCTTTGACAAAGGATGATTTTACAGCACACTGGCTTGAATTCCCAAGAGAAATATTAATTTTCACATGCCTGCTGTCTCCATCCCATGGCAAGGTGTGTAGAGAGGAATGTAGTGGCGGGGTTATGGGTTACAGGGAGGGAGAGGAAATGCTGTGTGACTTCCAAAACTAGGAACAGTGCTTGGCATGGAAAAGAGCTCCCAAAGCACAAACTGACCATAGTACTGGGTCAGTTCTTGTCAGCTGCATGGGACGTGGTGAAGGCAGGTGTGCCCTGCCAGGCTGCTCCTTCACCTGAGCCCTGCTCCCAAGGCAGCACGAGTGCAGAGAGCAGCACTGCCAGAGCAGTGTCACCCTGCAGTGGGGTTACACAAATGGTGCAGTCACACAATAATTATCCCCCACCAACTCTTCACTTGTCTCTCTGCCTGGAGTTCTATCCAAGCTTTAATTTGGCAGTTGTATCTAGGACAAAAATACAGTTTAAACCCTGCTTTTGGAGTATCTTTCTGTTTAAGCTCTCCTTCATTTCTCAGATGAGTTGCCATGGGGCTCCTGTAGCTCCTGTGTGCCCAGGTGTGTTGACCTCCTGCTCTTGCTGTGTGCCTCAGGCCTCCTGCCCTGCCCTCCAGGCCATGCTGATGAGCTGCCCTGGCCCTCCCTGTGTGTGCACGGGCAGGTTGCTCAGTGCCTCCACACCTGTGTCACTCCCAGTGCTTACAGTTACATGCTTAGACCCTCTTCCAAATCCCTTTTGAAGTTGCTTTTCCTCTGCTTCTTTCAATAACTGCCCCTCACAGTCAGCCTGGGCAGCACTGCTCCATGTGATCCCTGTGCAGTGTTCCTGGTTAGGGACAAGTACTGGATACTCAATGAAACTGGGCTCTGTTCCAAAAACATTTCAGCTTTCTTGTGCCTGCAGTGGCATTCACCAAAACCCTGATCTTTAAATATTTATTCCTGTGACAGGGATATTCCTGTTAAGTGTGGGTTTATCTGCCAAGAATGGATTTGATTTAGGAGTTGGGCACTTTCCACATCCAGGAAGACCCTACATATAAAACACAGGATAAAATCTGCAAGTTTTTCTAGGTCAGACGCACCGTGTGAGACCAATCCACAAATCTCTAGGAAGCTTGAGGATCAGATGGCTTTCCCCAAGGGGTCTGCTTTGGGCACCAGAGAAGACTGACTTTGGACAAGACCAAAAGCAGAGTTCAAGGGAAAAGCTTTCTCCATAGGCATTTCCCAGGCCTGTGCCCCCCACAGGAGCTGGAGGCTTCAGTAGCAGTGCCGTGGCTGCAGCATGAGCTCCTTGGTGCCACAAGCGAGCAGGAACGTGGAGAGGCTCCTGATCCCAGCACTGGCGCAGCTGGTTCCTTCCTTGGAACTGTGACCTGGAGCACCAAGATCTGAAACACGGGTGTGCCCAAGGGCCTTTTTTTGCCCACTTTTTTGTGCTGCCACTCTGGTACTAACACCCCTAAGTGCTCATAGCTTAGGTACTTGCAGCCTTCACCCTGGTGTCAGTTAAGTCTGTCCTGGTGACCTTGGACCTTGTAGGACTTCTTTGGCCCCCAAAAAACCCTCAAAGATTTATCCACATGCAGGTCTTTGAATTCCAAGACCAGGACTAAAAGTGATCTTGGCATTATTCACAGAGATCATTTCCTCCTTGTTTCTTTTCACCTCTTAGGACAGATTCTGGAGGGAGGCTACCCCTCAGAGACCTTGGCCATATCACATTGCTGGACCCAATTTCCCTGATTAGGCCTTGGTTTGGTCTCTTCAGCCAAAGCTCCTGGAGAGCCCACTGGGCCAGGCTGGCCATTCCCAGCTGTTCTGGTGCTCTCAGCAAGGACAGACAGGGAAAGCAAGGATGCGTTTAGTGGAACAGAAAGTCTCTTATACCGTGTTTGTAAAGAAACAGATCCATGCCCTAGAACTGCAGGGTAGCTGGCTCATTTCCTTCAGGATATTCATTAGTTCAAGAGTTCCATGTAGGTGGTGACAGCCTGACAGGGCTGACTGTGTTCCCAGGTGTAGGAGCCCCCGAGGCCACCGAGTGCATGGTAATGTCACAGTGTCCTCCCGTGCTGCACCTGAGGGGGCTGCCAGGGAGGAGCCAAGGCTGGTGGGGGTTATCTGCTGCTGGTTTCATAAATTCCCAGTTGGACCAGCATGTTATTGTCTGCCTGCACTGTGAGAACAGCTGTTCGGGCAGCTGCTCCAGCCGCCTCTGCGACAGTGTAGAAACCAGTTTTCATTTCCCTGTCTTCCAGAGGAGTAATGTCAGGGAAATCCCTCCTCCAGCTTTGCATGGAGCAGTGTGCAGCTACTCTCCAGGCTACAGCCAGGAGCTGGGTGGCACCACGGAGTCAGTAACACCAGAGGAACTTGTCTCTGTGCTGACAATCCCAGCCAGCTGCCTGCCAGCAGAGCGGGCCTGGTGCTGCTCTGCTCACTCTCCTGTGGTCGGGTGTGAGCCCAGGTAAACCTCTGTGCTGCTGTGCTGCCTAGGCCGCCCATGGCACCGAGTCAGCAGCGTTTACTGGAGTGACGTGTTTTCATGTGTCATATTGGAGACAACAACAACAGTTAGCAGCTCTTTTGGGAGAGATACGAGCATAAAAAATGTCCTGTGAAGAGGGAGGAACTGACCTGTTCAGCCTTGTAACAGCGAGCCCGGTGCTGCCGGTGTCACTCGTGGGTGTGACTGTGCCCCCTTCTCTCCGCAGGGGCTGGCGTGGCTCTGCTCAATGACCACATTTACGTGGTGGGTGGGTTCGATGGCACGGCGCACCTCTCCTCGGTGGAAGCCTACAACATCCGCACCGACTCGTGGACCACGGTGACGAGCATGACCACGCCGCGCTGCTACGTGGGGGCCACGGTGCTGCGGGGCCGGCTCTACGCCATCGCCGGGTAAGCCCACGGGGTCCTGCAGCGCTGGGTGCTGAACAAGTCACCTGAGGGGCCACAGCTGCTGCCCCTTCCACGGGGCCTTTCCTCTATGAGAGGAGGCACCCACAGGGTCACCGTGCCCAACCGAAACAGGCAGCACAAAGGGCCGGGGCCCAGGCAGGCAGGAGAGCAGCAGCAGGCAGCAATGGCAGCCTGATGCAGGGGTTATGCTTTGGGCTATTGCTGCTGTGTGCAGCTGTCCAGCCTCCCAGGAAGAGCTCTGAATGCCTCAGCCTCTTCCTCCAGCACTGTCCCTCATTTGTAACTTTCTGTCCTGGCAGATACGATGGCAACTCACTGCTGAGCAGCATCGAGTGCTACGATCCCATCATTGACAGCTGGGAAGTGGTCACCTCCCTGGGGATGCAGCGCTGCGACGCGGGAGTCTGTGTCCTTCGGGAGAAGTGATCAGGAGGGAGCTCACAAAGAAAAACATTCTAAAAAGTCTCAGCTGGAGGAAGAGTCCCAAATGATTTGCAGTGACTGTTCTTGAGAGTTGTGGATGCTGTGGGAATAGGCACCAGAACAGCAGCTTTCTGTGCTGCTTGTGACTAGAGCATGTGCATAACTGTGTGATCTCAGCAGTCATTTGAAATCAGGGGCTCTGTGGGAGACTGGAGGAAGGGAGTGAATGGGTCAGGAGAAGCTGCACTCTCTGCTGTTCCTGTGGCTCAGTCTGTGGGCAGAGCAGAGTTGCCCCAGCCTGGTCTCAGCCGGCCTGGTGACCCCTCCCAAGGACATGTACATACCACTGGGTCACCTCTTCAGCCACCGCAGGACCCCGCGGGTCCTCGGGTCGCTCTCAGCCGTGCGGATGCGTGAGGGTGAATCCAGCTGCTCTTATGTTCCAGCTTCAAATCATCGTGTACATACTGAATGTTCAGACGTGCTCCCTGAGCGCGCGTGGGCGCAGGGCCAGGTTGGGTGAGCGTGTGTGAGGGGGGCCTGCGCTGTCGCTGCGTCTGCAGGGTCCTCGCAGGGCTGCGCACAAAAGGAGTCGCAGGTTAAAGCTGTCAACTACTGAGACGCAGGGCCTGAAGCCACAGGGGCAGAGGGCGGGGGAGGAGCTCGTTGCCCAGCGTTAGTGCTCTTGATCAGGTGTCCAGCAAGGTTCATCACATCGTGTGTCCTCAAAAAGCTTGACAGCTGCAGCTGCAAACGGTGTGTGGCACCAGGAGCTTGGCTGTGCCCCACCCTGTGAGGAGGTCACCTGAGCTGAGGCCAGGAGAGCAGGGATACAGTGGCTGCTGCCCACCAAGGTCCTGCTGGTGAGTCCGGCGCACCCAGGGCAGCCTTCCACTCAAGTTCGTTGTGTTGGTTTTCCTTTTATCTGGGATTTTTCTGCTTCCGGGGCTGTTCCAGAGTGACATCCAGGATTCCGTTTCACCCTTTGTTCTCAGCTGTTTATTCCCCTGTCCCAAAACTCCACATCCCATGACACTTGCTATCCCTGGCCTGCCCCACAAGCCCAGGTGAGGCTCCATCAGTGGCTCACACCAGCCCACGGAGCACTCCCTGCTCAGCATGTCCTGCCTCGCTGCGTTCCTGGGAGCACGGGCTCCCCTCTGCCATCAGCTTGGCCCCACTGTGCCTGGGCTCCATGTAGTGCTGCTCGTTGAGCTTCCTGCTGACTCCTTGCTTGGGGACAGGGTGGGATCAGGGACATGGTAGCATGACCTAATTATGCACTTTCAGCCAATGCTCTGACCTTCTGCGTTTGTTTCTATCACACAAGTGTTCTGTGGTTTTGTTTCCTATGTTTATTTTTTAATGAAAGTATAAAGAATAAAATATTTCCTGAGCCAGCGGGAGTTTAGCTTCCGTTCTCTACCTTCCAGACATTTGTCTAACTGCTGTGTGAAGGGTTTGTGCAAACCCTGTGTCAGACCAGGCAGCCACCCTCAGGTGTCTCTGCCCTGCAGCTTCAGCCCGGTAGTGAAAAACAGCCGCTGCAGCTGTGAGATCTGTGGCACAGAGACCAGCCAGGCCTGGAGGACTCCCTAATGGGGGAATCTGTTGCAAGGTCTGTTGGAGCATGGCAGCAGAGAGGAGGGAAGAGATTGTGGTTGCAGTCGGCAGCAATAATGAATCATCAGGGGCTGAGCTTGAGCCCAGGTGTGCCCAGGTGGCCAAGAAGGCCAATGACACCTGGCTTGTACCAGCCATGGTGTGACCAGCAGGACCAGTGACCGTCCCTCTGTGCTGGGCACTGCTGAGGTCACACCTCCAATCCTGGGGCAGTCTTGGGGCCCTCACAAGAAGAAGGTCATGGAGCATGTCCAGAGATGGGCAACAGAGCTGGGGAAGGATTTGGAGCCCCAGGAGTGGCTGAGGGAGCTGGGAAGGGGCTCAGCCTGGAGCAAAGGAGGCTCAGGGGGGACCTTGTGGCTCTGCACAACTCCCTGACAGGAGGGGGCAGCCGGGGGGAGTCGGGCTCTGCTCCCAGGGAACAGGGACAGGACAAGAGGAAACGGCCTCGAGTTGTTCCAGGGGAGGTTCAGGTTGGATATTGGGGAAAATTTCTTCCCTGAAAGGGTGGTCAGGCCCTGGCACAGCTGCCCAGGGCAGTGGCGGAGTCACCATTCCTGGAAGTGTTCAAAATATGTGTGGATGTGGCACGTGGGGACGTGGTTTAGTGGTGAACCCGGCAGTGCTGGGGGAATGGTTGGACTCAGTCTTCAAGGCCTTTTCCAAATTAAACAATTTCATAATTCTAATTACAGTAGAGCTGCAGTCGCAGAAAATTACAGCTCCTTTGTCCACCATGGGCATGTGGGATGAATGGAGCCCAGCATTAATTCATCTGTCCATATGCAAAACACAGATTCTGTTGATTTCAAGGCAAACTGCAGCATCCTGCCCCAGCAGCCTTTGATGGCTCCAAATCCTCTCCCCACTACCTGGTCCCCCCATAAACAGCTCACCACTCACTCTGGATGTTCAATAGCTTCTCCTGACTCCTGTCCCCCAAACTGCTCCATCAGTCTTCAGCCAGCGAGAAATGGAGAAGCAAACAAGGGGCCAGGCCCCATTTGGGGAGTGCAGTACTCACAGGGCAGCACTCACTGCTCCCGTACATGAATCTGTCCTGCCTGTGCCCCTCTGACACCTGCAGGGAGACAGGCAGTGCAGGGGGAGTGTGCAGGCTCTGATACTGGCTCTGGAGCTGTCAGTAGTTCCTCTCCCTTCCCTGACCAGCCGTGCTCTCCTGCAAAGGGCTCAGGGGGGTTCAGCTCCAAAAGTGACGTGTCCAGTGTGTGTGGCTGGGCAGAAATTCAGCAGCTGGGCAGATTGAAGCACCAGCGTCAGAACTGGGTCACAGCAGGATGTGACCCCATGAGAGTGGCCAGCAGACCCATCCCTGCCTTTCCAGGACAGGATGTACTGAAGGGTTTGAAGAGGAACTGGTGTTTCCAGGGAGGTAACGCACAATACAAACCTTCAACATGCTCCGTGTTGGTGCTGGAGATAGAAAATGTACAGGCTCTTGCTGAAAGCAAAACAAAGGGACAAAATGTCCTGCTTGGGAAGAAGGTGGTATTGATTCTCTCCAGCCAGTAAGAGTGAAGCTTTGCTCATGAATAATCCAGCAGAAAATGCTAAAAGGCAGAATTAAGAGTGAGTTTTCAACACGAGACAGCTCCCACCCAAGACTTAAGAATTGGCCAAAGATCTTGTTAGCGGGTATTTATTTACCTCTTGAATTGTCCACAAGGACTGTAACAATGAGAGACACCACTCCAGCCACCAGCCCTGACCAACCAGCCCAGCCCAGCAGCAGCCTTGGGCCACAGGCTGGAGACATCGGTGTGGTGTTGTGCCACTTGGGGTTTATGGGCTGTGGACCTCGTCAGAGGGGCCCCATCTCACGTGAGTTGTGACGAGGTGAGAGCGGAGGCAGCCCTGGCAGCTGGGGACTCACATCCTGCATGAGCCCCCCGGGGCAGGCAGAGGGCTCACCTTCCTCTCCCCCCACCTGGCTGGGATCTCGCTCCTCACAGGCTATGTAACCACCAAAATCAGGATGTGCACGCTTGGTACAACCAGGCAGAAGCCCTACAAATGCGTCACTTCATGGCATGCTGCAGTCAGGTTGGGAGGCAAAGGCCTCCCCCACTGACCCTCCTGCACAGCAAATGCGTGTGCAGGAGCAGAGCTTTCCTGACTGGCCTGGGGGCAGGAGTGACCCATGGGAAGGCTCCGAAGCCCTGGAGAGAGAGAAGTGACACTGAAGGGGACTGTCCCTGCTCGGGTGCCTCTGGGGAGTCAGCTCCCGGGGCAGGGATGGATTTGGACTCCCAGGAATGTTCTGGGACATTTTTCTAAAAGAGGTGTTGACACCTACATGAGCAGGAAAGAACTCACAGAATCCAAGAACAATTGTAGTTGGGAAGGGCAATCTGGTGGCCTATAACCCTGCCTGGAGGAGATCCAGTTTGGATCAGGTCCCGTTGAGTCCAGAGTATCTCCAAGCATGGGGATGCTGTGACTTCCCTGAGCCCCCAGACAGGTGGCTCTGGCTGTGGGACAGAACTGAATCCTGTCACCTTCCTGTGGCTGGTTTGTGCCTGGCTCTGGACCCCAGGGCTGTGCTGAGCTCCTCATGCACCGCTCCCCTCTCGAGCCCTGCTCTGGCTCCCCACATACACCCAGACAGGGCTCAGGAGCACCAGTGCCCCAAACGCTGCCCCTGCCTTAGAAACACCTGCACAGGTCACAGGAGAGCAGGGTGATGTCTCCCAGCTACACTCCCAGCCCAGCTCGTGTCAGGATTGCCCAGGGCTGGGGCCTGAGATGAGCAGCTGGATTGCTGATGAAATCCTACACCTTTATTTAGCACCTCAAATATCAGTTCCCATTTCTGGCTTCTCCTGAGAGTTCTTGGCAGCAGACAGCCAGGAGACAGTGAGGCAGCAGGAGGATGGGGCATATGTACACCAAATCAGGGCTCTTCTGGGATCTGGCTTACCCTCTAAAGCAGTGGCTCATTTAAAAGGCCTCTTTCAATCTTTTCTGCAGTAACAGAGGGCCCTTAGCAGCAGCCCAGAGCAGCTCAGCCACAGCGGCTCAAAGATGCTCAGTGAGGAGCAGCAGAGGCACCTGGGCCCCAGGACCTCGTCCCCAGTGCTGCTGCCTGTGAGCACTGGCACTGCCTCCTGCTTTGCCCAGGCTCTGTGGGGTCAGGCTGATCTCTGCCTTCCTCTCCTGGAAAACACATTGCTCCCAGTGTCAGCCCCTTTCAGAGCACTTTGTTCTGCCCATTAAAAGGGCTCTCTCTGTACCAAGCAGCCAAGACCGCTGCTGTTAGAGCAGCCCAGGCACTCCCGGATGCTGATGCAAGCACCACACGCGAAAGCCGTGCTGCAGCTTCACAGAATCCCAGGATGGGTCAGATTGGAAGGGACTCCAGTGGCTCATCTGGTCCCACCTCCCTGCTCAGGCAGGGCCATCCCAGAGCACATGGCACAGGATTGCATCCAGATGGTTCTGGAATATCTTCACTGATGGAGACCTTGAAGGGAGATGATTTCCCCTTGTCCACATCAACTGAGCTCCTTCTCCAACCGCTATGACGAATTCAAGCATCTCCAGACTCCCATGGCTGCAAAGTGACTGTCCCTGATGGTCCCTGTGGGCAGGCCCATGACAGACAGACCGCAGTGCCAACTGCTGCCAGTCTGGGATCACTGGGGGACCAGAAAATCCCAGACTGGTTTGGGTGGGAAGGACCTTAAAACTCATCCAGTTCCACCCCCTGCCATGGGCAGGGACACCTTCCACCATTCCGGGGTGCTCCAAGCCCCGTCCAACCTGGCCTTGGACTCTTCCAGGGAT